>CAXKWD010000002.1:214526398-215126398 GCA_964059195.1 Ectobius pallidus
AAAGTATTTTTAGAAAGAAAATACTGAGAAGTTACAAGCAACAATTCAGGGGTGTTCAAATCCCACCACTGAGACGGCTGTAAGCAAATAAATGAAAATGGAATAAAAAAACAAAAGCATGGGAAAAAATGAAAAATGATTGAAAATATGACCATAATATGAAAAATGACGGAAAAATGACAAAAAATACTGAAAAAGCTAAAATATGACATTATATGACCAATGAAAATTGCATAATTCTAATCACATTAGATGATATCATCTTTAAATTATATTTGCTATGGTAACATCACAAAGGAAAAAAATATGACATGTCATAAACATCCGGGCCCTAGTGATGATATTCCCAGTGGTACTGTATGCCAGCGAAACTTGGACATTAAGAACGGAGGAGAAAAGAAGACTTGATTCCTTTGAAATGTGGGTCTGGAGAAAGCTACTAAAAGTATCATGGATCGAGAAAAGGACTAACTTATCCATAATAAAGGAAGTCAGTGACTCAACCGCAAATCACGTATGCATGTGAAACACTATTCAAAACAACTAACACAGTTGTAATAGATAGAGTACTCAAGGTAGAAAGGAGAATAGTAAGAACCCGTTTAAACAAAAATTACCAAGTAAATGGAGTCTGGGAACTAGCTTCTAATGAAACAGTATATAAAGAAATAGAACCAGTGACAAGTACAATGAAAAAAAAAACGAATATCATTTTTGGGACATATTTTACGGACACCAGAAAATAGAATTAGCAGAAAAATAATAGAAAAATTATGGAAGAGTAAGAGTAAGAAAAATATAAGATGGATTACAGAACTTAAGGAAGATATGGCAGAGCTACATATTACAGTAGAGGATTTAATATACAAGACAGACACACTCAAGATATTGAAAGACAAACACACTACACTACAGATGAAAATCAACAAACAGAGAATAGGAAGAGTAGTTCCAGAAGCAGAAAGAAAATTGCGGTCAGAAAGGATGAAGAAGTACTGGGCTGACAAAAAGAAGAAAAACCTCAACCAGAAATCTGACTAAAGTGGTCCTATGAAGGCCAAAAAATTAAATTAAATTAAATAAAGGAAGTCAAGCCAGACATGTCACTAGAGGCAACAGCAACTAAGAATAAATTAATATATTTTGGTCAAATAATGAGAAAATCTAGCTCCTTGGAAAAAGACATTATGCTTGGTATAGTGGACGGCAAGCGTGGTAGGGGTAGGAGAAGAACAAGATGGCATACAGAGATTAGTAAAGCAACTAACCTAGGTTGGGAAGAAATTTTAAATGTAGTGAAGGACCGGGTTCGATGGAAGAAGTTGGTGAACATGAATGTCAAAAACAGGAAAAGAAATTTCGAATAGACACGGCTGGCAACCTCACTGCTTTGGAAATCCTTTCGGATCACCAGGGGTCGTCCTCGACCTGATGGACTACTACTACTACTACTACTACTATTTTTTTTAAGTTAATCTTATACCAAATTGTACCTTAAGATGTATATTTTCTCAAATGAAAATGGACATAGCTGATTACTATTGACTAAGTTACTTGGTATTAAAGAGTGTTAAAATCATGCTAAAAATGGCAAAAGAAACAGTAACTCAACGCAATAAATAAGTAAATCGACAGATTTTACACATGAAACCACTTCAAATATATCTAAGTCCTTAAAACTCAGAGAATTTAAGGTTTTGAACTTATTTTTGACCACCCAATTACAATAATTTTATAACTTCTCTCCTTGAGGGAAAAATTCCCATATTTTATGAAATGGCTGATCTGGAAACTTAAACAGATTAGAAGTTACGAAAAATAATATTGAGATAGATCCATACACTGCTTCCCTAATTTTAATTAGGGGAGAGTGGGGCAGTTTTGCCCAGGGGCAGTTTTGCTCAATATCAAATTTCTCTCTCTTGGTAATCATTTTATCATTCTTATGATATCACAGCTATTCCCATCAACCACCTCAACTTCCTGTGGAAATTTGGACTGCTTAGCTACATGTGGAGATTTTTTATAGAAGAAAGTAATATTTACATGAAAAGTTATAAGTTTTCTATTTTTGTTTTACCAGGTAAACACATTTCATTTATACTCATCAATACTTTTTATGTCTACTGCCTAGTTGCACATTTCTTAAGCTTTCTTTCCATGTCAGACATGTGATTTAATAACCTCACTTGTGGAAATTAATGACCCACTTATTCCAAATTGTCCATTGGGGCAGTTTTGCTCAGCCTACGTGGGGCACTTTTGCCCATTAACTTGAGTTTCTATTACCAGTATTAATTAACTTAATTTAGTAAATATGAATTTAGGCATATCTACCCTATTTTAAAAAGTAATTATGAAAATTTTTTATTCAGATGTTCTAGAAATGGGTTTGATATTATCTTATTTTTTCTTGCATAGTGCCTTCGCTGCCTAAACATGGTACAATATAACAAGACAAGAATAAATTTGTATTCCCTGAGAACAAAGACTCAAGTTTTGTTAATATTGGGACATTTTTTGCAAAGCTACATCAATCTAAATTGGAAGTAAGACCTGAACAAGCCTTGGGAGCAATGACATTTTCTGTAAATTTCAAAAATTTTAATATAGGCTATACTTAGGCCTATAATAAAGCAGGGTTAAATAGATGTTAAGACTGTATTAAATGTTTATTTCAGTTTGAAGACAATTTTATCTGAGTTTGTGATGTTATTGGCTCCAATTTTCTCTTTAAATATTAGTATGCCTATTTAGGCCAGTTCTTTAGTAATTACAAAATATAATAGGCCTAATTTTTGTGTTTTAGCTCTGTACTGTAAATTAATTGCATAATCATTAGGCTACATGTCAACCTTTCATTTCCACATTAACTTGATTTGTATGCAGTGATCAAATGTGCCCCATACACTGGGCAAAACTACCCCAGCTGGGGCAGTTTTGCCCAACTTGCAACGTGTAGGGAAAATAATTTTAAATTAAAAACAATAAGTTATAAAGTAATAATAAAATTATGTTCATATACAAAACATATCAGTGTATAAGTAGCACATAAATACCTTCTCCTGAATATAATTAGGTTGAGAAAAAAAAATCACAAAGTTGAGAGAACACATTTTGGGCAAAACTGCCCCACTCTCCCCTACTAACCTGAATCCAGGTTTCGGTGAACTGGTGAACATGGTGGGAAGGCTCACCGAAACCTGGGTTCAGGTTAGTAATTAAAATAAGGGAAGCAGTGTATGGATCTATCTCAATATTATTTTTCGTAATATTAACTTCCCTGTATAAACTTTCTAAAATTTTATAGATTAGAAGTTCTTTACAAGTAAAACTGTAAATCACTTGTAAAATTGTTAAAAAGTTATCTGATTGAATTAATGTGTTGTAATAATTTAGTGTCATTGAATGTTTTAAATTGGAATGTTTATTTTTAGAAAATAGGTTATATTTAGGATTTTTGGGTTATGTTTAGTTATTTTTAAGGGTATATTTTTAGTCATATTTTTCACTTTTTTAGGTCATAAACATCGGAACCCTAGTTATGACTATGTATATAGACCTATTAATGAACGTGAGAGCTCTTATGAACATTATTAATACTCAGGGTCAATTTTCTTTACATCTTCTTGCATCATTGCGCATACAGACAGATGGACAGACAATTTCCCGTCCACCACACAATCTCAGAAAGTACCATTCTAGTACTTAATAAATAAAAAAAATCTGATGTGAACGTCACATAACTTCCTCTGCCCAAATAAAAGTTATCAGTATTCACATATCCTAGACACAATTTTACGCTAATTATGCTGTAAATACCTTATAGCCCCTCATTTGAATGTTGCGACTACAAATACAGGCTATGGATAAACTAAACTTAAAAAAAAAAAAACAAGTGACTGCAAACGTTTATTGAACTTTCCGCCATTCAGAATAATTTCCGAAATTTATCGAATATTCCCCTCAGATATTTCTTTACTGTAAGCACGGCCAACAATACATCTTTCTCACTTCAAGTACTTATATAGAATAAGAGGCCGTGAATGTCCGCATATTGAGTTGTTCACCAGGCAAGATGGAGTATCTACAAACAATGGGTAGTTTACAACCACCCTTCAGAGAATTTAAAAAAAAAAAAGTTTCAAATAAAAGTTTTAGCTCTTGGTATAAGCACTCCATGTACAAATTTAAAGGAAATCGTTAGAGCCGTTTTTGAGAAAATCGTGACAAACGAAAATTTATTCGTGTAAAGTCCCCATAAAAGTAAGGGAATGTTGTCGCCAGTCTTCGTGTCACAGCCTCAGAAGGTACCTAACCCAAATACAAAATTTTGTTTTCGTACGACTTTCCGTTACATAAGGCCGTATTGCAAAGAGCGTGTATTCACAGTGGGTGGCTTATAACTACCCTTCAGAGAATTTGTTCGAAAAAATGTTTCAAATAAAAGTTTTAGCTCTTAGTATGAGCAACCCAAGTGCAAAATTTAAAGAAAATCGCGAAAAACGAAACATTCTTCATGTAAAGTCCCCTTAAAAATAAGAGAAACTTGTCACCGATCTTCATCTCACATCTTCAGAAAGTACCTGACCGAAATACGAAATTTTGTTTTCATACGATTCTCCGTTTTGGAGCTAGCCTGTTCACAGATATTCCACACACACACAGACACACTGACACACAGACATATTTCCAAAAATAGTATTTTTGGATCCAGGGGGCCTTGAAACGTGTATATATGCTAAAAACTCAACTTCGAATTTTGGGGTCGAAAACAATACTTCCTCTACCTATAGTACCTATGGTACGGGCAGAGGAAGTAATAAGGAAAGGAATTGTCGTTGACACAGCACCTGGTCCCTATTATGTTCTGCAATCTTGTTCCGGACTTTTTAACAAGAGCAAGGACAATACAAACCAGACCAACTTTAGACCCATTACCATTTGCTCAATCGATTGAGTGTATACTTGACATTTTGTGAACATGAGCAAGGGTTTACTAACTCCCCTGGCACACATATCAACATGCCCATTTTGGAATCTCTCCTCATATCAGCTAAGAAATGTAAAACTGACCTCACCTTAGGGTCATTCCATGTCAAATCAACCAATTCTACTATGAGATTTGAACCTTGACCTCTCAGATTTGTATGATTTTTTTTCAGGTATTGTACCCCCCAAATCTAGTTTAAATTTCAAATTTCAAATTTTTTTTACTTTTGGTTTGTGAGTTAAAAGGGTTTAAAAATCCAAAAAACCACGGTTTTCTATTGCTTTAAGATTATTATAAAATGCTATAGCTCAAAAACTATACCACCTAGAGAGCTCAAACTTGCACCATTTTTTTCCTCTGAAAATTCCCTTTCATTTGATATACGAGGGCAATCCAGAAAGTAGATTACGTTTTGGAATAAAAAGTAAACAAAGTATAGGAAACAAATTTTATTATATACAGATGAAAGCCACACTCACATACTACTTTTCTACATAGTCACCATTCAAATTAAGGCATTTATCGTAGCGATGTACGAGCTTGGAAATTCCTTCGTCGAAAAATTCGGCTGCCTGCGCCTTCAACCACTTCGTTACCTCTTCTTGCAGCTGTGCGTCGTCATCAAAACGCTGCATAGCCAGCCACTTCTTCATTGCTGGGAATAGGTGGAAGTCGCTCGGTGCCAGGTCGGGACTGTACGGCGGATGAGGAAACAACTCCCACGTGAAAGATTCAAGAAGTTGACGAGTGACATTTGCCATGTGGGGCCGGGCGTTGTTGTGAATCAACAAGATCTTAGAGCTCAACATTCCTCTGCGCTTGTTTTGGATTGCTCTTCTGAGTTTTTGGAGAGTGTGGCAATACCTTTGAGAGTTTATTGTAGTGCCTCTTTCCAGGAAGTCCACCAAAATCACACCTTTTCTGTCCCAAAAAACAGTCGCCATCATCTTCCTTGCCAACATTGTTTGCATGCATTTTTTGGGTTTTTTGGGAGAACTTGTGTGCCCCCACTGCATTGATTGCAATTTCGTTTCACAGTTCACGTGTTTCACCCATGTTTCGTCACCAGTAACGATGCGATCGAGTAAAGAGTCACCATCCTTATGGTAAGCGTCCAAAAAGTTCAACGCTGCAGCCATTCGCTGAGTTTTGTGGTCCTCTGTCAAGATTTTTGGAATCCATCTTGCACAAAACTTGTGGTAACCAAGCTTATCGCTGATGATTTCGTGCAACAAACTTCGCGAAATTTGTGAAAAACTCAAAGAAAGTTCCGTTATTGTGAAATTTCGATTTTCACGGACTTTAGCATCGACTTTTTCGACAAGTTCGGCAGTCACTATGCTGGGTCTCCCACTTCGATCTTCGTCGTGAACATTGGTTCGGCCATTTTTAAATCTTATGACCCACTGACGCACTCCACCTTCAGTAATAATGTTGTCCCCATACACTTCACAAAGCTGCCGATAGATTTCTATCGGTTTACAGTTTTTTGCAGTCAGAAACCTTATTACTGCACGCACCTCGCAGCTCGCGGGATTTTCAATTAACGCAGACATTTTAAACCGTCACAGTATCTGAACAGAGCACAGCACGAACCTCTCACTAGCACCGCTAGATGCCGACTGAGCTGCGCAACGCTCTGACCCCAAAATGGCCGCGCTAGCCCCGCCTCTAGCGGACACAGACGAAAACGTAATCTACTTTCTGGATTGCCCTCGTATCACAGAGGTATGTTTCTTAATTTTGGAAATGTTAAAAAAGTTTCCAAAAAACTTTTTTTGAAATTTCCAAAATACGTACCCTCGGATTTTTTTGGAAAAATTATATGTGTTGTCCACTCTAATTGACTACATGCATGCAAAATTTCAAGATGGGATCTCAACGGGTTCTTATTTTTAAAAATATTTTACTACCAGAATACATGCTAGTGAGGTGTATAGCGGACTATTTATAGGCTATGAATACTAAGGTACATAGGCTAATTCTACCAAACCTAAATTATTTAGATAGCATTCATATGTAACATTTCCCTCTTATTGTTTGTTAATTAAATGATGTGTAGTGTTGTTTTTAATTTAATTTTCATGATTCCTGTAATTAAGTTATACATAAGAACGAAGAATAAATTTTAATTTATATACAACATGCTCATAGTGAAATTTTGAACAAAGTCACTCATCTTGAATCACTCAAAACTCCTAGTAATATCAACTCATATAGTTATAAGTGGTAGAGGTTATATTTTGCTTGGTTTTACAGTATTATTTGTAGCCTAATCATTTACAAAGAGTCCCAAATAAAAGAAATGCATAAAAGTTGTTACACCTTGTGAAAAAGTTTAACTTGTTGATATTTGCTTGGATAGAACTGTATTTCTTAGAATATTAGATATTTACCGTATATAGTTAGTAGTATTTATACACTTTAAAAGTTTTCACTGAGGGTAACACAATTTAAAGAGTGTATATTCTTCCCATTGCTGTAGTAGGATCCACTGTTTGCAAAAGAGTGTTTCCTGGGACATCTAATAAATCCCTTGGTTGGACCTTTTGGGTGTAAAAAATTTATTCGGTACATACCATTGTATTTTTCTTCAATGCATCCCAGCCACCAAGAGTCATCACATGCTATTCCAAATCTGATGGTGTTATTTGATTCTCTGTTGTCACACATTCAAGAGATTCATCAAGGCTGAAATGGTAAGGCTTGACAGTAATTTGACTCTCTGTGTGGGGTTTATATGAGTGAAACTTTTGTGTTCCCACAATCGCTTTTGATTTGACTGAGCCGAGAAAGTAATCATTCTTTAGTCTCTTCGTAGTCTTCTGTTGTGCAATATTCAAAGTCAATGTTTTTTATATTTTCCAATCATTCTTTAGTCTCTTCGTAGTCTTCTGTTGTGCAATATTCAAAGTCAATGTTTTTTATATTTTCCAAGGCAAATTCATAAAGTTCTTTGGGTGTTAAAATTTGTTGGTCATATGGCCTTTGTAAGCTGGCTTTAGCAGCTAGCCGCTTAACAGTCCCGCCAAGACCATCACATGCACTCTTGCCATGGGATGTTGCATAGAACTCCCACTCTGCCTCAACTTCAAAATCTGTTTTATGCAAGCATAAATTAAGGAAGTTTTTCTTATTCTTATACTGGGCAGTGCTCCCATCAGAAAAGTGATCTTTTTAAGTGAAAAAGGCAAGGTTTGCTTTAAGATTTCTAGCAGTTTTTTCTGGAGTACATAGAAAGCGACTGTATGTTTCCCCTCCCATTTGTAATATATGATGAAAGGATGCAGTGTAGCTTGGCTGGTAGTCCAGTGGAATGATTGTATTTTGGCTTGTACGACGAAAGAGTAGTTTTCTGCAAAATCACAGTTTACCTTCAGTTAAATTTTCCTTGATTTCGCTTTAGTATTCTTTCTGCTGACTAGCTATAAATGAATGAGTTTTGAACTTTGTTAGTGTGTGCAAAAACTCATCAATAAAGTCATCGCTAATTTTACTACAGTTTCCATCACATACCTATCTACAGTTACCCACTTTTTCATTGAACTTTGTATTCAATAATTCTTGAAGTCTAGGAACACCAGGTCATTCTTTACAAACATTCATAAAACAATGTTGAGATGGTGGATTGCACATCATCTTGACCAGATAGGAGTGATAAGATTTCAAAGCTGTGTCATCCCCATCCAATACAAAATTTTGCATTTTTGCACCGTACATCATTAGCGTAATGTTTTGGTGTAAGGTACACACACAGACAGTATGTGTACCACTTTTTCCAGCCAGGATACAGTTCTTCGGCCTCAGGTCACAAAACTTTGAAAAACCAATTTTGTTTGCTGGGAATTTTTCCTTAAATAATTGGTATATTTCTTGCAAATTTGCCAACACTAGTTTCTTTTGTACCTGGATCTTTCCATCTTTATTTCTTATGGTCACACAATTTTTTTCCCTGTCATCATTCTACTAATGTTGTCAGAATTGTAGAAGTCTTTTACAGAGTCAGCCTAGAAATAGTCCGCTGTACACCTCACTAGCATGTAATCTCGAATCTCGTAGTCAAATATTCTTTTAAAAAAGAACCCGTTGAGATCCCATCTTGAAATTTTGCATGCATGTAGTCAATTAGAGTGGACAACACATATAATTTTTCCAAAAAAATCCGAGGGTACGTATTTTGGAAATTTCAAAAAACGTTTTTTGGAAACTTATTTAACATTTCAAAAATTAAGAAACATAGCCGTGAGATACATCACATTAAAGGGAATTTTCAGAGGAAAAGAATGGTGCAAGTTTGAGCTCTCTAGGTGGTATAGTTTTTGAGCTATAGCATTTTATAATAATCTTAAAGCGATAGAAAACCATAGTTTTTTGGATTTTTCAACCCTTGTAACTCACAAACCAAAAGTCAGAAAAATTTGAAATTTGATATTTAAACTAGTTTTGGGGAGTACAATACCTGAAAAAAAAATCACACAAATCTGAGAGGTCAAGGTTTAGACTGTTGGTTGATTTGACATGGAATGACCCCTTAGTCTTCTTGTACATTAGCAAGGCATTTGATAAAATTGAACCCAGTCATCTAGAGAAAACTTCCTCATTGCTTAATATACCACCTGAATTATCAGAACTTATACAGTCAACCTTCGATATAGGCAAAAAAAGGTACACTTATCCAACAATGTAAGATAAACTGTTTATCTTACAAATCGGTACAACTCTACACAAAAATGAAAATAAAATCCCATATAACTCAACAAAATAAAATCCATTGTACAACCAAGATATGGAAGACATTACTAGAACCAAATACAATACCTAACAGTCCCCAATCAACCGCAGTTGCATCATTCCGCCTGGAGACTGGTCATGATTGCCTGGCGGCACATCTACATAGAATTAAGCTACTGGACTCACCAAACTGCATAGTATGCAAGAACACAAATGCAGTAATGAACAAGGATTGCTTGATGGTCTGCGCAGACCTTCAGAAGATAGTTGGGACACCATTCCAGATTGCTGAATATTATTGGGAAGCCTGCAAGCAAATGATGGCAAATCAAGAGCTCCAGAACATTTGAATACTACTACTACTACCTTCGATATAGTGCCCCTCTTTGCAGTTCCATCCTCGCACTGCGCCAATAAATGCAAGTGAACGGATCTTCTCTCATATAAAATACATAAGAAACCTCGTTACTGTGCCAATTCATAGTGCCAGTGAATATAAGACTAAGATTTTTACAAAATACATCGTGGAATGCTTTTTTGTGTGTGTGTGTGTGTGTGTGTGTGTGTGCGTGCGTGCGTGCACGCAGAATTATTCTAAAACGGCATGAATGTTAGGAAGATTACTTATGAGTCATACTGTTACTTACTGTACTATGAGAATATTATAGGAGAAAAATTCCTCTGACACACTGGGACTTGAACCCAGGACCTTTGGCTATTCGCGCCAATGCTCTACCAACTGAGCTAAGCCAGAGTTCAATTCACAGCGCCAGATGGAACCTCTCTCCTATGACTGATTGCCCTAATGGTTTACCTCACAGACAGACAAGTTATGTCATATGAAGTACTGTGAGGTACAGTGCCAGATGGTACCTCTCTCCTATGACTGATTGCCCTAATGGTCTACCTCACAGACAGACAAGTTATGTCATATGCAGTACTATGAGGCACACTAAGTAGTGATTTTTGTGACCGGGCTCCCACTGTTACTGTACAGTTACCGTATCATTCAAGATAGATAATATATAAGCATTCATCCGTAGACTATACAATATGGCAGTCAAAACTATTAGGAAAAAAGCCTGGATTAAAATTGCTGAAACTATATCCTCTTTAGGTAAATCACATTATTTTAAATGGGTTTCTCAATTGTTCAAGTGATAACATATAATTTATGTTAAACTGCAGATCGCATATATGCTACTTCGGTATGAATGCAAAGCTGCAATGTGTCCAACAGTCCTTTTTTTAAAGGACTATCCTTTAAAATGGTGACTATTAAAAAAGTGCTGTCCTATTTTTCAGCAAGTTGAGAACAGTTTCCAGATTTATGAAGGATCTTTTCATACTTGTATACTTGTAGACCATGATATACGTTGTTTTTTTGTACCTTGAACTTTTTTACATAATGTATTCAATTTATGTACATATAGCTTATCAAGAGGCCATTAAAAAACAAGCTTTTTCTTTTTTCACATGTCTAAACACAGATTTAAGCTGAAAACATGCAGAGTTTGATATTGTTAAGTTATTGTATAATGTCTACAATCAATTATTATAAATGTAGAAAAGAAACTTATAAGAATGAAAAGTAAAGAATTAAAACCGTGGGAGGAACGAAATAGCTTTGAGGATTGAAGAGGAGGCCATTTTGAAAAAAGAATATACTATTTCCTTTATTTAATAGATAATAAGTTAAAAAGCTTAAATTTAAGCTGAACTTTTCCTCCAAAGAACTCTGCAGGTTTTCAGATTATTCAGACACTTATTCAAGGTTCGTTTTCAGTTGCTACAGATGAAAGCAGTGATAAAAATGAGCTCCAAACTGTACCATATTGTTATTAACGGTATATTAGTGTAATGTGTTGTATTTAGCTATACCCCCCGTTTCACTCTGTATGTCTGTCCTTTATTTCAAAACTTTTCGGTTGAACCCACTGAAAACTGTGAACCATGCAACTTGATGTGCAGCCTGCATCCAGGTAGTGCAATTTGCATGCTATGCTACTTTGGTGTGAATGCTCACTTAGGGCAACCCTTAATTCAGGAAAGCCGAATGTAAAACTTCAAAATAATTGGGTTCATAGTTTCCAGTGATAGGTGTTGTTGGTTACAATAAAATTTACCTTCGGTGGATCACATGTTTTTTTCCTTCTCAAACCTTCACGACGTTTCCATCCTATCCTCCGGGCACACCTCAGGTGAGGACTGAAAAGTTATGAAGGTTTGCGAAGGAAGAAACACACGTTATTCACCGAAGGCAAATGTTATTTTAACTTTGACTAAAAGTTATTTCACAGGTTCGCGAGCGACCCCTGGTGATCCCGTAAGGGGATATTCTCAGCGTATTTGTTACCGGGGTGCGCCAGTCCCCTACCTACTTAAACCTAAGGACACACACACACAGTCCTGAACCCGGGAAAGGAATTTTTCAATACTGAAAAATTCCCGACCCGGCCGGGAATCAAACCCGGGCCGCCGGAGTGGAAGGCAGGCGTGCTGGTGGAAATCAGGACCAAACATGACAGGCTGTTGGTTAATAAGAGAAATTGTATCCCTTTCTGTTTTAGATTGAATTTCTCAACTGCTTTCTCAAGTAATGCAGTTTCTATATGCAGTGCCGTTGGCCTGAAGAAAGTGACTCGAGTAGAAGTTTCAACACGTTACCTTATACATTGGGAGCAAGATGGCCTTAGTATTAGTCCAGCAGTTGAAGAAGAGGTAATGTACCAACATTATATTATATTTCAGGAGAAAAATTTCCTTTGACATTGGTATTCTGATTTTAATGACCTTCAAAATGTAACTGAATGTACAGTTGGTCAAATAAAAAACGTCGGGACTTGTACGCAGTTAAAATTAAAGTTTTAACACATTAGTACACAGGTTTCCTATAAAGAAACATAAAATACAGGTAATTCTCGTTGCATATGAGGCCATGCGACAGGAGGGAAAAAATGAACAACGCGGAAAGCGCAACACACGATATTCAACTTAATGTATTGTCATAATTCATTTTCCTTTGTGTCATCGCGCCACATACAAATGCTAGCTTGAGAGAAAGTGTAGTTAGGGCTGTAATTGACCTGCATTTTTCGGCCTCTGAAGCAGCAAGAAGGTTCCATATTTATGAAAGAGCAGCTCAGAGGTGGGAACTTCACTATAATGCGACCAGAAGTTTTCATAGGAAACGTGGATCTGGCCGGCTGCGTATTTCAATGCTAGATTGGTTGCAGAAGTTGAACGTAAGTTATTGACTTTGCACTACAAGCACCGGTATTATAAAATAAAATCTTTAAAAAATGCTCCTTGAATAAACATATTCCTCGCGAATTTATTCATTATTATTATAAGAATTTCCATGCAAGAATATGGCGGATTTGAGGCATATAGCCACAGCCTTCTATACATGTTTGTTTTGGAACAAAACTGACTAAATAATCAAGAAAATACATGGACAGAGAAGAGGCATGTGTGAACCTAACCTTAACTCTTCCTGTACATGCGCATATGCTCGTTCGTGATACTTTATGAAATACCGCCCGATGTTTTTTATTTGACCGACTGTACTCTGTCACAAGCTTCACTTTGGTTCAGGGCAAATGGGTTTTTACTAAATGACAGTAAAACTCAGCAAATGTATTTTAGTCTTAGAGATTTGCCAGTGCATAATAATCCAGACAGTGTTAAATTTTTAGGTTTATACTTAGATATGAAGTTAACTTGGGAACCACATGTTAATTTTATTTCCACCAAGTTGTCTAGGCTAATATAGACTGTCTGTTGAGAAACCTAAAAAACTGTGTGTCAGATAACTTTGTAAGATCCGCTTATTTTGCATTTTTTCAGAATATCATTTCTTATGGTATATTACTATGGGGAAACAGTGTTCATGTTCAACGTATCCTTATCCTGCAAAAGAAAGTAGTTAGGATAATAACCAGGGCCCGGATTTTGATGACCTAAAATTGTTTGAAAAATGACCTATAAAATGACCCTACATTTTAAAGAAAATTACTTATTAATTATAAAAAATGACCTAAAGACTGATATTTTATTTATAAAAAATTATTATTGTACACACAAAGATATAGACTAGTTTGTACATAATTGTAAAACCTGTAAATAACTGTAATGTTGTGAATGTTCTTTTCTCACGGAAATTTATACTGGCACTGCGGCACTGGCGAGTCAAAATTCGGCATTTCCTTTTGTGGTCTGCCGGATTATATTGTTGTTTATTGAGGGTAAACAGTAGTTTGCAAGCTCAAATCCAAGCAGGTGGCAGACTCTGGTGCCAAATCAATCTAATAACAATAGTAATATAATACAAAATTTTGGCGTTTCTTTGATTCTCACTTCCGACTGAGACATGTCAACACTTTAACGCCGAATTTTTCCTTCTTGCATTAAACAAAGAACACTTCAAAGACAGCACTGCTAGCGACGGAAAAAAGTTAATATACTCAATGTAAATACATGAAAATGACTAAATAAGGATGCAAATGACACAAAAATGACAAAAGAATGACCTAAAATTGAAATAAATGCCCTAAAAAATAAAATTGCATAAAATGACAAAAAAGACCTAATAAAAATGTAATTCTATAATCTAGAGGTCATGATTAGGATTTATCTATAAGTTGGCATTCTCTATGCAGCATCAATAAAAAGATGACATGTCATTAGAATCCGGGCCCTGATAATAACATTCCCATAAATTGGACCACTGTAGGCTATTGTAGGTTGTCTTACTGTAATTAATCTTTATATTTATGATGTTTTGCTGTACATGAAAAATAATTTCACATGTCATACATTAAGGCAAGATATGCATAAATACAATACTAGGCACAATAATAAGATAGATGTGCCATATAATAGATTATCAAAATCATTCAAGTTATGCAGTGTTAGGTTTAAGCTGCCTTTAAATATGTTTAAATATAAATTGTACAATTGGCTAGTGGAAAACCCTTTTTATTCTATTTCTGAATTTTTTGATCACAGTGCAATTCCGGAGTGTGCGGGCAAAGAGAGTTAAGTCCACTTTCTCGTTACTGAGAATTACAGTGACTTAACACACTATACCAGCCCAACATAGCTTTAGTAGTAGTAGTAGTAGTAGAGTACACAGATCGCATGCGATCCTTTGTGATCCAGTCGGATATACACAGCAGTGGGTTGCCAGCCGTATTATTCAAATTGTCTCTTTCGTGCTTTTGTAACTTGATGTGTCAGTCTCTTCCATTGATTTTTATCCTGTACTCGATCAAGAATCTCTTTCCATGTAAGATTGGTAGCCCTGGTTATCTCATCATGCCATCTCATCTTCTTTCTTCCTTGTTTTCTGGCTCCTTCTACCATTCCCAGCATTATATCCTTCTCCAAAGAGTCATGTTTTCTCATAACATGCCCGAAATATTCCAGCTTCAGTTTTGTGGCTTTAGCTTCCAGGGAACTGCTAGGCTTTATTCTTCCCAAAATTTCTTCATTTGTTTTTCTATCTGTCCACTTTACATTCAATATTTTTCTCCACACCCACATTTCAAATGAGTCTACTTTTCTTTTTTCCGCAACTCTCATTGTCCAACTCTCACAGCCATACAAAATTATTGGAAAAATCATGGTTTGCATTAATTTGCATAGCTTTAACGATGGATAAACCCACGATGCACACATCCATAACTACTGTACAATTTTGATTATGACTTGCTGGACTTAACACAAATGTAGAGAACATTTTTATCTATAACTCTATGGACATATCTCCATTTTTTAGGATGGTGGACTTAACTCTCTTTGTCCGTGCACCCCGGAATTGTAATGTAATTGAATGATATGATAACTAGTTACTAACTAATGTACTTTACTTTGTATTTCTGAGTAGCTCTCCCTTACGACAGTAACCAAAAATATGTGGTAAGGTTTCTGTCTCGTTGCAATGATGGCAAGAACTATATATAGTCAGTTAAGTTTTAGTTTATAGTGTTGACTTTGTCTATTACTCTAATGGTTAAATGACAATAACATTCTTATTTATTTACTAGCATGTGCCCGCGGCTTCGCCCGCGATAATTACTTCAAAAATAAGAAATAAAGAGCATAATAGTTAAAACATTATATTTATTAACACCTAAACCACGTGCACTACTTACCACGATTAGATAGCGTCGCCTGACAAAAGCGATCTCAGATTCGAGTTCCTTGACCCAGAAAATCCCTGTATAGTGAGTTTCGTCCAGATCGAACAATGTTTAATCATATTTAGGTCTATGTTCATTATCCCTCTTCCGTGTAGGTTGAAGATTTCGTATGTCTACGGGCCTTGACATTCTAAACAAATGAACCAGCGTGGGCTTACAACATTCAAGCAATTGCGATGCTTTTATTTCCACGGTATGACAAAAATAGCCAAAGCCAAATGCAATTGATTTGACATTGAAATGTATTACTGAAATCTGATGCTTCGACAGCGCTAAAATCACGTTTTCTGCCAGTTTTTCACTCATAACTCGCGAACGAAAGCTAAAATTAAAAATCCAGCTTCGAGGTGCATTCGCCCACCTTTCAGTCCATCTATGTTTAAAATTTCAGATCTCTGCCTTCAGTAGATTAGATAACGGGGGGCTTGAAGAGAGTTTAGAGACCTCCCGCACATCAGCCTAAAAGGCTTATTGTGCTGTGCCTTCAGTAGATTTCGCTGGGCATCGCGGACAGACAGACAAACACATCCTTTTATTATTATATAAGATAACATGTGCCCGCGGCTTCCCCCGCGATAATTATTTCAAAACTTAAGTGCATAATAGTTAAATCATTATATTTAATAACACCTAAATCACGTGGAGTGTATTCCACGATTAGGTAGCGTCCCCTGGTAGAAAAAGCGACCACAGGTTCCAGTTCCTTGGCTCAGAAAACCCCTGTATAGTGAGTTTCGTTCAAATCGAACAATGTTTGACCATAATTAAGCCTATGTTGATATCCTTCTTACGTGTAGGTTGAAAATTTCATATATCTGCGGGCCTTGACACTCTAAACAAATGAATCGTCCACGATGGACTTACAAAATCAAGCGATCGCGATGCTTTTATTTCCAAGGTAGGCTATGAGGTATGATGACAAAAATAGCCAAAGCCAACTGTAATTGATTTAACATTGAAATATATTACTGAAACTGATGCTCCGAAATCGCAAAAAATACACGTTTTCTGCCTGTTTTTCACTCATAACTCACGAACGAAAGCGAAAATTAAAATTCCGGCTTCGAGGTGCACATTCCGACCCTTTAGTCAGCCTATGTATAAAATTTCAGATCTCTGCGTTGAGTAGATTTCGCTGGGCATCGCGGACAGACAGACAGACAGACGGAGGACAGACACTTCCTTTTATTAATATAGATTTGGACCCGTGACCTTTGTGTTTACATGCCAGTGCTCTACCAACTGAACTATCCTGGAATCTCTTTCTTTGGTTATCTTATACTTAATATAAGTTTCGGTGTTGCATTTCATGCGATTTTTCTATTTTTCATCACTGCACTTTTAGTTACCATCAGTTTAAAATTACCATTTATTTGCATTCCCATATGTTATGGCATTTCTTTACTTCGAAGCAACTCAGAAGATGAAGTTAGTTGACCACTTGACTACCAATCATTAACATTTATATTATGTTCTACTCTCATGTTAAAATTGTTGCTTTTGTATTATTTTCATTTTACTTTTCTTCTTTTTCTACCTATTGTCATTATTTTCTCTTTAATTTGTTCTACTTACAATGTTGAATTATCATTGTTAGGGGTTATAGTTTAATATAGTTTTAATTATAGTTTTCGGTGTCATAATTTACATTTATATAATATAGGCCTAATCATGTTTCTCTTTTTTTATTTTTTATTCTTAATTAGATTATTTGGTAAGTTTTGAATGTATCCACCTCTGTTTAGTGGAAGAGAAGGCCTTAAGGCCTTAACTACATCAGAGGGAAATATAAATAAATAAATAATACACACATATTCTGTAATACCGCTATCAAAAATACACCTTGCTCCCATCAGTATTATTTCAAACTAAGCGTTATTTTGATTTGCTTATTTAAGTTGGACAAATACCAGTGCTCATATATAGAATTTTAGAAAGTTTATACAGAGAAGTTAATATTACGAAAAAAATAATATTGAGATAGATCCATACACTGCTTCCCTTATTTTAATTACTAACCTGAACCCAGGTTTCGGTGAGCCTTCCCACCATGTTCACCAGTTATACTCCATCTGACTGTTGGTCTTCATCAGCATCCTCTCGTGGGCTTTTGATGAACTTCTTGATGAGGTCATTTTCCGAGGGAATCTCAAAATTCATTAGATTGTTCTTATTCTTGTGGATGTAGATTTTCTCCCAAACCGTAAGTTTTTACCAGTGCTCATGTTGACAATATGACATTTTGTTTTTCAGTTGGCTGGTCTGTTACACGATCGCATGACACAGTGCAGGTACTTGAAGCCAATTGAAAGCTTTGAACTCGCAGTTACACCCGAAGAGTGGTATGAAGTGGATGTGGTGACGGAAGGAAGAGAGGCACTGGAGGAGGTTAATTCCCATTTAGGTAGGAAAAGATAAAAAAACAAGTTACTAATAGGATTAAAATTAAACTCAAACTGTTTAGAATTATGTTATAACACTTGTTTTTATTTTAGTTTTAGCTTCCCAGGAGCTGTGTACATGAACAGGTAATCCTCATGTCTGCTATACTAGGATTGCCAGGTGTGAAATTTTTTTGTATTCTTGACTACTAAAAAAATCCAATGAAAGTAACTTGCGCAGTTACAAGCTATGAGCTATAAGCATGCCAAATTTCAAGTTTCTGGCTCATCTGGAAGTGGGCAAAAAAAATTGTAGTGTAGTGATGATTTGCTATAACCATTAATTGGTTGGTACTCTTGTACTGGTCAACCGATTTGGTACGAATACAGTAGGCCTTGTCCTCTGGACATTATAAGTTTGCGTAATTCTTTTTGTGTGTGTTTTTGCATGAGCATGTACGGTCCGTGCGGACTCATGCGATTGTTTGCATTGGAATTTGTAGAAAGTTAATTACTGTAATAAACACTTACATTACATTACATTACTAAGGGCCTGAATTACCACCTCCCGATACGTGACTTCCAGGTAGCTTAACTGGAAGATGTCTTGTAATACCACCGCCGAACTGCTATCGGGAAGAATGCAGTAAAATTTTGTAAAATGATTCTTAGCTCATTGAGCAAAGAGGTGTGTTTGTTGTAGTTCGGTAGTCCTCCGATAGGTGCGACAGCTGGAATTTGTATTTGTACAATTAAATTACACAAGAACATATCGTTTGAAGTACATTAATCGATTTGTGCAGTTCTATTTCATTCGTATGTGAGCCTAAATTGACATTTGTATGTTAATTAAATCTTTCAGCATCAGTTCTGAAATTCAGGTGACCAGGACTGTTTGGAGTGCTGCCATCTTGTTTCCACCAAGCTTCCCAGTTGGTAGTTTATCAGCCACTCCATCCTCCTGCTACCTAACTGGGAGTTGTCTTTCCAGACAGATTTGTCAGGAGATCACAGTAGGCAATTCTTGGTCAACTTCCAGATATTTAGCCATATGCATAAAAATTAGTAAAAGCTATACCATTTACTTAAGCAAAAAGTAAAAGTAAAAGTAAATGCTCGATTCTGTATGCATAAAGAACTACCTTTTACTTGATAGTATTTACTACGTTAATGAAGTAAAAGATATGCTGGGTCAAGCCAGTTCCTTATGGTTCACTGGAATTCCCTTCAGAAATATATTGCATCTCAGTGCAGTAACTCCAAACCAAAAGCGAGAACGTGTTTGATTTTCTGCTTAAGCGCTCTCGTTTATTAATAAAAATCATGGAAAGGAAGCAGCTTTGATAGGCAAAACCTACCTAAACTTACCTAAATTTACTTAAATACTTCCGACAGTCAACTACATGACCACCATCTCAAACTATGGAATTCTTATCCAGTAAATGACTTTAAGAGGGCAACTCAGGGTTGCAACCTCTCCCGGATTTCCGGGATTTGGGTCTTGAAAATAAAATCTCCCATCTCCAGGACTTCATTTTCGCAAGAGTTTTTGTCATCTTTCGAATCATCGTAGCCTACACGACAATCAACGAGATGCCAAAAGTTAATCTGACACAACTGCAACATAATTATTACGTCCTAAATGACTTGTGACACATTTTATTGTTGCAAGTTTCTCAACTTTTTTCGTTCTGATTTTGGCTCAGGCCACCGGAATGCTGAGGAATGGAGAAGAGACCTCCAAAAGGAAAATATAATTTCAGTAACTTTGAAACTGAAGAAAGTAGAGGATTGTCCACTGAACAGTTGCACCGACTATGGATGTGTGAAGAAATTCAGTTAATTAGAATTCAGAGAGAATATTATACAGAAAAACTTAAAAAAATTATATAAGTAGAAATGAACTTTATTCATTCTTGTAGCAGTCAGTAAAGTGGAAAGATCAGTGTTACTGATTAAAATTAAATGTAATCTGAGATATTTCATTTCTCCTTTGATTTCCTTGTTCACATAACATAACTTGATTATCATCATCATTTTCGCTGTCATCCACATCATTTTCATTGCCATCAAGTTTATCAAAATCATCTGGGTTATCATTTAAATATTTAGCAACATTATGCAAAATAAAGCAGCTCATTATTAATTATGGCACTTTCTGCAGGCTCACCCTTACACCATATTGAAGAATGGGGATCCTTCTTTTCAATTGTCCAAAACAACGTTCAATTATGCACCGTTCTGATTTAAGCAACCTGTTATTCGCCCTTTTTTGTGGTGTGTTAGGATTTCCATATGGGGTCATCACCCAAGGTGATATTCCATATCCCTCATCAGCAATCAGTACACAATTTTGTTTTCGTTGCATCGTGTTAAATGTAGCACTATTACGCCATAAGCATGTCCCAGGTCACTGGATATCAACACTGGTAAAACATTCACCTGCACTGCATGTAGCCTGAATATTCATAGAAGCAAACCCTTTCCTATTCACATACTCATTCCCATGCCGTCTTGGCTTAGGAATTCTGACATGTGTGCAGTCTAGTGCGCCCATAGCAGTTGGGAATATATATGTTTGCTGCCACTGATTTTCTGCTTCTAGTATGCTTCGACGGTCAGATGGAAACTTGATCCACAATTGATTCTTCTCCACTATTTTGTCCGCTACAAATTTAATTGTCCTTGAAACGGTACTTTGATGCACACCCACGCACACCCACAAAATCCAGGATCGGAAATATGCCTCAAAAAAAGTTCTCATTTTTTGATTTGAGGTTAGTGCCGCACCTCGTGTTTCATCAACTTCTCCGATGAAATGTTCACTTAACCGTTCCACATGTTCACTGGTGAAGCGATACAGTTTCTTGTATTCACGTTCTTCTGGTTCTCTTCTGGGTTTATATGTCTTTCTACCTCCAATATGTAGAAATAAAGCCATTTCTGCTTTCCTGAATATCTTTTACTACCTTCATAAGTCAGGTCAGAAGCATGCTAGATTGTTGGCAAGTATTTACTATGAAGTAAAGCAAAAGCCTTTGCATTATGCATACAAAAACAAGTATTTACTTCGGCTAGTAGTAAATACTATGCTTAGATCACGTGACATACCTTTTACTAAAGTAGTAGCATTTGCTACAATATTTTATGCATACAAATCCTAGTATTTACTTGGATTTCTTTAAAAACTTAAAGTAAAAGCATTTACTTCATTTTTATGCATATCACTGAAGTTCTCTATCTAGCAGATAAATATGATATCTGGTGGTCGTCATACAGGCCCTAAGTTTCATAGTATTTGTGTTATCATACATACAGACAGAAAGGCAGACAGACGGACTAGCACTTAATAATAGTTGGTTTTTGTAGTGGTTTGTAATAGAAGGAGTCGTGTGTTCAGGTACGTCATTGCGGGTCACTGAATTGAATAAGCACATGCATGCAGTTGGAAACGACTGCAGAAACTTTGCTTATTCAATGGCCCTAAATAGCGTGCTTGCTCCCTCACTTCGTGAGACTTCGGGTATACTTGGCGATGTTCGTCTCTCGCAGTCTAAACTTTCACGAAGTGTACAAAATTAGGAAAACCGTTTCTTTATTATATAAGGCCTAAGTGAAATGAACACAATGAACAAATATTCTAATTTTATTTTTACTTACAACTTTCATAGCTCTGAACCACAAACATTTTTAATAAACGGTCAATGTAAATTTCTTAAAAATCCTGGAGTCAATTAATAATGGCGGGCGAAGCCGCGGGCACCAACTATAACATATTGATAGTTTAACCCTGGAAGTATCGTGGACAATAAAAATCCAAACAAACCACTCCTTCCCTTGAAAAATTGTATAATTTCTGAAAATTACACTGAATTTATCAAACTAAATTCACATCATATTCATCTGTCAACAAACAGTTGAGAAACAATACGTATTATCAGAGTTCACAGGTAGCTTTGGAACTGCGTAATAGAATCTTAGATCGTTTTCACAGGCAGCGCTTTCTTATCATGGAATGTACTCTAAAGCCGGGATTTTAGCTGTTGCATTAATTATTAATAGTTTAGTTTATGAATAAATCTCAAGCAAGTGTTAATAAATATAATGCTTTAATAATTATTATACCCTTAATTTTTAATTTTTCAATTAATTATCGTGGGCGAAACCGCAGGCACCTGCTAGTATATTCACATTGAAGCAGGATGTGTGTTGCATATTTCTCACCTCCAACATGCTATTACCTATCCTCTACTTATTACTGAATAAATAAGTTTGTTGTTATAGATACTGATATTGGGAACAACACAGTGAAGTCATGTCATATATATTATGGTTTTTAACACACTTAAAGTTCACTTTTGAAGTTTTTACCTTAAGACTACATAGTTACAATCACCATTGTAATCATCCTCGGCTACATCTGAAATTCTGTTGGCAGGGCTGCTGGATGCCATCTAGTGATAAATGTATCTTCTGATTAGACTGCAGAATCTGCAATATCGGCTCATTTTTGGGATGAGGATATAAAACTATTAAAACCAGTAGAAAGACCTCAAGATTTAACAGTTTGGGGAAAAGTCTTTATTAAAAGAACAAACACAAATTATTGAATTTTGAAATACCAGCAGAAGACAATCAGAAGATACATTCACCCACCACTAGATGGCATCCAGCAGCCCTGCCGACCAAATTTCAGAGGCAGCTGACGATGATCACAATGATGATTGAAACTACAGTCGGTCAAATAAAAAACGTCGGGACTCGTATGCAGTTAAAATTAAAGTTTTAACGCATTAGTTCACAAGTTTCCTATAAAAAACATAAAATACAAGTCATTTTCGGAACATATGAGGCCATGCGACAGGAGGGAAAAAAATGAACACCTAGGGAAAAATGAAAAACGCGGAAAGCGCAATACACGATATTCAACTTAATGTATTGTCATAATTCCTTTTGCTTTGTGTCATCACCACATACAAATGCTAAAGTGAGAGAAAGTGTAGTTAGGGTTGTAATTGACCTGCATTTTTCGGCCTCTGAAGCAGCGAGAAGGTTCCATATTTCTTAAAGAGGTGGGTACTTCACTATAATGCGACCGGAAGTTTTCATAGGAATCGTGGATCTGGCCGGCGTATTTCGATGCTATTAGATTGGTGGCAGAAGTTGAACGTAAGTAATTGAATTTGCACTAGAAGTACCGGTTTTATAAAATAAAATCTTTAAAAAATGCTCCTTGAATAAACATATTCCTCGCGAATCTATTATTTATTAATATTATAAAAATTTGCAACCAAGAATATGGCGGATTTGAGGCATATAGCCACAGCCTTCTATACATGTTTGTTTTGGAACAAAACTGACTAAATAATCAAGAAAATACATGGATAGACAAGAGGCGTGTGTGAACCTAACCTTAAGTCTTCCTGTACATGCGCATATGCTCGTTCGTGATACTTAATCAAATACCGCCCGACGTTTTTTATTTGACCGACTGTACATAGTTCTAAGGTAAAAACTAAAATAAGTGAAGTTTTAGTGCCTTGTTATTATTCCTCTGTGAAATACTGTTGATTTAAATCTACCAAATTCACTTAACATTTCCTGGTTAAATTCGTCGCTGCATCTGTTTCTTATTATTTTACATGTTATCTTTATATCAGGAGAGTCCATGTTAATCCTGGCTTGTTAATTTCCTTTTTCACTTTCATCAGTTGTTTTCAATTTTCATATTTTGTACAAATCTTCAACATTCCTTTCATAAACTGTTTTCCTTGCCTATATCACTGTACATAATATGGTTATAATTTTATTTTGCTTATCAGAAAGTTCTGTATAAAATATCTCTGCTCACATTTTCATAATCTCAGCTTGTTACGTGAACAGTACATAATATAGTAGGAAGTGTCTAGTGACATTAGGGCCTCCAGGTCCCTATTTCATAAAACTCTACAGATGTGACAAATACAACAATTATGTCAAGTCTGACAAATTTGTCAATATGTTATGACAATAATGTATTTTTCATAAATATTACAACTTTTCCTTACATTACAGGCAAATTAATATTAATTGTCAGACTAAAAGAACCCTTTTCAGCAGGGTTGGAAAAAAACATGTTTTTTTAAAAAGAACAAAAAAAAAGTTCCCCGTCGGAGTCCATACTGTTTTACGCGCCTCAACTTCCACAGCTGCTGTGCTCAGTGGTAGGTGCATGAATCATCTCGGGGTATTGTCTTATAGCTAGTTATTGTCTTTGAAATAATAACTACACTATAATTCTTTATCTATCGGAATTTATTTATAAACTGGTAGCTTGTAGTTTGTGTTGCTGTGTGTATGTCGTCACCACTTGAGTTTCACTTATCATTACTTACGTGATATTTGGTTTGTCTTGCTAATCACAAATGAAAGTAACTCACACGATTATATATGTTCTGAATGTGTTGCGTATGTGGCTGTGGGAATCGCCATAGCGTAGGTTTTAATTGCCGCGAACTTTTCCAAGCGAGCACGACACGACGGTCTGTGCTGTTAGACGAATGGTAGTGGAGTGAGCTCCTACTAACGCTCTGTTTCGCGCTGAAGAATGCTTTTCTCTGATTGGCTATACTCTCACTTACGTAATGCCTTCTTTTGGTTAAACCAATTCGCGGTTTGGAATTACGAATTTGGTGCGTTGTATTTTGAATATGTACATTTCTTTTACAGTTAATATTTCAAATTTGGAATTACAAAACAATAACAATAATCTGAACGAGAATTTTGATACGAAAAATAATAATAATAATTTGGATAACTTGAATAAATATTAATTAAGTATACTTTTCTAAATAAATCGAAAGGGTGGGATAATTCCAGTTTCAATATGCCCCTGTGTTAATTTAATTATGTCCGAAAGGTAAATAATTAAATTAACACATCATACCCCAGAATATTTATTCTTATCAAATTTTAAATTATACTCAAATTAGTAAAAACTCAAGTAAATACTTGAAGTGGTGGATGACGACATCTGTTAGTGTAACATAAGTGTATGTGTTAAACATTACAACTTTCAATTAAATAAATCTCACCAAAATTATTTGAATACAAACAATTCAAATCTGGTTTGCATTACCTTGCATTTCTTAAACACAATATTAAAAAATGAAAAATATTTGAACAATTAATGAATATAGTATTAAACACTTTTAACTTTTAAACAATTTCTTGAAAAACAAACACATTTTATATTTTTACACTTTTTGCCAGTGATAGAGAATTTTAGATATTTTGAAAATATATATATGTCGAGATTTCACTCATCGTCCATTTTTAACATTTTGTTACGCCGAGATTCTCATCGTTCGTTTTATATCACTTACTTATTCTTTTGCACAAATTCTCTTTCTTTACTCACTGCTTATTATGTGTTTTCATACAACATACAAACATAATACACCATATAAGAAACAAAGAAATATATAGTTTTACACTATGTTGCTTTACATCACAACGTTACCCTTTTAAATAATAAACAATTTATAGAAGACATTACACTTGAAAATAATAAACATTTTTATATACATTTGTCAGCATTAATGTTCAATCCATCTTATCTCTATTATATACAACATCTTAAACTTCTTATATTTAAATCATATATATCTACATATTTTATGTACAGTATTTTTGACATTCTCAGGGTTCGGTCTCGGATCATGTTCGCACATTTCAGCAATTCCATTCATGTTATTCAACTTCAGCTTATTTCTCTTTTGCTTATTCATTCTTAAGCTAGAACCACTTATTTAACATTAATTATTAATCAAGCATTTTTTTATTTAATCCACAATCTTTTGTATTCACTCTTTAACTTTATAATCTCTTATTTTGGCACAATAACGCTGCAGAATACCTCTTAAATTATATTTTTATTGAAACAACTATCTGTTACTATAGCAAAGTGATTAATTCTTCTTAAATGTTCAACATAATGTTTTTATATACTTTGAAGTCGAAATTTCAATTACTCTGGAATCCAACATTTTCTGAATGGTCATATCCACTTCCTTATTCAATGCAATCGGAATAGGTCTACTCTTATATGCGAATTCGTCTACTGGGTCGATGTCAAATTTTTGTTCATAAATATTACAGAGTCCTACATTTTCCGAAAATAGGCTACTTCCTTATTCTTCATTAGAACTGAAAACAATCTATCACGTTGGTTATCATTCAAATTATGCGCCATATCTACTTTCTCTTTCAAAATAATCATGGTCGAGTTCGCGCTAGGGTCGGCTTCTTTTAATCCACTCATAGAGACATAACCTATTTCTACTTGCCCTATGTTGACATTCCCGTCAACTTTATTTTCATATCTATCAGCGCAGTCTTCGCAACTTAACGTCATACATTTAAATACCTCCTCATTATCATTTATTTCATCGCAGCAAGGGCCTACCTTATGAATCATCATATCATTCATCTGAATATTCTCTACTATAAATGTCTCGTACGGTATATCATTATCACCTATCTCGCTAGACGCGTCTCTCCTACTCAAATCATTATCGAATGGAATGCTCATCTTCCGTCCTTGTAAGTTCAATACTAGATTGTTGTCTTCAAAACTTATTATGCTGTTATACTCAGTAAATACATCGACTCCGATAATGACATCAGTTATTAATTTCGGAACTACTAGGAAAAATATCTCAAACTTTGAATTACCAATGTTGACATCTAACATGCATTGAAATTTTACTGATTGTTTCGCTCTTTTAATCGCTACCGTGCATGATAATCCGCAAATAGGAATTGAAATTAATTTGACTTTATTTTGAATTAGTTTGTTGTACAAAGATTCACTTATTACGCTATTAGAACATCCTGTGTCTACTAATGCAGTCGTTTCATAATTTCCTATCATCATCTTAATTCTTGGAGGATCCATAATAACATCATTCTTATTTCCATTACTCTTTTCTTTATTCTTTCTTTATTCTTTACATAATTTATTCGTGGACTCAATAATAATACTATATTAACTGACTACTTGTACCCATACTGCAAGATTGACCCGCTGGGGAAAAGGAGTGAATGAAGCTTAATCTGCACTACTTTTATTTATGCATTTATTGGATTTATTGGATTATTTATCATATTTTCTGTTCATTTATGTTAGTAATTTTTATGTCTAATTATCATAGCAAATGCCTTATTAGTTTAATATCTTGTTCCTTTTTTTAAATAATAATATAATTTAACAACATAAAACGTACAGTACATCAGTTACAGCGTACGGCGAATTGTCGAGGGTTTAAGAGCAAATAGTGGGCTGTAGTTAAGGCAAGAGGATTTTATTTTTTTTTATGAAAAAATCAGGGAAAATGCTTTGAAATATTGTGTGATATTATATAGAATGCATTGCGAAACAATTTTTGCGTATGTGCGTCTTTATCGGATGTTGAGACGCCAATTTTAAAGATCACGTGCCCTATTTTTGTAGTGCCGCTTATGAAATTTTCCATGCCCTGCAATTCACAAACCATCCCTTAGTTTATATTATCTCTGTCACATAATTTGTACACAGATCTACACTTTTGACCGTGTTTCACCTACATAACTTACCCCATACAGCCAGGAGGAAATTAATATTAATATAAATAATATTACTATTAATACAATATTAATACAAATTAATACTCAGTAATATTCTACACAATGTAATATTAATATTAATTTATAAAATATCCCTTAGCTGTTTTCTACCCTAATTATACGTTGTTATTTCTATACAAATGTACATTCTTTAACAAATTCTCATCAAATTATACTAATATACCATCTACCCTATTTTCTAGGCAACAAAATATTAGATCAAATCATCCCTTAGCTGTTTCATACCTATATTATATAATTGTTCATTGTTTGTGAACATCTTCGATTTTTTGAAAGATGTGTAACAAAATGTTACGGTCAAGCTTCTTGGAATCTGAGAAATTACTGTTACACACGGCCATGTTTATTTATGGAGATGAGATCTTCCAAGACGTGTAAAGCAGCCCGAAAATTGTTAAAAGTATCTAACAATTCAATTTAGATAAGGTGAGTCATTTTGAAATAGATTAATGTATTATTTTGTTTAAGAGTGATTGCAATATTTCCTATACCGCCCGTAGTAATCTTGCTTCTGCGAATCTCAAACGGAGTAACTGCTACCTAGTGGCGGAACCAGTGAACTACCTCAGTCATCACACTTTCTCCTCTATTCATTATGGTGCATGATTAATAAAAAATAATACAAACTACTGTTTAATTACTGCCTTTACTGCTCAACTGATGATTGACTTTCACCATGCTTTACGTGGTCTTAGCCGCCTTACATTATCAAACTTACAAGGGATATCATACTACAGTGTTGCCAAATTGACACTTTCAATATTTAATATTAATAATCTCTTTCTTTAAAAAGGAAGACCACAAAATAGATGGTAGGATCAATTACTCAAAATCAGAAACTGGAAGCTGGCGACAGAGGATAGAGAAGTCTGGAGGAAAAGGATACAAAAGACACCACCTCACATGATTTTCTGGTATTCTGGCCCTAGTTTTTTTGTTTTGTTTTCTGTTTACAACACTAACAGGGTGTCACTGACTTGACAAAATGTAAATTGTCTTCATAATTAAATATAACACGCAATTAAAAAATGATTTAAACATATGCTAAAAAAAACATATTTACAACAGATTGTTTAAAACGTTTTAAACAAACTTAAAAAAAAAAACACAAGCACTTGTTTTAAACGTTTTGTTTTAAACATTCCAACCCTGCTTTTCATATACGCGACAATTTTATGTCAAACCTAAAGATTACATTAGTACACTGTAGATGGCTCTCATATATGCATGTGATAATCGATCTCAACATCGAATGTGATACCTAAGCAATTGTTTATTACCATCGAAAATAAATGAATTTAATAAAAAGTCACTAAAATTCAAAGTTCGGTTAATCCTTTGCCTAAAAACCCTGCGTGGTCTCATGTCTATTTCTTCATCACTTTCACTACTACTAGTGTTCATTATTAACAAGACAATTCAGCGAGTTTATTAACAAGAAAGTTTAAATCACAAAAAAAAACAGTTTGACAAGTTATGGAAAGAAAACTGTTGGGAATAAATCTAAGGGACAGGATAAGAAATGAGGAGTTAAGAAAAAGAAGTGAACTGGAAAACGCAGCGATTGTTGTAAGAAAAACCAAATGGAATTGGGGTGGTCACGTCATCAGAATGAATCAAGAAAGATGGGCGTATGCAACAACTGTTTGGGATCAGAGGAAGGGTAAAAGAAGCAGAGGCAGACCTCGACGCAGATGGGAGGACGAATTCAGGGAGGAGTTAGGAATGAGATGGACAAGACAGGCCAAAGAAAGAGTGTACTGGAAACAAGTGATAAAACATTTAAATCATTAGGAAAACAGTGATCTAGGAAAGGAAGAAGAGTTCAGGGAGGAGGCAGAAACGAGATGTTCAGAATAGGTCACAGGAAAAGTGAACTGAAAACAAATGATAGAGCATTTAATTAATTAGGAAAACAGTGTCCTAGGAAAGTGTTGTTAATATATAGGTCTTAACCCACCAGGAGGCAAAAACCCAACTCTCCAAGGAAATAGCTCACCTTGGGAGAGTAAAACAGAGCCAGCCCTACCATGGTAGGAGGCCCTTGCCCTATAAGGGATTGTGACGGGCTTATTTATTTATTTATTTTATTTATTTATTTACTGACTTGGCCTATGTATGAAAGATTGCCTGTCACTTCTGTAATGAAAATTCTACATTTTTTCTAAATATGTCAACAGAAATTAATGTTTTATAAATGGTAGGTATCCTAAGATTTGACATATTTGTCAGACTTTTACCTGCAAACTCAAAAGTTTTGAGAAACAGCAATGTGTAATATTGTCATACAAATCTACAAAATTGTCATGACATTTGTGTAAAGTTGTCAGCTTTTATGAAAAACACAATTTATTTTCAAAATGTAAACCTGTAAAACAATTTACTGGTACCTGTCACCTGTAAAATTGTAACTTTTATGAAATAGGGCCCTGGTGTTTTCATTATTTTTATTGTAACCAATCACACGTAGTGGTGGCCGCTTTCTTGGAAGCCTTACGTTTAAAATAATGAAAACACCTGGTGGCCTCGTGTGAAGGCTACCTTAAATCTCTCATAAGACAGCCCATTGTACAGAAGCAGGTATCAAGAATAAATGATAATATAGTAAGTAATATTTGTGATGATTTCAGGTTTGGCTTTTGATGATTGGGATTTGGACTTCTATACAGATCTTTTCAAGAATAAATTACATCGAAATCCCACAAGTGTTGAGTGCTTTGATCTTGCACAGTCCAACAGTGAACATAGCAGGCACTGGTTTTTCAAGGTGAGTCCTCATCCTAATAATTTTGTTGAAATCACCTACCTATTCCAGCGTTAGGATATTATTAGCCTTTGGAGTATTTCTCGTATAGGCTACTAGCATGTGCCCGCGGCTTTGCCCGCGATAATTATTTCAAGAATTAAAAATTAAGAGCATAATAGTTAAATCATTATATTTATTAACACCTAAATCGCGTGGACTACATACCACGTTTAGATAGCATCGACTGGTAAAAGCGACCTCAGATTCGAGTTCCTTGGCCCAGAATACCTCTGTATAGTGAGTTTCATCCAAATCGAACAATATTTGACCATATTTAGGCCTATATTGATTATCCCTCTTCTGTGTAGGTTGAAAATTTCATATGTCTGCGTGCCTTGATATTCTAAACAAATTGAATCGTCCAGGATGGATTACAAAATCAAGCGATGGCCCGCGATATTTATTTCAAAAATTAAAAATTAAGAGCATAATAGTAAAATCATTATATTTATTAACACCTAAATCACGTGGACAACATACCACGATTAGATTGCGTCGCCTGGTAAAAGCGACCTCAGATTCGAGTTTCTTGGCCCAGAAAACCTCTGTATAGTGAGTTTCGTCCAAATAAAACAATGTTTGACCATATTTAGGGCTTACAACATTCAAGCGATCGTGAAAGTTTTATTTTCAAGGTATGACAAAAATAGCCAAAGCCAACTGTAATTGATTTGACATTGAAATGTATAACTGAAAACTGATGCTTCGAAAACGCAAAAAATGCACCTTTTTTGCCCGTTTTTCACTCCTAACTCACGAACGAAGGCTAAAATTAAAATTCCGGCTTCGAGGTGCATTTTCCGACCCTTCAGCCCACCTATGTTTAAAATTTCAGATCTCTGCGTTCAGTAGATTTCGCTGGACATCGCAGACAGACAGACAATTCCTTTTATTAATATAGATAACATGAATTATATTGATCACGGCCTCCTAAAGGAGGCATACAATAAAGAAGGCCGTGTATTGATACCTTCTCTAATTTGTCAAACTTCCATTTAATTTAATCCAAACCCATCTGATAAAACTAGCAACAATATGTTCTGTGATTTTGTTTCGATAATTCTGTGTAAAAAGGGTTTAAGTATTCTCAAAAACATTTAATTTTTGGCATTTAGAATCAGAATTTTTAAAAGTCCTTTCTTAGTGAGCACCTACATTATGAAGCGAAGGTACTGTCAAAATTCCAAGTCTCTACCTGTTATAGTTTAGGCTGTATGTTGATTGTCAGTCAGTCAGTCATTCAGTCAGGACAAATCCTCTTATATATATAGAGATTTACTTACATTAATGTGTGAAGTTGAATGTTTTAAAGTTTATTAAGTTAATGTTGACACTTCACAGTGTTTCCCTATTAATTTAATCAAATAATTTTTATATTTCGGGATTGAACTCTACACTTCCTCTATTTATTTGGTACTGGCAGAGAAAGTAAAGTCTCCTCCAAATTAATCTTAAAATTAATTTTCATTAAACATAAACAATTTTTATGAGGTTAATTCTAACCACAGTTTGAATGTTGTACATGGTATCCTGGCCATCAATCGGAAATACCGTATTTACTCACATATAACACCCCCCTTTTTTCAGAATTTTCAACTTCTAAAATAGGGGAGGGTATAATAGGTGAAAATTTTCACATGATATAGGTTGGGTTGTCATGCTTTAAAGCAGAAAAAGACATATTTAGCATCTTTTAATCAACACGCAAAATGGTTGTTTAAATCCATTTATTTTTATTGTTTAAAATTTTTTTTACAAAAAGTTAAATTATCACGTCAATTTAACTTTAGAGTTTTAAACAGTTTGGTATAGCTCCCTCCTGCATTACCGCAGCTGACTGGGTCATGTGACTAAACGCCGCGCGTGCCCGCGTGGTGTTCAAGGTTAACTCAGCATTGCAATGTTGTCATCCAGCTGGGCAGCAACGGCCTGAATTTCGTATCTCCCTTTCTACACACCATGGAATGATTTCAACATTTTCTTTGCTCCTGATAATTTGTCTTTCTGTTTACGCCAATAAGATATCATACATGGCTGCATATTCGAACACACTCAACTTGAAGGATGCCGTAAAACTTGCTGTCCAACTCATTTTTCACGTGCTTACTAACTCTCAGGCAACAACACAATACACGCGTACGGTGGAAGTTGAACTCAGAAACCTGAAGGGCATCGAGAAATTATGGGGGAGGTGAGAGTAACTAAGGCCAACACACAGGTGGCAGGGAAGCGTGGGTTTTACCGTTAACAGGAATGTTGCCGATCACTTTAAAAGATTTTCTGCAGTTTTTTTTTTTTTTGGGTTGTCGAAAATTGGGGGGGGTATTATAAGTGAGGGGGTGCTATAGATGAGTAAATACAGTAAATGATGACTTTAGTTTGTTAAATCCCTTCTCGCTTTGTACAGGTTGATTTAACAAGTGACATTTTTGTGTAGTCATTCCAAAATCTGATGTTTCAGTATTTTCCCCAATTTTTTAAAATGTAACCCCTGGATGAAATCAAATTAGACAATATTATAGTATCTAATTTTCAGGAGGGCCTCCCTCTCAACTTCAGCTATGTCCATCTACCAAACTTCCATCTTGTACCACCTGATGGCACTGTTGCGGTTTAACAAGTTTCCCAATTAGGCCTAACTCTGTTGTTTAGCCCTATTGATATCTGTAAAGTTAATACAGTATTTACTTAAAATTGGCTTTTGTATCATTCTTGCTCCATGTTAAAAAAACCAAACAGGACTAAACATCAATTAATATGAATTGTTGATACTTTGCTGTACTTATATTTCTGTTTATTGTTTATCTATATTAATAAAAGGAAGTGTCTGTCTTCCTCCGTCTGTGCGTCTGTCTGTCTGCGATGCCCAGCGAAATCTACTGAACGCAGAAAACTGAAATTTTAAACATAGGTGGACTGAAGGGTCGGGAAATGCACCTCGAAGCCGGAATTTTAATTTTTGCTTTCGTTTGTGAGTTATGAGTGAAAAACGGGCAGAAAACGTGAATTTTTTGCGTTTTCGATTCATCAGTTCTCAGTATATTTCAATGTGAAATCAATTACATAATGGACATAAAACCATCGCGATCACTTGGATGTTGTAGCTCACGCTGGTCGATTCATTTGTTTTTAATATCAAGGCACGCAGGCATATGAAATTTTCAACCTACACCGAAGAGGATTATTATTATTATTATTACTATAAGTGGGATAATCAATATAGGCCTAAATATGGTCAAATGTTGTTCGATTTGGACGAAACTCACTATACAGGAGTTTTCTGGGCCAAGGACCTCGAATCTGAGGTCGCTTTTACCAGGCAACGCTATCTAATCGTGGTATGTAGTCCACATGATTTAGGTGTTAATAAATATAATGATTTAACTATTATGCTCTTAACTTTTATTATTTTTTTAAATAATTATCGCGGGCGATCGCTTGATTTTGTAAGTCCATCCTGGACGTTTCATTTGTTTAGACATATGAAATTTTCAACCAACACAGAAGAGGGATAAGCAATATAGGCCTAAATATGGTCAAACATTGTTTTATTTGGACGAAACTCACTATACGGGGGTTTTCTGGGCCAAGGACCTCGAATCTGAGGTCGCTTTTACCAGGCGACGCTATCTAATCGTGGTATGTAGACCACATGATTTAGGTGTTAATAAATATAATGATTTAACTATTATGCTCTTAATTTTTATTATTTTTTGAAATAATTATCGCGGGAGATCGCTTGATTTTGTAAGTCCATCCTGGACGTTTCATTTGTTTAGACATATGAAATTTTCAACCAACACAGAAGAGGGATAAGCAATATAGGCCTAAATATGGTCAAACATTGTTTTATTTGGACGAAACTCACTATACGGGGGTTTTCTGGGCCAAGGACCTCGAATCTGAGGTCGCTTTTACCAGGCGACGCTATCTAATCTTGGTATGTAGACCACGTGATTTAGGTGTTAATATAATGATTTAACTATTATGCTCTTAATTTTTAATTTTTAAAATAATTATGTCGCTTGAAGTCATGGGCACATGCTAGTTTCCCATAACTCCATGTCTCCTACAAACCCATGTGTTGCTTGTCTCTGTTCTCAGAGGAAGTTTTACAGGTGGGCTCCTAACAGGAAAATCTCTCTCCTGACAACAATAACAGATTATTAAAAATAGTTATGAATTCAAAATATTGTGAGGCTTTTTTTTTTTTTTAATTTTTTTTTTTGTATTCATTTATTCAGCTGTGTTTATACTCCTAGGTGTGAGGCCCCATATCAGGAGTTTGGGATCTGTCCCTATACAGTAGGGTAGGCCATGGAACTATTGATTGTCAATTATTTTCTATTGTCGGTGTATTTTTATGGATTAAATTTCAACTGATATTATTTTAAATGGATATGATACAAAATGAAATGGTGAGGATGATTCATGGTATGTAAATATCCAATTCGGCTTTTGCCTTTACGACTGAAAAAACCCATGTCAAATTGGCTGGCCACGGGATTTGAACCCGAGACCTCCCGAATGCGAGTGCAAGATGTTACCACCTCGGCCATCTTGCTCAGTTGAGAAAATTTTTGTGTTGTTCTATGTAGTTGTTTGATATTTTTGTTTTCATGGTTCTGTTTATACTTAACCCTATGAACCACAAACTAAATACAATTATTTAATTTCAGGGTCGCATGGTTATAAATGGTAAAGAGTGCTCAGAATCATTGATAGATATGATCATCAAGACTCAAGAAACTACAAACCCCAATAATGTCATCAAATTCAGTGATAACAGCAGGTATGCTTAAAGTAATACAGTGTGTCCATCTTATGGCCGGGCCAGAGATCACTTATACGAGTGGTTCATTTACAACGTAGTGACCTCTGGATTGTGTCATGTGCTCACTGGTGGTCGAGTGATTCACGCAAGAAAGCTGTGTTAACTCTAAGTTGTATTGTGAAGACTCAAACTTGCTCATTGTGCTTCACAAATGTGAAAGTATTAACCCTTTGCGGGCGGCAATGTTTTATGGCTGTGGGTGGAAGGAATTTTTAAAGAAAAAATAAGTTAATGAAAAACCAATTGAAAGTAACTTAAATCATACATTCTTGTATAAAATCAACATATACCTTGGAGTTTTGCTGGATATTGTATATTTTAGTAATAGATTATGTGCCTGCATCAAAATTACTCACTTCCATTGAGCTGGGCGCACGATTGCCTCCAGTGTCACTTATGTCGCTCTCACTCTCACTAATGCTGCCGGTAGCGATCTCAGAAAAACATCACTTACTATCGCTAAATGAAAATTCTGACACTTCACTCTCACTTTGAATACTTAATTCTTCAGTTTCAGAACCTGTAAGACACTTTCTTTTTGCCACTTTACCGAAAATAAGGGAAAAACACGGAACAAAAAGTGCACGCTGTTCACTAGTTACGCACAGCCACTGAAATCCTCTACTAAAATCATCCTGGCATGTGTATTGGGGAATTCCCAAGTAACAGTGGATAAGAGAACAATCTCCTGCCATCTGTTGAAGATTTTACGTACATCGTGCGTGAGAAGAGCCAGTCACATTATGAGTCGGTCAGAGAACCCATATATGGGTTACCACATTCGAGGCATCGGACATGCGTGCCATATATGGGTTTCTGCCCAGGAAGGATTAAGAAATCTGTGTTGTGTTTGAATTGCGTTAGATTATTATTATTATTTTTTCTGTTCTTGCCTTGTTGTTATTAGTTCATTGAAATGCCTACCATAAAGTTCATCCTTGAACAAAGAATATTTATATATGATACGTTCATAAAACCGAAATCATGTAGACAGGTGTGGAGACATTCCAGTTCCAGGCAGAGAAACTGTTAGATGTCTGGACATCGGGATCTCTAAATGCTAACTTAAGAAGCGAAAAAGAAAATGTCCGAACCTGTCATTACAAGATTAGTGCTTAGTGTTTATATTGTGTGTATGTTACTATTCCTCATGAGTAATGTTTGGATGTGTATGACCTAAAAAAGTGGAAAATATGACTGAAAATATGCCCTTAAAATGATTAAATATGACCTAATAAAAGTGACATATTTTCAAAAAATAAATGTTCCATTCTAAAACGTAAAGACACTAAATTCTTACATCACATGAGTTCAAACGGATAGTCATGTTTAACAATTTTGATGAATTAAAACATTTTACTTGTAATGAACTTCTATTTTTAAAGAATTTGTTCCTATTTGCTCACTTCATCAGCTCCAAATACTCGTAATATTTTGTAGACCTTGCGTCCTTATAAAATATGAACAATTGCGTTCATTTTGAAATTTAATTTACTATTAATTTGGCATAAACACTAAATTAATTAAATAAATTTCAAATTTAACTTGTCCATGTAGTACATACACTGTATAATTGTGCTTCTTTACCGAATTCATAACTGAAATATGACATTAAATTACAAATATGTCCAAAATATGACCAAGACCACAAAAAAGACCAAAATGAGACTTTATAAGAAAATAAAAACAATCTGATTAGGGTAACAAGCGTGCAGTTCGTGTTTAATTTGTGTTTGTGGAATGAACGAAGATCAGGATAAAAATATGACATGTCTTAAACATCCGAACCCTACGTGGGAGTAACTTACGTGGGAGCTTAATGAAAGGAAAACCACCTGGTGTAATTGACAGCGATCTCCATCCCGGCCATAAAAAGGACACACTTTAGCAAGTATGCTAAATTAGAACACTTTTCTCTATATGTATTTTTGTGATCTATTTTCTTTAATGAACATACGTAAGCTTTCACGGCCGGAGTCATCATGGTCTACAATTTCCGGGCTGTTATGCCGTGGTCCTAGGTTTTTACAACCTGACGTTTTGCTCACGACTGCGGTGAGCATCCTCAGAGGCACTGCTGGAGCGACGTGCTTATCTAGATGGCCATTGACAGACTGAGCTCTGGTTCTGTGTTCCTCCCATATTTATACCCTGGGCACTGTTTGGCGCACAGTTTTCTGTGAGGTCCGTCTTCCTCTTCCCACGGAAAGGTTGCAACCTTTCCGTGGGAAGAGGAATACGGATGCTCACTGCAGTCGTGAGCGAAACGTCAGGTCGTAAAAACCTAGGACCACGGCATAACAGCCCGGAAATTGTAGACCATGATATTTTCTTTAAATTTGTAAACCATCCTAACTTGGACTGTTCTTCTACACCCCATCCACATATCACCAGGCCTTCACTTCATTCAGTCTGCAGTCTGGCTCCTGATTGGTCTGTTTCCAACAATCCTTTTCTCCAATCCCGATGCCCCTATCCACATTAGCTCTATAAATAGAACGCCATCCAGTCGTGACACTTCATTCTTTTTGACAGTTGAGCCTCAGATTGGCCCTGAAACTTTGGAATTCATCCAAGTAACCATCTGGTTAAAAGCTCGTGGAAAATATTCTGTAACTTGTTTGTAAATATCACATACAGTAGAACCTCGATTTAGCGTTTTCCTGGGTGGTACAGAATTGTTTACTTTAAGTAGGGTTTACACTAAATGGAGGTTTTGCTATTTTTAAGTATTAAAACTTACAAATTGAATTTATTTACAAAATCTTGCTTCATTTGAAACTATAATTGCAATCAAAGCTAATAGCATGAAATGTTATGATTTAGTCTAGTGGTCTCGCCATATCAAATTTAACTGGATTTCTTTATATTTCATGCATTTTTTCATTTAAGAAAGTCTTTTCCTCTCATTTATCACCTAAATTATCAAGTTCCACTTAAAACACTAGGCAATATTGTAAGCTAACTTGCCAAGATTCCTAACCACTATGTTCCTCACTGCAAGCAACCAATAATTACTCACCAGGGTTGTGTTGTTGATGAAGAGGAGAGGGCTACAAGCACTTTCTGTTGTCAAGTTACAAAGCTATCAGTTTTATTCTAATACAAGATTTTTTTTCTTTAAAAATTTGTAATTCCAATGTTTTTGAATGTTAAATGAGGGTTTTATATTACAAGAACATTAAATTGAAAATATAAGTGCATGTGACTATTCCATTTGTATTGTTTGATATTGGCCAATACCGTATAGCAATTCCTCGGATATTAGACTTGGTCTATTAACTTTTCTGTCCCTATATGGTTTATCAGTTCTATTACATGTTCATACAAATCCGGACAAATTTGAATTTAATAGTGATATTCATAACTACTTTACGAGAAACAATAATTCAATTAGAACACAGATTTTACATTACAGTAAATCACAAAAAAAAAATTGGTTCCATAATTCTATAAAACTTTACAATTCAGTCCCACCAGATATTAGACTACGGCCGCTAACAAAATTTAAATCTAAAAAGGAAACCCATATTGATAACTGAGTGCTTATATAAAGCTGATGATTTCTACAATATGGATTGCAAAAACATAAATGCTTTAAACACTATTGATGAGTGAGTTTACAAAAATTAGTGTATCACTTTTAAACCTATTACATTGAATGTGTAATATTGTAAATAATGTACTAGTGTCAGTATGTAAGAACTTCTATTTCTATACTGTTTTATTTTTAAGGGTGTAATTGGTATTATTGCAGTCTTGTAACTAATGACTGTATGCAGGTAAAGCCTGTCAAAAAAGTCAATAAATATGAAATATCACAATCGTTTCTATTATAAAATGCTTGCTTTTAATAAAAGGATGCGATTTTATCTGATAAAATATCAACTTGTTACTGGAAATGTAGGTATCAATGTCAAATGCTGCCAGTGAACACTTTAAAAACAGATTATTTTATACAACATAACTTGTTTGGAAACTGAAATAATATAAATGACCATTGATTAAAACACAATTTCGAATCCGTGCTAGCCTGTTCGTGTGCTTTTATTCTGTTCTGCTGTTAGCTTACCTGAATTAAGTTAACTATGTCTTATATGCTTCATTATACAGTGGTACAAAATGCAAATCTAGCGGGACAAAACTCATTTTGGTCACCCTTGTAAAAATAAGTAATCATAGTTGGATAATAGGCCTTTGGCCCAGTATCATAAATGAACCTTTAAATTTTGGTAATCTGATGTATGACAGTGTGACATATCCGAGCGTCAGGCTGTTTATTTCTCAATAAGTTTCGTCAGTTAGCAAGTGTGAACAAGTGGATGATGATTGTTTATTCTAAGGTGTATAGACCTTCCTCATGCAATAATTATAAAGATTTAGAGATTCCTCTGTCCACAATATTAATTCCTATGTGTAACGTACGTCTGTTATGTCAGTGCAAGCAATGACCAACGTAACATTTAATACTACTCTCTGTGGTGTCCATTTTTTTAAAAAAAAGATCCCCATGGTAGCCCTACTATGGTATGAACCAAAATATGCAGTACGGGATTTTGTGAAGCTCTCATGCACATGTCCATGCATTGGCATCATCATTATGTGTTACTTATAAGGAAGATAAATCAGCAAAATAAGCAAGCAAATCAGAACAAAAGTGAAATTTTGCTCTAGTACTGTGTATTTTGGTTCATACTGTACATTCAGTATATTTAAGCTTACATTTCACGTGTTGTTTTCAGTGCCATTGAGGGTTTTGAGGTGAAGTGCATACGCCCTACAGATTCAAAGCAGGCCAGCTGTTTTGTGCAGAAGCAGAGCAAGTTACATTTGGTGTTCACTGCTGAAACACACAACTTTCCTACTGGCGTGTCACCGTTCAGGTAATCACACATTCATATTGCATATGGTGTAACTTAAGAAATATTTAAAAAAATGATGGAACATATACAGTGAAGCAACTATAATATAATAATTACAATTTGAGTTGAACTTAGACACTTATGCTTCACTTACCAACTTTTTGGTAGAACATGTTTCAAGGACCCTTGTCCCCATCCTCGGACACGTAGCCAAATTTCTTTTTTTTTTAAGTATGTTCTCATGTCTGTTCTAGGAGGATTATTTAAAGCTACAGTGGACTCCCAAGTGCCAGTGTTAATTGAGACCATGACATGCACAAATAATTGAAAAAAGGGACAGTCCAAAGTTAGAATTAACTGGGTGCGAGATTCTGAATTTCCCACACTTTGTCGCCATATTGTACAGATGACGAAATTAAGTGTGTGAAAGGAGAAATCTGACGAAATAAAGCGCAGGAAATTTAAAATGAAGTCCTGGAGATTTAAAATAAAGTGCAGGAAACTCGAAATAGGTGCATGGAAATTCAAATTTTCGTGCATGGATAGGCCATCCACAGATAATCATGAATTGACTGTATACTTAGAAATGCATCAAAATGTAAAAATCGCGGTTTAAATTTTAAAAATTTAGAAATTAGCATTTTCATGGGAAAATGTTAAAATTTACAAATACAATCGTGTTATCGCAATTGCAAATTATGTGTGTCCTTATGCAGCACATCCTCACTTTAAGCTATGAGCCATGATTTGTAGAGACTGTCTTTCACTTACAGATACGTGTCTGAAGATTTTTCCTCTTCATCGTAACGGTAACATAAGATTGATGGTAACGTAAGATTTACTGTTTGTTTCAGTGGAGCCACGACTGGCACTGGTGGCAGAATAAGGGATGTCCAGGCTGTTGGCCGGGGGGGCCATTGTATAGCTGGCACAGCTGGTTACTGTGTGGGAAATTTACTCATGCCAGGTAAGTTAAGTTTCCTTCTCACCCAGGAATAGCTGAAGCACACATATAGATGATAAGCTGTGTGTAATCTGCTTGGTGACGAATCCTGTATAAGAATATGTGGAATTTCAACCAATCATAAGTAGACTTCAGACTTTTAGGTCGCTAAAAATGCTGTTTTAGGTACCTAAAATAGGCTCTAAAAATTGGAAAATAGGTTCTAAAAATCGTAAAATAGTCTCTTATAAAATCGTTAAGTTGCCAATTTTCTGAAATATCTCAATTGCAATGCAGAATATTATATTTATTGAAGTCACCATTAATCAATAATCATGATAAAACACAGATATAAGTCTATGATACACAGAATTATATAGACCTATTACTAGGGCCTGTGTTACTAACATAACAGTGAAAACCTAATCCCTGCGCCCAGAAGCTACGCACGCTAGCATATTCAACCCCTTGTATCCCTCGGTGTTTCAGATAACTAAGTTTTTATTTATTTATTTATTTTTTAACTGGATGTGGGAGTCGGGAGAAAAACACTACATTTCCTTGGGAATTCCAAGGAATTTTTCCACTGAAGACGAAACATTCCTTACTATTTAACCACATCACAAATGTGTCATGTACACGCACATTTCGAGCTAAAAATTTAATACGAACTGAAAATAAATGCTAAAATTTAAAACAAAAAATAACTTATTTTGAACTTTACAGGAAAAACAAGCAAAAAGGCAATATTAGGCTCTAACGTAAAAATAGGCTGTTTTAGGTCCTATAAAAGTATCAGTTTTAGGCATAGTCACTTATGAAACAGGCATATACAAGTTTTCGTCTATATATCACTTAAGGATTAAAATAGGTTTTTACCTAAAATCCAAAGACTAATCATAAGTATCTACCCTTGTCATTTTGTCATTTTATTTTGTCACTTTCATTTTATTGCATCTGTTTGCACAAGGACAAATAATATACGAAGAATAGTGGACTGTAACTTTATTATCATTAGCCCAACACAAACATACAAGTTTTAATAACAAAACTATGAGCAGCACACAACTTCCACCTGTACACTGTGGAAGCGGGAGAACAACTAACAATGGCTGCCGCGAGGAAGGACTGCGTGCGCATGCCAAGCATTTAACCTTCATTCAATAGGCGCGCTAAATCCCAAACAGCATCATTGTCCAATTTTCTTTATACAAATTCAGAAGGATGGAACACTTAAACATCTTCATATTTGTAGCTTCTTTGATCAAAAACATAAATCAAATGTGTAATGAACAAGTATTTTAAATTATGTATAATTATAATACAGTATTAACAAGTCAATATTCTAACAGCAGAACAAAATGAAAGCACACGAACTGGCTTGCACCGAATCGAAATTGTGTTCTTAATCAATGTACATTTCTATTATTTCAATTTCCAAAAAAGTTATGTTGTACAAAATAATCTGTTTTTATTGTGTTCACTATTAGCATGTGATGTATTAGTCATTGACGTTGATACCTACATTTCCAGTAACGTGCTGACGTTTTCTTTATAAGATAAATGATCATGATTGGTCTGTGTCCAAAGAATTGCTAAATGTCAATATCAAACACATGACATGAATGGAATAGTCTCCTTAAAATTGTATAAAAATAGAGGTATAAGATCAATGGAGTATTCCTTTATACAAAGTGTAAGGATCATTTATCCACAAGTTAAGATTGTCAGTTATGGAAACCAGCTATTCCACTTAAATTATGGCTAGTTTATATGACAAAATTATGTTTCATAACTAATTTTTGCAGCTCTTTTCTGCCTGAATGTGCAAGCGTGAGATGTACTGGCGACACGAAACTATAATAGTAATTTTGATATTTTACGCATATTTAGTTTGTTTGCGTTTTGTAAAATGAAGTGGGGAAGTGAGGAAATTGTGAAATGCCTGGATTCATACGTGTTTCAAACATGTCTGTGGGATTTCAACAACTTGAACTTCAGAAATAAGATGAAACATGTGGTTGTATTGGTATTAGTTTTAAAGAACATGGGTGTAATTAGTTTCACGAAATCACTTTCATGAAAGTGTCATCTAATAATCTGGGTAATCTAGTAGTCATCTAGAAATCTAGTGTCATAATATAAACTAGCCTTTATCCTCATTAATTTCAAAAGAGCCCACTGACGATTTCCCTTGATGAATACGTATAGTAAAACAGAAATTCAGCAATCCTGGTTGTGAAAGCGGCTGGTGCATAAGGTTTATCTCAATCTCTTTCATGGCTTGTATAGGGATCACTTTAGACTGTTGTTATCACTGTGTGGGTGTGTTTTCAGATTACATCCTTCCGTGGGAAGATTCTTCATTCCATTATCCAGACAACTTCGCTTCTCCTTTAGAAATCCTCATAGAAGCAAGTAACGGAGCGTCTGACTATGGGAACAAGTTTGGTGAACCTGTAATATCGGGATTTGTCCGAAGTTTTGGTTTGCTCGAACCTTCAGGCGACAGAAGAGAGTGGATCAAGCCAATTATGTTCAGTGGTGGTTTGGGGTCTCTCAATGTGGACATGGCAGATAAACTAAAACCAGAGAAAGGTAATTATATTTTTGTATGATAGTTTTTTTCATCCAGTCTGTAACTGGTGTTGCTGTGAGGGTTCAGTACTTCTTCCTGCCTTAACTGTCACAGCTTTTCCTTTACGTAACAGGTATGCAAGTGGTGAAATTGGGAGGACCTGTGTATCGCATTGGGGTTGGTGGCGGTGCAGCCAGTTCCGTGGAGGTGAGCATGTCATGTACTCTTATTGGTATGAAATATCTTAAATTTAATAAAACATCCATATCGGTCCTGAATTCCATTGTGTCAAATACAATCAAAATACGTTTTTAAAATTATTTCTAAACCAGTGAATAAAAGTTAAACGTTAAAACACACGACGTTTCAACTCTACCCTTGAGTCAGGAAGACTTCAGCTTCATTCCGCAGCTTCATTCCGTGCATATTTCTTTTTAGCTTGTGAATTGTAGTGACTTGTAGAGCTAGGTTTGTGGCAATCAGATAAGGAATATTGATTGGTATCTCTTCCTCAGGAAGACTCAAGGGTAGAGTCGAAACGTCGTGTTTTTAGCTTTTAACTTTTATCCACTGATAGATATGCATTCATGAACTACAGATTATTGTCTCTGTTGGATATACATAATATTATAGGAGAAAAATTCCTCTGACACAGGGATTTGAACCAATATTATTTTATCCACTGGTTTAGAAATAATTTTAAAAACATATTTTAATTGTATTAACTTTACTCTTGTAAACTTATAACAATTATTGGTTGCCTTAGCTAATAGTCTGTGGTATAAGTAACTATTTCTGGGAATTACACAGTGAAGTGATATTCAATTACACTTAAAAATGTTGTATTTACATACATACTTCACTAAATTTTACCTAATTTTCTCAGGACAGATCTGTTTCATCCACCCTTGTGGATATCCTCAGCTGATTTCTACTTTCTGGAGTTGTGTTGCCATCTATTGGAGGAAGGATGTATCTAGTGATGAGGCTGTCAGCCTCATCACTAGATACATCCTTCCTCCAATAGATGGCAACACAACTCCAGAAAGTAGAAATCAGCTGAGGATATCCACAAGGGTGGATGAAACAGATCTGTCCTGAGAAAATTAGGTAAAATTTAGTGAAGTATGTATGTAAATACAACATTTTAAAGTGTAGTCTGTGGTATCTCTACATACCAGCCTTATTTCATAATTGTGCATACTTTGTGATTTATGATTCATTAAAATGTGGGAGGTTTGAATGGGACAGCCTGTATTTTGTTTTGGAACTCTGCACTCAGTCTGATCTCCGTTATTTTTTGCTGACAGGTGCAAGGGGACAATAAATGTGAACTGGACTTTGGTGCTGTCCAGAGAGGAGATGCTGAAATGGAGCAGAAACTCAACAGGGTTATCCGAGCTTGTCTGGAGAGGGGAGCAGAAAACCCCATCTGCAGTATTCATGACCAGGGAGCTGGTGGAAACGGTAAGTTTTGTTAATATTAGTATTAGTGTTTCAACAGAATCTAGAAATAAGAAGAGATAAGAAGTTTGGTGTTATTTGACATTTGAGAGACTGACGCCATACTTCACCTGGCTAAAAACCCAGAGAGGAATTTCTAGAAGTCATTTTTTGTTTCCAAATCACACACATATCGATTCTGCACGCTGTTCCCCCATCTCATCCAATGCCATGACTAGAGAGGGGATCCATAAGCTCTAAAAAGCTTGATTATATGCATGCAGTAGAAAAATGGAAAATATGTACCAAAAAGTGGAAAATACTGTATCCACTAAAAATGGTCTTAATTTCTGTAAAAATGAATTTCATGATATATTTTTCTCACAAATTTATCACTAATAACAACTCAAATCAATATCATCATAATATGTATCAAAATTACACATCACTTCATCAGTTCAACACCACTTGTTCTTGTGGCAGGAAATAATATTAAATTAAACATTCTCAACATTTTCTACGATGAAAGATTTCTTTCTGTCACTTACAATGTTTTTGTATGAAGAGAAGGACCTCTTCACATCACATGAAGTTACAGGGCAGAACTGCAAACAGCCAATGTCATTCACAGAATAACAAGACTCTCCTTGCAGCACTCTGCTTACATTCCAAAGAGAAGACAAGTCTTGGATTCCTGCCTACAATGTTTTCAAGTTTGCAAATAGGGATGGGTCCTCGATACTTTCGATACCTCGATACTCTCGATACTTGCATGGTATCGGCATCGAGCAATACTTCAGAAAACTCGCTCGGTACTTTTTCGATACTTTGGTAATACTGCAATTCTGCAATTAAGTGAGAATGCTAGTACTTTTTAACAAAAACTTGTAAGTGGACTGTTTCAAAAACTAATTTTAGTTTTAATGTAGAGTTTAAAAATAATTATAGGCTACTGGTGATATTAAATTTTGTCTCATTAAATGTGCACACTTAATTAATTTATGACACATTTCTATCAACTTTTAATTTTTAATGTACCTATTTATTGAAACTGAAAATGTTGACGGTATCGAGTATTGAGGGAAATAATCATGTATCGGTATCGAGTATCAAGAAAATCTGTTATCGGCCCATCCCTATTTGCAAACAAGAAGGACTCCAATCTCTCGTATGTCTTTGGGGACAGCTGTTTCATATACCTGCAAGGCAATAGCTAGAAGCACTCCTTTCTCTTCCAGAGGTGCTATTGCGGCTGGTAATTCGCTAAAATAGGTCTTGATAAACGCTAGTTTAGTCTGGAGGTCCTTCTCGTTGCTGCTTTGTTCTTGTCCAACACATCCAGCACCTTCTTTACATTTGTGGATGCTTCAGTCCGTGTTAAAATAAAAGTTAAGTACTTTGTGTACAACATTTAAACAAATCATTAAAGTTGTTTTTGAGAAAACCATGAAAACTGAAATTTTCTAGTGCCAGTAGGTTTTTGTTTAATCAGTTATGATTGCAATTAAGATATGCAGAATACAAAAAAAGTCAAATTAGCCAGTTTCGGGATTTGAACCATGGAACTCCAGATTGTGTGGCCAAGACGTTACCATCTTAGCCACCTGGGTCAGTTTAACGGTCTAGTTGGATAAGCGCATGTAAAGCAATGGTGTCATTTGTCATAGATAACTGTATTTTAATTTCCAAAGCCTTATAAGATCACAGTAAAACAATTGACTATGTTGTCATAATAACTGATTTGCATTTCTTAAATCCTTTCGAATATGTACATTACCATAAAATAGGCACTAAATTGAGTATTACTCTGAAACAGGTCAACTTATCCAATATCAACAGACATCTTCCCATGGAGATTATAAATATGTATACCAAGTTTCATAAAAATCTGGTAAAGCGTATTTGAGTTACCACATCTTTAAAATAGACACTAAATTGGGTATTACTCCGGTACCAGTCTACCGATTTGGTCCAATATCAGTAGACGCCTTCCCATGTACATTATAAATGGGTATACAAAGTTTCAGGAAAATCCAATAAAGCATATCTGAGTTATCGTGACTTCTTATATATTAACATAAAAGACACTGAATTGGGCATTATTCCGATACTGGCCAACCGATTTGGTCGAATATCAATAGACGTCTTCCCATGGACATTATAAATGCGTATACGAAGTTTCATAAAAATCCGATTAAGTGTATTTGAGTTATTGCGCCTTTAAAGTAGACACTAAATTGGGTTTTACTCTGGTGCCAGTCAACAGATTAGGTTCATATTCAATAGGTTACTTCTCATGGACGTCATAAATGTATATACCAAATTTCATGGAAATCCGATACAGCGTATTTGAGTTATGGCACCTTTCTAATATAATCTATTAAAATAGGCACTAAATTGGGCATTACTCCGGTACTAGTGAACCGATTTCGTTCAATATCAATAGGATTCTTCCCATCGACATTATAAATGTGTTTTCCAAGTTTCATGAAAATCCGAAAAAGCGTTCTTGAGTTATGGCACGTACAGACACATGGACAGACATTTTTCATCCCCACACACAATCTCATAAAGTACCATACTGGCACTTAATAAGAGAAAGTTATCCTCAATCTTGTGTCACATCCCCAAAATATAGCTATTCCAAATGCACTGCCAGGCAAAAACAAGCATAACACTTGGGATTTTTTGAGAATCTACTCTTATACAATTCAACGGCCCTAAATAGCGTGCTTACTTGCTCCCTCACTTCGTGAGACATCGGGTATACTCGGCGACGTTCGTCTCTCGCAGTCTAAACTTTCACGAAGAGTACAAAATTAGGAAAACTGTTTCTTTATTGTATAAGGGCTAAATGAAATGAACACAATGAACAAATATTCTAATTTTATTTTTACTTACAATTTTCATAGCTCTGAACCACAAACATTTTTAATAAACTGCCAGTATAAATTTCTTAAAAATCCTGGAGTCAATTAATAATGGCGGGTGAAGCCGCGGGAACCAGCTGAAAAATATTGATGGTTTAACTCTTGAAATATCGCTGATAATAAAAATCCAAACAAACCATTCCTTCACTTGAAACATAATATAATTTCTGAAAATTACACTGAATTGATCAAATAAAATTCACATCATATTCATCTGTCAGCAAACAGTTGAGAAACGATATGTATTATCAGGTAGCTTTGGAACTGCATAAAACTTAAAATATAATTAATTTCTGAAATCTACGTACTGGTAGGAACGAACTATATTCTAAACATTGATGTAAGAGTGAAGGTGGAAAACACATCAGAACAGCAAAAGTTTCTTGACTATTCTGATACAGTATTCACAAAAAATGTAGTATATGATGAGATATTTTAAATAAAATTGATGAAGCCAGTGCTGACTTTTGTAAATGTATTGTCAGTGCCTTCAGGATTCTAGACATGTAGTTTCGTATTTAAGCAACATTTTAACCATATTTTCTAGTTGCATGACAAATGAACAAAATATAAATGTTCTAAATGCATAATATTCTTGTCAAATTTTGTGACATCATTTGTTGCACCTTTTCTTTTGGCAGTATATTTTTAACAAATGACTAACATTTAAGTGGAAGTGGACAGAAGTTGTCCCGTTTTATTCTGTATTGTTTGCGGCATGTGGTGGGCTTTTCTGTGTAACAGTCATTGAGTTTGCACATTTCATTTTTCAGTTGTTGTGTTTGCTGCACTTGGAAATGTTTGGAAACATTCTCCTAAGTTTTCATTTAGTATTCAGTTCATGGAGGAAATGGAAATCAACGAATTACCAATCTCAATCCTATCAAGTATGTGTGGGACATTATCAGACATCTAGTCCATTGGCGATTTTTTACACGAGTTTTACAGTGCAGGCAGCAGCACTGCTTGAAAAAAGGAGTGGAATTTTGCAAAAGTGACATTCACACCCTCATTGCTAGGGTGCCGAATAGAATGCAAGCTGTTATTAAGTGCCAGAACAGTACTTCCTGAGATTGTGTGGTGGATGGAAAATGTCTGTCCATCTGTCTGTCTGTCTGTTTGTGTATCTGTACACGTGATAACTCAAATACGCATTGTCGGATTTTCATGAAACTTGGTATATGCATTTATAACATCCGTGGGAAGAAGCCTATTGATACTGGACCAAATTGGTTGATCAGTACCGGAGTAATGCCCAATTTAGTGCCTATTTTAAGGTAATATATTAGAAAGAATTTATCAAATGCAAATTAGTTCCCATGACAACATATTTTTTGATACTGTTCATATACGGCTTTGGAAGTTGCAATGCAGTTAAAAAACTGAACTCCATGGCGCTACATCCCTGAAGGAACAAGGCCTACCACCCGACCACTGCGCCATCTACCTATAGGCAGACGGCAGGATTGGGGGCATGTGGTCAGCATGCCGACACCCATGGCCGTTAATGGTGGTTTCCATGACCGGAGCTGCTACTTCTCTATGAAGTAGCTCCTCATTTTGGATCACGAGGCTGAGCGCACCCCTACCAGACCTCCCTACCTCAGAAAAATCCGAGGAGGTACCGGGGATCGAACCCGGGCCGACAGATCTGTAGTCAGCGATGCTAACCACAAGACCACACCGGCGGCCTGCAATGCAGTTAACTTTGACAAATAACACAACCCACATATTCCTTCACATAAGCTTATCAAACTAGATCTTTGTTCTTCCGTATACCCTGCTTAACGAATCGATCTGGAGCTAACTCAAGAGATCGATTACAAAAATAACTTATTTTCTGCATATCATAATTGCAATTATCACTGAGTAAACAAAAGCATTCTGGTACATCAGTTTACCTGAGTTTATTGATTCTAGGCGTGGAAACTCCCTATTGCCATCTCAGTTATTAGTCAGGGTGGGTTAGGTGTGTCTAAAGAAGTGGGTATCGTGTATAACTAGTTTATTTCTGTTCATTTCCAGTTAAATATTAATTATTTCCGTTAAAGTAAGCATGTTGTCAACTCAAAAGTTTATGAAAATATTATAGATGTAGTACATATTTTTTGTCCATATACAAGGCATTTCTCAACAGAATTCTAAGTATTACTTTTTTTTTGCCCAGCAGTGTATAAAATGTTGTTTTTATGCAATTTTTCATTTTCGGGATATCATCATAGACTCACACATACAGACATAATAATTAAAACGAAGTACTATACACAGTGGAGCACATGAATAACTGAACTAGTTAAATATTATATTAACACTTAATGCTTCACTTACGTCGCTGTTTATGAGCAGGACATGTTTCGGGATTCTTATCCCATCTTCGGCTGCTGGTCAACTGGCAATTGGCGATCATGGTTAGTGGTCTTTATGGTTTGTCCAGTGCTGCCCTCTCTTCTCTTGGCTGTAAGCTTGATGACGTCATCCACCGGCGGTGGACATGTTTCTGAAAACAGAATTTTTGTATTCAGGGGACCTCGAAACATGTATTCGTGTTATGCGACATTGAATTTTGGGGTTGAAGACAATACTTTTTCAACTTATAGTACCTATGATAAGAGAAGAGAAAGTATAAATGAAAACATGCATGTTATAAAGATAGCATGATTGGAAGACCTGTGTTAAGGTTTTGCTTGTTTTCAGGAAATGTGTTGAAGGAGATAGTCGAACCGTGTGGAGCTGTGATTTTCACCAACAAGTTTCAGCTGGGGGATCCTACCATAAGCACGTTGGAGCTCTGGGGTGCGGAGTATCAAGAGAATGATGCCATCCTGTGTCGTGTTGAAGACATTCCTCTCCTTGAGAAGATTGGGGAGCGAGAGCGGTGTCCTGTTAACTTTGTAGGAACTGTTCTGGATAACGGAAAGGTAGGTACCATCAGACTGAAGAATTATGTTTGCTTGTTTAATTGATTAGTTGATAACTTACATCCAGATAGGGTAATTGTTTTATTTCTTAATATAGTCCTATAATTAAGGCACAGAAATTTATGACAAATAGAATTTTTAATAATGCACTCTGTCACATGCTAGTGTTATAGTACATTGCGATACAAGTGCCGTAAGCGATGCATACAGATCGAGGAAAGAGTTTGAAAAAAACGAGGCACTTGCGCAGAGTTTTTTCAATTTTCCGAGATCCGTTATGCTCTTACGGCACGAGTATTGCATGCTATTTTTTGCACAATGATTATTTATATGAATTTAATTATATTAATTGTGGTATTACCTGAAAATATTATGTATATACAATCTTGAAGATAGATGTTTATTTCAGAAAGTGATTCGCATGTGTTTGTTGTTACGGGAACCGAATATTTGTCCTGGGGGCCTAAGGCTTGTATTATGATGAGTGACGTAAGTAAATTCTTACCGCACATAGCAACAAGATTGCGTGTGGGAATGTCAACTTACGATCCATGGCAACAACATTCGTAAGTACCACTAATTAGTTAAGTTGTGCAAAAAATTTTTTATAAAACATGAAAAAAGTAACAGAATATCCGGAGGAAGAATGGCTTCATATATTCACTGATGGCTCTCTGTATAATGAATATGCAGGTGCTGGTGTTTACTGTAAACTCTTTACATTCTATGCGTCATGCGGTAAATTCAAAACAAACTTTGATGGTGAGATAGAAGCAATATATGTCACTCGCTCCCAACTGTCTATCAGGATGGACTCATTCTAAAGAGCTGTTATACTCTGTGACTCAAGCTCGGCAATCCAAGCAGCAGCAAATTGTAAATACTCTATATCATGAAGAATAATGGAGATTATAGATCTACTTGGAAAACTGAAGATAGGTGGAAAGGAAATTAAACTGCAATGGATCCCATCTCATATTGGAGTAAAAGGAAACGAAGAAACTGACGGTTTGGCTAAAAAAGGAACACAAATATTAAACACTAAAAAGAATACCTTATCTTTCCATTCCGCAAAATTAAAAATCAAATATTCTTTCAGGACTGAAAGAGGTGACTTTATCACCAGACTTATCAGTGAAGAGAAATGGGCCAGCATCCTCAGCAATAGAAACTCTATACCAGAACTCCCCAGAAGTGAAAGTGTTGCAGCATTTCGTATAGCAACACAACATGACTGTCTAGCAGAAAATCGGAATATCTTAGAACGTGCTCTGCTCTTCAGCAGTATTGGGACAAATCGAATGGACAGCTGTATTAGGAAGCCAGAAGGCTAATGACTAGAGATGTTTGAAAATGTTTTTATTTTTTGTAAGATTTGTTGTTTTAAAATCCAAAAGGTGGTGTTTTGTGTTTTTATTTTTTAAAAACACTAAGGACGTAGCACATCATGCATATATAATTATTTTTGTTATTATGATATTGTTATTGCTAGGACTATTATTATTGTTATTATTATAATAATATAATAGTAATAATAATAAATATAATAATAAATAAATTAGATGGCATGTGTTCAACAGAACAAGAAAATGTGTGCTACTTATTCAAAAAGGTAAACTGGCAAAATAACTGCAGTAAATTAAAAAGGCTGTTGGCTACCACAATGGAACAGGACGATACACACATATAGTGGTGGAAAAAACTGTTCTTTTTTGTGAAACTGTTTCAACTGTTACTGCTTCTAAAACAAAACAGTCTCAAAATAACCTGCTACCTGTTATTCTGTTGCGGCGGAAGAAACTGTTTTCCCACCATGGTGTTATTTTTCTATCTCTGTGCTAAGACAAGGCCAAAGAAGCAGCTACAAAAAAGTGATTGCTGCACGAAGCAGTTACAAAGTTACAAGCAATACTCCCATGAGGACCCAGACAATATGCAGGTCGGGAAGCAACTATAAAAACAACACAAAAACAGTTAATTCTGCGTATGTATATATATATGCATCTTATCTATGGCTGAGGGGGAGTAGCAAGAAATTGCAGAAGTGAAATACCTTACATACTCAAATGCTACCCGGATATTTTTTTTAAAAATCGCAAATGAAAAACTGGGATGATGGTATTATTTGAATACTGGTCTTCTCTCATCTGAATTTCAATATTTTGTACCATATCGGCTCAATATAGCATAATGCTTTGTAGTAGCATCAGAGTATAGTATAACAGTAGCAAAGCTGTAATGAAAGGAGAATGAGATGAAGGTGCTTTCTTATGCACATAGTTCACCATGATTGGCAGTGAAATAAAGTTGGTGTTAACCTGATGATTATGAATGACGAGGGTCTTCGAAACTAGTACAGGTATTTATAAAATAAGTGAAGCATAGTGCTAAACCCTACTCAATATTATTAAATTAAAAAAGTGAAACAAAGTTTTACACGTAGAGACGAAAGGAAACAGTTCAGTACAAACAGAACCATTAATTCCAGAAAAGTTCAGTGAATTTCCACATGACTTTGACCTTGGGGTGGACGCACATCATTGTGTGTGGATTCCCACAATTTCCGATGCACAGCTGGATTTATGAATGAAGGGTGTTGTTGAAAGTGTTAGGCTGCGTGTATAAGACAGCGAGATTTTGGCTAGCATGTTATTTTTATAATGCAATTTAGCCTACCATATTTAATTATAACTGTTTATCTAAGAATAAAACTGGCAAAATAATTTTATATATGGGCCTATGTTTCGACAAATTTGAGTGCAGGTATTATTCGGCGGCAGGTGGTATTTGGGTATATACAGTATTCAGTTAGTGCTGAATGCTGATCAAAGTAGACATTATAAAGAACTTATAGAATCTTTATAAGCAAAATAATTAGCATTGAAAAATGTGAATTGTTTTTTCAATGCCACTGGTGTCGATACACATATTTTCAGATATAGCAACATACCTGGACCTACATAATCATGTATTCACATTTATTGCAGGTAATACTGTCTGAGGAAGAGGACATAGACGTGAACAAGTATTTGAATGGGAGCTATGAGAAGGAGGAAAAACGACACCCTGTGGACTTGGAATTGGAATTAGTTCTGGGGAAAATGCCACAGAAGGTGAGTTACTGCAGTTATGGATAAAATAGTCCCAGTTTTTAGCTTGTAACAAAAGTCACCTTTCTTTTCTTTCTTTTTTCTTTCTTTCTTTTTTCGTTCTTTCTTTCTTTCATTCTTTCTTTCTTTCTTTCAAAAACTTCAAGTCACTATTCTATTTTTGAGTCTCTCATGATTAGGCCTGGAAGATTTGCATTTGCATGTTTTTTATTAGGGTTTAAACCAGTGGTTCCCAACCTTTCTCAGGTGACGCTCCCCTTCGAATATCATGAAATCCTCACGCCCCCTTTGATAGTGCTGGGGAGTTGAAGGCTTAGAAACGTGATTGTCAGTACTTTTGTACTTTAAAAGATCCCTATAATACTTGTAAAAATAATATTGATATTCCTCACCTCTTTTATTATTCTCATTTATCCTGTGATGCTTTTGCTGTCACACACACGAAAATGCATATCTAATTATTGCGAATCTTAATTGAGTCTCAGTACAGTTCATAAAAAAGAGTTAATTGTAGAAATACAAATGTTCAATGTAGAGTTAAAAGCTGAATAATATTAGTGAGATGATTGGCACTGTTTTGCTTTCACCAGCTCTGAGATATTAGGTTTTATGTTTGACAGAGCACAACGCATCTCGTATTTGGATTTCAAAATTATTATAAACGTGTTTAGGACAAGATATGACTATTTAATATGACAGGGAAAATATAGTTACAATTTATAAGATTATAAAATGTAAATTCACACTGTTCTGTTATTCTTGTTAGTTACGATATGTGTCTGTGTATTTGTCTGGTTGAAGTTAACCGATTAAAAATTCTTTTTGACCAACAAGGCAACAATACTAAATCAAAATATGAATTTCAAATTGTTGCACGCCCCCTGGTTTAAACATGTGTGCTTATACATTGCGTGTATGAATTTTAGTTATTTAACATGCTTTTACAATGCATATCACTGCATATTTTTGTAATTTTTTATTTCAATGTTTTAGTGCCTATGTGGCATATTTTAAGAATAAAACAAAATGAAGCAATTTGTATACAGTAGAGCATGTCAATAAGTTAAAATCAATCAGAAATAAAAACACTTGTTGCTCCACTTACATAATATTAGGCAGGACCGGTTTCAAGGAAGATCAGCTTCCTTATCCTCAGCTGAATTTTAGTCAACATCTAGCTGAGGATAAGGAAGCTGATCTTCCTTGAAACCGGTCCTGCCTAATATTATGTAAGTGGAGCAACAAGTGTTTTTATTTCTGATTGATTTTAACTTATATTTTAAGAAGTTTTAAGGGTTTTAATTTTTGAAGTGAAACTTCTTTAGCCGCAGTAGGGGTAAATCGGGAGCTCGTGTAACGCTCAAAATCGTCACGAAATTAGTGAGGTGTGACGGAACGGACTCCACAGAATACATTCAACTCAATGATTAGGCTTATCCAAAATTTAAAAAATCAAAAAATTCAAAGATACAAAATTTAAAAAATCCAAAGTAAAAATACAAATTTTCAAAATTAAAACATTCTAAGATCCAAAATAAAAAAGTAAAAAAGTCCAAAATTTAAAAAATCCAAAATTAAAAAGAATTATGTTAAATGTCCAAAATTTTAAATAATCAAAAAATTCAAAATTAAAAAAATTGAAAAATTCAAAATTTAAAAAATAAAAAAATCCAAAATTGAAAATCCAAATTCCAAAATTTAAAATTAAAAACAAAATTGAAATATCGAAAATAAAAAATCCAAAAGATCTAAAATTTAAAAAATTCAAATTTCCAAAATAAAAAAAATTAAAAGATAAAAACTGAACAAAATCCAAAATTAAAAAGTCTAAAGACCCAATATTAAAAAGTCCAACAATCCAAAATTGAAAAAATCCAATAATCCAAAATTGAAGAAAATAAAAAAATTAAAACAAGTTTCTCTTCTGTCGCGTGGCGTTCCACGACACTTTTTTTTTCAACTGGATCATTGGCAGTAATGCTGTGTGTGATGAAGCACCTCGTCACATGGAGAGGAGTAATGCTGATGTGATGATGTCATGCAGTGAATCCCCTGTTGCATCATCCTTCCAGGCTGGCCACTGGCAGTAACTTAGTGTTGTAATTTCTTTGCGTGCTAGAGAAAACACATATAATGTATGTGTTAAAAGTCCTTTTGATGTCGAAAGTAAGACCAACTTCGCATGGTAGATTAACTAATTTACCAAAACACTCACCTCTCTCTTTGGATCAGTTAACATCATTTAAATATGCCCCCAAAACTTCCTGCGACATGGAGAGATGTTTTTCGTGTTGCCAAAGTGTTTTGCGAGGCAACAGACAAAGCATTTCAACCTCTAAGGAATAATGTAAGTTTGTTAATTTAATACTAACTCTTCTTTCCTACTGCTAATTGCTGTATATACCCGAATACTACCTTCCCCTGAAAACTACCCAAACCCAAATTTTTCAAAAGGTAATTTGGGGGGGGGGGGAACAAAAAAACAAAAAATAAATAAAAAAGACAAATCTCAAGGCCAATATACAAAATTATTTTACCAGTTTTATTCTTAACTAGCATGTGCCCAATTATTTGAAAAATTAAAAATTAAGAGCCTAATAATTAAATCATTATACACCGTGTCCGGGAAGGACCTGACGAAAAAGAAATAATTATATATCAGAAACTATTACAGTTACTACCTCAGTATTTTCACAGTTAGAAAGACAAACTCAAAAAGTTTTGTTTTGTAGCATCCTGTAATGTGCATGGGCATGCACATTGTTGTTGCACGAGGAGAAACGGAAAAAAGCTTGTTCTGCGCAGCTTGTGTAGTCAGTTTTATTCTGAGAACTGGGAACGCAAGTTGTGCGTAGGCTACAACGTCGTTTCCAAACAGACAAAGGCCGAAATCCTCCCACCCGAAACAGCATCCTTCATTGGCACAAGCAATTTCTGGAGATAGGTAATGTTGAGTCACAGCAGGGAGAGGCAAAGAAATCGCGCATAAATGACAATGACATTGAAAGGGTATGGGCTGCTTTTGTAAGAAGCCCGAGGAAATCCATTCGTGAGGCGGCAAGACCACTGCAAATGCCAAAATCCACTGTCCATGGGAGAGAACCTACACCATGGCCACCAAGGTCACCTAACATGACCCCACTGGATTTCTTTCTCTGGGGTTTTGTGAAAGACAAAGTGTATCGCACGCCTGTGACCGATAATAAAGATTTGCGTGGCCGAATCTACAATGCAGTAGCACTAGTCACGCCGGAGATGCTTTCGCGTGTGTGGCACGAAATTGAGTATCGGGCCACAAATGGTGCTCACATAGAGGCTTATTAAAACTCATCGTGTTTCTCTTTGTAACCGAGAAAACATCACGCCAATAAATGCAATAGTTTCAGATATATAATTATTTCTTTTTCGTCAGGTCTTTCCTGGACACCCTGTATTTATTAACACCTAAATCAAGTGGACTACATAGCACGATTACATAGCATTGCCTGGTAACAGCAACCTCAGATTTGAGTTCCTTGGCCCAAGAAACCCCTGTATAGTGAGTATCGTCCAAATCGAACAATGTTTGACCGTAGTTAGGCCTATATTGATTATCCCTCTTCCATCTATGTTGAAAATTTCAGATATCTGCGTGCCTTGACATTATAAACAAATGAATCGACCAGCGTGGGCTTACAACATTCAAGCGATCACGATGCTTTTATTTCCAAGGTATGACGAAAATAGCCAAAGCCAACTGTAATTGATTTGACATTGAAATGGATTACTGAAAACTGATCCTTCAAAAACGCAAAAAATACACGTTTTCTGCCCGTTTTTCACTCATAACTCACAAACGAAAGCAAAAATTAAAGTTCCGGCTTCAAGGTGCATTTTCCGACCCTTCATTCCACCTATGTTTAAAAGTTCGGATCTCTGCGTTCAGTAGATTTCGCTGGGCATCGCGGACAGACAGAAGGACAAACATTTCCTTTTATTAATATTGATTAAACAGTGAGTGCACCCTGTTCTGGTCCTCTCTACCTCAGAAAAATTGGAGGAGGTACCGTGGATCAAACCCAGGACCTGCAGATCTTTAGCCAGCGATGCTAACCAAGAGACCCTGTAGACAGTCTATGTAATTCATACAAATTTGTAAATGCTAACGTAAATAATATATTTTATGCCAACAAAGTTTGTTAATTTAAGTCTAACTGGTCTTTTCTACTGCTAAGTGATATTAATTCTTCCAATTTAATGGAGCATATTTATTAACACATTTTCAGGTTTTTAAGAGCATGTGTGCATGCATATTTCCTGCTTTTATAGAGCATGAACTTCTAGGCCCTACTCATGATGGAGACCTTCATGTAACTTCAAGGTGACTTGCATTAACAGAAATCTATAAAAAAAATCCTAGGAGAATGGTATGCTCTGATTGAGTACCTCTTGAAGTTCAAAAGTACCAGACTATAACTACTACCCGCACGCCACTTCTTGGGTGCTGGATTTACAGGGAAGTGAGGGTCGGGGGGAACAAAACATAGCTAGTCCACCACAGTCTTTCTGCAGTGTTGTCAACCAAAGAAATAACGTTTCAGCAGAACCGCGCGTATGGTATTTTATGTAGTGATATTTAATGTACAACGATTTTAATGCAGTCCAATAATATAACGTGGTGACGGTATTGCGTAACAATTAATTATACGTCATAAGCGTTTGGTTATCAAATAAGTCATCAAACAAGAATATTATACATAATATAGGCTCAATATTTTTACACTGGATGACTAATTTTAAGCATAAAGAAGATTCTTAGCAGAACATGCTTCACCATTTCGTGTTGTAAAACGTAAGAAAGGTAAGGCATCTAAAAGTGGAGAAAATATAGGCCTAATTTTAAACGTATTTAATACATTTTGTGAAAAGTTCACCCAACTTTCAGTCCATGAAATTGACATCAGAGTTCACGGGATCGTCAGAAGTTAGCACATATGAAATTCTTAAAGAGGTGAGGAAAGTGTTAGATGTACAATGAAGTGTTTGTGAAATCAGCAGTTCGATAGATTGTATTTTTCCCCATAACTACATGCGTCTGAAAAGTTAATGTCAATAAATAAATAAGGATCCTGAGACAGAATGAAAGCTTAGTATTGAAACCACTAGATGTCAGGGTGTATAGCGTACTTTGTGTTTCAATGTTGTCAGCTTTATCTACGAAGTTGAACAAAACCTACCGAATGAGGTCTAGGGAGCCGAGCGCCCAAGAAATCGCGCACGGGTAGTACATCACCTTCACTTAAACATTTTCCATATTTTTCATTAGGGCCTGTATGACGACCACCTGATATTTTATTTATCTGCCAGATAGAGAACTTATCTGAAAGTTGATCAAGAATTGCCTACTGTGATCTCCTGGTAAAATCTGTCTGGAAAGACAACTCCCAGTTAAGATAGCAGGAGGATGGAGTTGCTGATAAACTACCAACTGCCTTATGAAAGATATGAGTGGAGAAATAATACACTACTTCACTAGATGTTCAGAATAACCTGGACTAGTTTCGGGATTATGCCTTTATCCCATTTTCAACGTACTCCAACTTCCTTCATTAATTAAATACCAACTGCCAGTTAGGGAAGCTTGGTGGAAACAAGATGGCAGCACTCCAAAGCTTCGTAGCCACCTGAATTTCAGAATTGTTGCTGGAAGATTTAACTTAATGCCGTTTTAGGCTCACATTTGCATGAAATAAAATTGTACAAATCGATTAATGCACTTAAAACTATATGTTTTTATTTAATTTAATTGTACAATTACAAATAAACATTGCGATCAATGCAACATTGCGGTAAATGCTTTACATCAGATGCAGAAGTGGAAACAGCAGTTCACAGATGGCTATGCTCTAGCCGAAGGGACAACTATGAACAGGGTGTTTTGAAACTGGTATCACGATGGGAGAAAAGTGTTGAGAAACTTGGCGACTAAATAGAAAAATAGACCAAAGATGTCCCTTCATGTGTGCATTTGTTTGTAATTGTACCTATTAAACTTTTTCTAAAAAAACTTATTGTTCGCTACTTTTTGATCACCTTCATGTGTCTGGCTTACCACTACATATTTTGTTGTCTTTGTGAATCATGAACCCATTGGTAAATTTCTTTAATTGCTGTGAAATGTTGACCAATTACAGGCCTTATATTTCTTCCAAGGCCTTCATAGCGATTTGAGAAGAAAACTTGTCAGGGTTCTGTAAAGTCTTTATCTTTGTGGCAGGTTTTCCATTTGGACAGCAAGCCTGCTATAGTAAAGGCCGTGAGTTTACCGACAGAGCTTTCTGTTAAGCTTGCTTTGGAACGTGTATTGAGGTTGCCATCAGTAGCCAGCAAGCGTTACCTCACCAACAAAGTGGACCGATGTGTGACGGGACTGATTGCACAGCAGCAATGTGTGGGACCACTTCACACGCCACTTGCAGATGTCGCTGTCACTGCCCTCTCTCACTTCAGCTCGGTAAGTACAACACATCCTAGTGATTGATCAGGTGGCTCACCATGAGACATGACTTGTAATAGTGAATACATATAACAACAATAATAGTACTAATTCAGAGATGCCAACTGCTACGGAATTTCCATAGTTTCTACAATTTTCTTGAATTTGCTATGGCAGTACGGAAATTGTACTGAATATTGCGGATTTTACAAATCCCAATATCTATTTTTAAAATTTGTTGTTTCTCCCGTGGAAAAAAAAAAAGTTAATGAATGTCAGCAGAGATGCCAACTGTTATCATGAGAAATAGTTTGTAAAAGAAAACACAAGTTGTGTTGGCGACATTGGAGACTACAATCTTTGACATGAGTGTGTGTTAACCAAAGATGTTATATCTTACAGTTATAACATCTTTGGTGTTAACATATTTCCTCTTTTTTATTATCACTGTAATGCCGCTGACAACTGCCGATGCCGTTGCTTGCTAGAAGTTTTATTGAGTGTTGCAGTGTAAGTAGAATATTGAGGAAATATGTTGTGTAAACATAAAACCAGTGATGAGTCTGATGGACAAAAATGAACTGCGGCAAATCACCAGTATCGAAAGCAGTAAACGGAAGAGTTTCTGTTGGGTACAAGAATGGCATATGACCCTGCCGAAAAAGGGAAATGATGGGAAGGGATGTTAGAAAGAATCTCTGGAGCAGGAGGACCAATTATTGCCTTAAAACAATAATAAAAGAGTAGAGCTAAGTGGACTTATATCGCAGGATGCTGGATTCAGTGATCCTCGGAATGTAATATTGGAACAAACCTTATACATGTAATAAACTATGGAACTTTATTCTCACACAGTATAGGATAAATAATGCACTGAATAATAAATGATAGAAGATATAACAAATAAACTGAAATCTGATCTTGATACACTTGCGCTAAACAATGTAATGCGTTTTGGCGGTAAGCTAGACACGTGGCGATAATTGTTCTTTAATTATGCCATTAATAATTATTATATCAGAATACTCGTAAGGATTGCTGTGTTCCTTTTAAGATGATTTAACACTGATATCTTTAGAATGATACACAAAATAGCCGATTCACTGTGACCGCTTGGGATTACACAATGCTCACGAACTATAGATGAACTTCAGGACGGATCTATGAAGCCGAGATTAATGAAATTACTGTAACTAGTGTAATTTAAGTACTCGCACACGATAATACTTGTAGCTGAAAGTATTATGTATTTATTCGCAGTATAAGAGCAATAACTCCTGCAGCTATTGTCTTTCAACTGGCGCGAAACTGGAGAAGCGATCCACACATCTGCTACGTGTGAATGCCGAGATCTGACTTGGATAATGACGCTGGTTAGATCACGAGGCGTCTTAAGCTTGCACCTGCTGAAGCGGGAGACCACATAACAGGCGGAATAAACTTGTATCAATGCGCTGAGATTGCTGTCTCAGCAGGAATAGATTTAGCAGAGCGTTTGAATATACAAACTTACTAGACACGTAGAAAAATGCTAGTAAAACCTATAGCTTTCCCCAACAGTTTCCTTGCCTCGGACCTTAAAAAATTTCACCAAATCATGTATTTTGTGAAACCTGTAATTGTGATTTTTTGGTTAAACATGGAGGACGCGATGACTGTAGATGCCGTGTGATCTCAAAAACGCATGAAGAGTACGGATGCGTCAAGGGGCCACACAAGAAGATGCATATATTAGTTTGCCCAAGACATCGAGTCCCCCCCATCTGATTAGACTCACACTACTGATAACCACCTTTCAAGGTTGGCATCTCTGCTAATAGAAAAGTAATAATATTGAACAACAGTAATAGGAGTAGTAGTAATAATGCTAATATACTGTATTAGCCCAAATATAAGACGACCTCACATATAAGACAATTGTCAATTTTTAAGGTAGTTACGAAAAATAAATAAAATAGCTTATTAGTACATTTTGCTTCACATAAAACGGAATGTTGAAGTTCATGTTGTAACTTCTTCTCTAACCTTTATTTACTCATTGAGACAATGAAGATGATTTCTTCTCCACATGGTCCGCCATGACTGGTGGCCAAACAAAGCTTTACGCGTAGAGAATAGAGAACTAACAGCACAGTACAAGCAGAAGCACAAATTTGGGAAAAATAAAATTCGGTAAAGTTCGGTGAATTTCTGTGTGACTTTAACCTTGGGTGGGACACATGTCATCACATGAGGATTCCTGCTGCACAGTTGCGTTCATGAAAGAGTTATTAAAAGTGTTAGGCTGTATGTATAAGACGAGTATAGTTTTTATAAACACATTTTGAGAAAAAAAAACATTGTCTTGTAAAACCGTCAAAGATAAAACATTTGAAAAAATCAGTGGATAAAATATACCTCGGTGCAACGTTTCGACCTTGTCCTCCAGGTCTTCCTCAGGCAACTGACGGCTCCACATCGACACCGCTGACCATTTCGTCCTCCATTGGCGCTGCCGTCGTCTCTCGTGCTGGTTACCAACCTCCTCACTGCCCACACCAGCATTTCCCCCCCAACTTCCCGATTTAAAAACCTTGTACTTCTGTGGTGTTCGAGGATCCATTCATTTGGGATTTCATACACGGATTCCGGACAAGCTTCTACCGGTGGAAATTTTGGTATATGCCAGATCCTTGAACACCACAGAAGTACAAGGTTTTTAAATCGGGAAGTTGGGGGAAATGATGGTGTGGGCAGTGAGGAGGTTGGTAACCAGCACGAGGCGACAGCGATGCCAATGGAGGACGACATGGTCAGCGGTGTCGATGTGGAGCAGTCAGTTGCCTGAGGAAGACCTGGAGGACAAGGTCGAAATGTTGCACCGAGGTATATTTTATCCACTGATTTTTTCAAATGTTTTATCTTTGTGTATGTGTATGTTTGACTTTGACGGTTTTAACAAGTTACAGTGGAAAGCTAAGGGCCAGTTACTATCATTACACTAGCATTGTCTTATATTTGGGCCAATATGGTAACTGCCTAAATTGTGAGATTGCATTGCTGAAAACAATGTCTAGACCACTGTAGACACTAAACCATCCATTGGATTCATTCCATTTGAAAGATCAACACAGTAGGCTCTTAATAAGACGGAACCTTTAAGCATGTCCTAGAAAGGTGTGTGCTTATAGCATGCAAACCAGCATATTGTCTTGATTGTGACAAAATTTAAATTAAAACCAGCTTTATGTTGAGTGGCTGGTCATGTAGCCTCAAGCTTATTTACTACCTGCCTTTGTTACAGGAAGGGATTGCTACGAGCATTGGAGAGCAGCCTATCAAGTGTTTGGTAAATTCAGCAGCAGGTGCGAGAATGGCTGTTGCTGAGGCACTTTCAAATCTCGTCTTTGCTAGAGTATCAAACATACAGGTATGCTATTATAAAATATATTTGCATGTTCATTTATCAAGACAACACTAATGGTCGTAACCAGGGCCTGGATTCTAATGACATGTCGTCTTTTTCTTGATGCTGCCTATACATTGCCAACTTGTAGATACATCTTAATCATGATTATAGAAATGCATTTTTATTAGGTCATTTTTGTCATTTTATGCAATTTTATATTTTTAGGGCATTTATTTCAATTTTATGTCATTATTTTATCATTTTCGTGTCATTTGCTTCCTTATTTTGTCATTTTTTATGCATTTACTTTAAATATATGACTAGGTTACTATAATGCAACATTTTTGTAGAATATACTTTAAAAACAATTTTCTTATTTTTCTTCTCAATGTTCCAATGAAGAACAAAGTTTTTATACCTACAATACCCTTTCTACATTTACAGTTTTTAGAATTATTTACAAATTAGACTATTTCTTTGTTTGCACAATAATAATTTTTATAAATAAAATATCAGTTTTTAGGTCACTCTTTGTAATTATTAAGTCATTTTCTTTAAAATATAGGGTCATTTTATAGGTCATTTTTTAAACAATTTTAGGTCATCAGAATCCAGGCCCTGGTCATAACTATGAAGCTCTGCCAGGTATACACCCAGCTGGGAGACCCCTTGTAGTCTGCTTGCTTACAGTATCTATAAAGTCCTGCCAGCAAAGGTTCCAGATTTTGCAGCTATATGGCAACTGTGTAGACACATGATGTCAAGCTAAATTGGCTACATCATACTGACTGGCTAAATTTTCACTAGTTGTATTTTTAAGAAAGTTTATGAGGAATGCTAAACATTTTCTAGTGTTTTTATTATAAGTGACTACTGTATTTTAATAGTAACAAGCATGAGAACACTGTATAATTCAAAGTGGAAGTTGTTAAGATGGCTGCACTGAACACCTTCTGGTAACCTCCTCCGGCAAAGATCATAGGAAACATCATGTGTTCAAGGCAGGGAGGAGGGACCAACAGGAACCGGATAGCTGTAGGTGAAGCTTCAGACATGACTGGACTTTATAGATCATTTGCCAGGTAGCTAGCAGAGCTTGCTTACGTGGCAGGGCTTCATAGATACAGAGGTAACGATCACATAAAATAAATGTAGTTCACAATGAAGTTTCTTGACTTTCTCCTCCCTCATTTTTTAAAAGAAATGAGAACCTTAAAACACTAATTTTTGTGTCTGACTTTAGCATTGTGTATGTGACGTAAGTGGTGCATAAGTGTTTTTAAACTTTATTTTTAATATTGTGTATTAAATGCCGGTAGTTGAATAAAAACACTTTCCTTTATGCACTTTGTTTACCAAGGTAAATAAACAGAAGTTTACCGAGGTAAATAAAGTGTGTTAAGGAAAGTGTTTTTATTCAACTACTTAAAATACTTGTGTAGAATTGAATTGACACTCTGCGTCCAGTTCTGAACGAGAGTGAGCCTGACTTTTCAGTGAATGCGTGAGTCACGTGTACTGACAGCAAACTCCCGATTATCCGTGCCAGGATTAACCAGTTTGCAGATTATCCATGCATGGGTTTTCCTTCCTGTTTAACCCTTTACAAGTGGAGTGGAATATGGATATAACCGGGTATGAGATAATTTCAAATTTCCTGCACTTTATTTTGTCGATTTTCAATTTCCCATACTTGATTTTGAATTTCCCCCACTTTCTTTGATCATACTGTGCACAGAGAATGTAAAATGACTTCCAGACAGTCCAAGTAGTTAGTAGTCACGAAATGGAGGGCAAGAAGAGAAGAATATCTTATGATGCTGCTCTTAGCTCTTAACATAAGCATAAATTTAAACAAAATCTAGGATTCCAGTGACGAACACGTAAGTAAATATACTTGTAGGCCTAAAACTGGCAGTTAAATTTAATGGTAATTTCAAATGTTTACGTGGTGGTTCATTATTCCCTTAATACTATGATGACAAAATTCCAAATAAAATACCTATCCTATTATTGATGTGTATTACATTTGCCAGCAAACTCTTTTTTTTTTTATGATGTCAAGTTTCAAAATCGGGGTGCGCATTATATTCGAGGAACTATGGTATTTGCTTTCTTTGAAAATGAGTGAAAAGCTGAGCTCATTAGTAATAGGCCTGTAGCCATATAATTCTGTCGTGGTGCACAAACCAATTTTCGTAAAGACCTTGAAGTCACGCCTACTTCCCAATACGTTATCATTCTTCTCCCTGCCCTCCCCACTTTTTATTGATTATTACCACGTGTTCCAATGGGGAATCACAGTTTAGGGATATCCCACTTGATCTACAAAGAAGCAGCCTTATTGAGTGTAGGTGTTTTTTTTTTTTTTTGGTATCGGTGAATGAATGTTTGTGCTGTGTTAGAAAATGTTTCTATGTGTTTATGTGTGTATGAATGTACTTAATGTAAGTTTCTTTAAAGCATAATAAAATTATTGTTGTTGTCAACTGGCAAGAAACTTCGCCCATAGGATGTCTCTAGTACACTGAAATCATCGACACGTAACATTTTGCTGCATAGCTCTGCCTCCTAGTCCTCCCGTGCATATCACGGCAGAATTATTTGGCTTCAGCTCTAAAATTACAGAACTTTTACTTTGTCTGAAATACTAGATTCGTCCGCAAAAGCCTTGCTTTGTGTACTTGATACATAAATACCTATTAAAGTACAGTATACTTAATGAATTTCATTGTATTTACCTTTGAGGGTCAATTATAATACGTTGACAAATATATTCACCTTATACCCTCAATTTTACTTATAGTAGTGATGACTTATGGAAAAATGACTTAATCATTAAAATCTCCATGTACTGTAGAACTAGGACAGGTGTTGAATTATTCTGGTAATAGGGTCATGCAACAGTTAGGACTGGCTCAATCTTTCGGAGAGCGGCTTGGTTGACTCTGGTTCCCTGTTGCTAGGGTTTGGTAGGTGGAGTGAGCTCGCTAAGGCTGGAGGAACCTTCATCTACTTTTCCTGTTCTAAATTTTATACTTATTTATTTACCTTCATTATGTTACATTGTCATGTAATTATGAGTTACTATTTGAATACTACATTAACAGGTATTTATCCTATTCCTAATTATTAATTTTTATTACTAGAAGAGATCATTCAGTATTTATAACCTATTGATATAAATAATTAAACAACAGGATAACTCAGCACCTTTGTATTTGTATTTGTATTTGTATTTTTATTTTTTGTATTTTTATTGTTTATAATTTTACTTATCTGAATTATAAAACTGGTACTTAGGCTATAAATTAATATAAGTCAATAATTTGCTAATATCTATATTTATATATTAATGTTTATTTACATTCAGCTTCCCTTAGTTAAGGGTTGCCCTAAGACAAAGCGTAATATAAAAGAAAATGATTTGCACCACAAAGAAGTGTTTACAAGTATTTACAATAAACATAAAGAAAAAACTCACATATATCAAGAAAACTTATGAAACAAGAAAAAAAGAACATTGAAAACAAATTACTGTACATATTTCTTCAACTGTAAGTTTATATTTGTATTTGTAAATATATTGACGTGTCCCATAACATGCATATGTTCCGATGGACTTAATAAATCAAATCAAATCAAATCAAATAAATGAAATGCATAAGACTAGTACGCAGTTTTATTTAACTTCAGAGTATCCCAAGTGGCTTATGCATTTCATTCAGAAGTAAAATTGAGGGTATAAGGTGAATACATTTGTCAACTTACTATTACAGTATACTTAATATCTCACAAGAGTTGAACCATTTCCACTTTATATTGGTACCGGTGTACATAATATCTCACTGGAGTTTAATCGTGCCATTTTCTATTGGTTTCAGGATGTGAAATGCAGTGGAAATTGGATGTGGGCAGCCAAATTGCCTGGGGAAGGAGCAGCGTTGTATGATGCATGCAAAGCTATGTGCAGTTTGATGACGCAGCTCGGTGTTGCAGTGGATGGAGGGAAGGACTCCCTCAGTATGGCCGCTAGAGTGGATGGAGACACTGTTAAAGCACCTGGTATGTAGACAAAGCTACGAGGCACGTCATAAAGTAAGTTTCCCTAGGGCCATTTACACAAACAAAACAAAATTTCTAAGAAATATTTATTGCAACAGATATAGCAAGTGTTCAGCTATTTTTCAAAATATTCGCCACTGGAATTGAGACATTTATCATACCATGGGACCAACTTTTGAACAATTATGTCGTAGAAGTCTGCTGCCTGAGATTTGAACCATTGTGTTGATAACCTTCTCTGTTTCTCTGTCAATCTCAACCATTCTCTGTTATTCAGTCATTTCTTGAGGGGTAGGAAAAGATGAAAATCTCTGGGTGTGCGGTCCAAGCTGTAGGGTGGAGACTTCAACACCTCCCTGCAAGTCTCCTGCAAAAGATCGCTCCCAGTGATTTCCATATTTTCCTGCACCTCAATAAGTGACAGTGAATGACAGAGAAGCGGAGACGGTTGTCACACAGTGGTTCAATTCGCAGGCGGCAGACTTCTATGACACAACTGTTCAAAAGTTGGTCCCACAGTATGACAAATGTCTTAATTCCTGTGGCGAATACAGTAGAAGCCCGAAATAGCGCGGCTCGAAATACCGCGGATTCAGATGTAATGCGGGGGAAAGTATTGTCACAAAGCCCAGAAAAGACTCGCCTAGAAACTGATAGAAAAAGGAGCCGCCCAGAAAGAACCAGAACGACGGGGTCTAGAAACATCGCGGCCCTTTTAGTGGACGGGCGGCAGACGAGCGCCAGTGGGCGTGACAGCGGCACGGCTATTGGACCATGCTTCGGGGGGAAGGCCCGTAGGGAGGAGCTCGGGCTAAGGAGCGCAGCGCGCATTCCATATTCCTCACGGGCGGAACTTTCGAGACGTCGGCTCTGGAATATTCATCGGGCCTATATATGGGGCCGCGAGCGAGCTGAGACAGTCAGTCAGTAAATCCGAGGAGAGAGAGTTCGTGAGTAGCAGAGAGTCAGTCAGAGACAGCAACGAGGAGTGATGAGCCAGTCAATGGAAGAACAGTCAGTTCGTAACAGTCAGTAACAGCGGGAGAGTCAGCATCAGAGTGTGAACTGGACGGAGAGCACTGATCAGCGCGACCTCAAGTAAGGGTGACTTCAGGGGCTGAGGACCTGGACGGAGGGAACCGATCAGCACAACTGAGGACTTGGGAAGCTGAGGAGCCAGTGACCGGAGGGACTAGTGTGACCGGAGGGACCCGTGAGCGGAAGACGCCAGTGACCGGAGGGACTAGTGTGACCGGAGGGACCCGTGAGCGGAAGACCTAGTCAACGGGGAACTAGTGACCGGAGAGAAGGGTGAACGGAGGAACTAGTGACCGGAAGAGCTGGTGAGCTGATCTGGATTGGACTGGGACGGTGCTGTGACGTGGCAGTGAGCACCAGACAGAAGAGTGATTTGGAGAACATTCAGGAGTTTCTGACTGTATTGACCATAGGAAATAAAGGAACCTCCATCCTTCAATTATAAACTCGGTGTTCTGATTTTGAACCCCGACGAGCCCTTGTTACAGTATGTTGCCCATACAAATATGCCGTAGCTTTATAAATAACATTTTTATTTTGGAAACAGTAAAAATTCTGCAAAGAGCAGTTCTGCAGTACTTTTTTTTTTTACTTTTAGACCCGCCCTCACTCGCTAGTTGACCATCACCACTGCATTCCAAAGGATTTAGCAGAAGTAACGGGATATGGAATGAATAGTGTATTTCTAGAAGGATTTAAGAAAATCTGCACCTGGCAGAAATTCTTAAAACCTAAGAAAGTTGAAATATGATTTTAGTTTGAACCACACATTCGGATTGTAAAGTCGCGAGTTCGGAATACAAAATGTCGCAGAAGCAGAAAGCGTATTCAGTAGGAGATAAACTGAAAATTATTGATCGTGTAAAAAACGGGAATATTATACATGAATGTTACAGTGTATGTTTTAGTAAATGTTGTACGTTGCTCTCGGGAATTAGAAAAATTCTCTATGAAAGAAGAGCCGTAAATTGAGATCAGATACAGGACTGGATTAAATAGCATAACTGGTGAGTGATTTTTAAAACTACTGTATTTTATATTGCTTTATAACATTGTAATTTGTTAGTGAACTAATGTTCCCCTCCGCGTGGTAAATTTTTGTCCTTTCTTTGGTCACATTTTGATTTACCGCAGTAAGGTTATAACGCGGGGGTAAAGCATGTCCCCCATCAACCGCGTTATATCGGGCTTCTACTGTGTGTTGAAAAATAGCTGAACACTTGCTATATCTGTTGCAATAAATATTTCCATGAAATTTTGTTTTTGTTTGTGTAAACGGCCCTAGGGAATCTTACTTTATGGATGCGCCTCGTATATACAGTTTGATGGCGCAGCTCGGTATTGCAGTTGATGGCTGCTAGAGTGAGAAAATGAGAAAAGGTTACCAACAAGTGAGATAGAGTTAATGTTACAGGTGCACTTGTGATTTCCACGTACGCTCCATGTCCCTCCATCAGGCAGACAGTCACACCGGATCTTAAAGGTCCTGCCAGAAATGAGAATGGAGTGTTGCTGTTGGTAGACTTGTCTGGAGGCAGAAATAGACTGGGCGGCACTGCCATTGCGCAGTGCTTCAAGCAGCTGGGAGATGACGTAGCTGATGTGGATCAACCAGAGTTGTTCAAACAAGCATTTGTTGCCACCCAGAAACTGATTAGAGGTAACTTAATTCTTTACAGTGTCCGTTCTTTCTGCATGTTGAATGTAAGACATATTTTCACGTGAGTCATGGGAATGTATCAACTGTTGTCAACTGCAGAGTTTGTGGAACACAAAAGCTGATGATGCAGATGAATTTCTCTAAAATGCATATTGTGTTATTGATAACTAGGGCAAATGAAAAATGTTGGCTATTTGAGCTTCTGATATGATTATAGATGGGTTTCATTAACATATTTTTACATGTTCATAGTAATATTACATATTTTACATATTATGTAACGACTAATAAAATAATTAGGTAATTTTCTTTAATAAAGATAAGATTTCATTTGCCAAAAGTAGGGATAAAATACGGTGGTTCTGGGAGCCTCAGCTATATACATTAGCACTTATCTTTTCTCAGAACTTGGGCTAGCCAGGTATGTTGGTCTTTGTACTACAAATTGAAACCAGCTAATTTTGAAGGGAATGAATGTTTCAGGTTTCAGGTAAGCAAAAATACCGTTATTTGCATGATACAAATGAGTTTTTCTAAGAAGTCTTAAGGGTGAAATTAAATCACTCTTATATGAAGTGGACTTGTTGTAAACAGCTCCAGTTGCATCTGGTCTTGCGTCTGGTCTTCGGATGTACACTCGTACAATACTAGAAATAAGTATGCTCTCTTTACTCCATTGCATAACACTAATGCCTACCAGAAAATTTTCCTCTACACCGGCCTCTACTTGTTTAATAAATTACCATCATACATTAAGGAAATACCTTCATGACAGAAATTTAAAATAATATTAAAGAGATTTATATTGAATAGCTGTCCGTATGACATTAACGAGTTTATTGATATGTGTAATTAATATAAAATCTTAATGTATATGTATGTCTTTAGTTAAAATATTTATCCATTTATAATTTTGATGTATTGTTCTTATTCTTATCTTATATTGTTTCTTATTTTGATTCTATGGTTCTTTTTTTAGTTTTATACAGCTATGTAATTTATACATATTTCATCTTAATTTGTATTTTTGTATATATTTGAGACGTATCCAATGTCATGTATAATGATGTTACTGGATGAATAAATACTACTACTACTACTACTACTACAAAACTAAGGCAGTGGTCAAATATTGACGAATGTTTTACAATGGATGGGAAAGTAGTAATGTTTTAAGGGTGTAACAGAACTATAGGGTGTTCCATGAAATCATAGCTTGATTAACATTTACATAGTGCCATTGCACACAAATAATAAACACCATGTGTCTTCTAAACAGGTACTCTTAACTCAAATGGGACACTTGGGTTTAAAAATTAAGTTTTTAGGGCATGAGGACAACAGGTTTTGCTACAGTACATATTTCCGAACATGTGAATGGTGGCCAATACAGAGAGGAACACCCCAGGGTTCTGTATTAGCACAACTACTGTTCTTTATCTACATAAATGACATTTCTAAATCCTTAAAACACTATAAATATCACCTGTATGCTGACGACTTCCAAATATACATACATTCAAGACAATACACCATGCAATTGAAAAACTCAATAAAGACATAGACACTACATCCACATGGACAGGAAAGTTTGACCTAACTATCAATGCAGAAAAGTCACAAGCAATCATTATTGGACGACAGCGAATGTTTTGCTACTTGAACAACATTACCCCTGTAATGGTAAATGCATCAATTGTCCCTTTTGTATATTAAGTAAAAAAACCTTGGCATCATTATGGACAAAAATCTTAATGGGAAAATACAAACTACTGAGGTATGTCGGAAAGTCTTCTCTACATTACATTCGTTAAAGCGACTCAAGAATGTCCTCCCCTCCAAATTAAAAAAAAAAAAACCTGGTGCAAACATAAAATCATTCCCCATTTTGATTACTGCGACATACTATGTACAGACATAACCACTGACTTGGATCATTGACTGCAACAGACTCATAATCTATGCGTTCGTTACATTTACAACTTCCGTAAATACAATCATATCACCCCCTCTTTTGAAATACTGTCCTGGGCTAGACTAAACGAACGATGATGGACGCATTCTATCACTCTGCTATTCTACATCCTCAAGTCCTCTACACCAACTTATTTGCATGAACATTTTCAACGGTTATCTTCTCACCATGATCTCGTCACTCGCTCACAAAGAAACTCAATTCTAAGTATCCCTTGTCACAAAACAGCTTATTACTCTGGCTCCTTTGTCGTCTCCTTATCTCGATCTTGGAATGCTTTACCTGAGAACTGTAGGAACCGTCAAACACAAATACAATTCTTTCGCAAGCTGACCAATGATACCATAGTTAGGGACTTGGTTACACATTAATAATAACAATAAATCATCACATCTAACTACTGTAAGTGTTTCCAATTATCCACAATTTTTCATTTTTCTTGCATATTACATTTGTTAGTAATAGTTTAAATCTTAGTAAGTAGCATACTATTTAACATATTGGTTATGTCAGTTCTAAACAAGCAGTGGTAACGTACAGACGTGTGGAAGAGGTGCGGAGTGAATTAGGGAAAAAACGACACAAGGGACATGGCCATCGAAATCGAAGTATACAGAATGAGGATAGGCTCATTTGGGTCAAAAAGGAGAGCAGGGACCAAAGGAACAATTAGAGAAGATCAATCTGTCGTGGCAACCTGGGCCCTAGTGATCATAGTGCTGCTGATAATTGGAGGGGTTGAAATGAATCCAGGGCCAGGAGTTTCTGAAGAGGTCATCAAAAGCCTTGAAAGAATGGAAGAAAGAATAGTTAATAAAATAAATGGGGCAACAAAAGAAGTTAAACAAGAAATTAGAGAGGAAATAGCAAGAATGAAGACAGAAGTGGAACAACTGAAGTCAAGAATCGAGAAGATAGAAAATGCAGATCGACAGCTAAATTTAATTTTCCACGGGGTTAAAGAGAGAAAAGGAATTAGTGCCCTGCAAGAAGTCCACGAAATATTAGAAAACAAATTGGAAGTGCAGATCCAGGGATGGGAGTTCCTTACGGCTCACAGGGTCGGAAAAATTACAGGAAACAGAGTCATTATTGCGAAATGTGCATCCACTCAAGTGGTTTTTGCCACACTGAAGAGATCTTACAAATTGAAAGGGACGGCAATATATATTAACAGAGATCTATCTCCGACGGAGAGAATTACAAGGAGGAAATTAGTAGAAAAAATGAAGTTTGAAAGGAATAAGGGTAAGAAGGCGACCATTCGAAATTTACAGCTGTATGTGGATGGGAGGAAGATAGATATAAGGAACAGCGCGGAAACGAACAGCACGAGTGCTATGACCTCGACAGCTGAATCTGCGGAATTAGAGATTGAGAGGACGCGTGCAGAGGCTCAGGTTAACGAACATCGAAACCTGAAGGAACGTGCACCGACGTCACCAATAGGTGACAGCAGACAATCAACAGCTCAGCCGAACGAGAAGCCAAACACGTCATCTGTGACGCAACGATTCCAGATTCCTCGGGGGCTTTGGAGCAAGAACGCACCTAGTGACATCAATAGTGAAAGCAGTGAGGAAGAAACACCAATTATCACTAGAAGCCGTAAAAAATTAAATATGTTTCAAACGGGAAAATGTAGCTAGGGAGGCCACAGTTAAATCAGTGTGTCAGTAGAAGTTAAAAATTAGAAAAGTGAAGTTAATAGTGTGAAAGAAGAGAGTTTAATAACCAAGAGCAGATATGAGCTTAATAACATTTATTAAAGCATAACGTAGTTAAAGGAGGGTACGACTTAATATTATCCAGTGTTTAAATGTCATGTAATCACACGTCTCCATCGTACAGGTAAGCGAGTGCCCCGTAGATTGTTTTCTCTAGGCAGTTCACAAAGAGTGGTGTAGGCTTGAACTTACAGCAGTGGGAATAGTGTGCAGACCCAGTTGTTTACGTAAACAAACTTTAACGTTTAAATAGAGACACGTTGAACTGCTGTGCGATATATTTTAGTAATGTAATGCACTGAAATGGATCCGTCAGAAACCATAAGATAGGTACGGATCCATCTCTAAAGTGGAAATTTGGGCTGATGTAAAGTTGTTGTTTAGAACAAATAAATTCATATTCATTCATATTGGTTATGTGTATTGTGTTATCTCTAGAGAGCTAGTTCTTAAGCCTTAAATGATAATAGTATAATCGTGTTTCTGTGTATCTGTAACTATATTGTACTCTCATCATACTTTCTATTACATTATTGTAAGTTCAGTTGTATTAATCCTGGTTGAATGGAAGAGAAGGCCTAATGGCCTTAACTCCACCAGGTAAAATAAAACAATTCTAATTCTAATTGTGATTCTAGCATTTTCATATATTTATTGCATTAAAAATATTAATTTTAAACTACAGTACATATCTGTAGCAAGATTGAGATCGGAAATATATACACTAAACTTCACTAAAAAGGTATATTTACCCAGTATGATCATTTCAACGGGTCTTCCCGCCATCATCAGCTGATTCCGACTGGTCCTCTGGCGGCGGATGAATGAACTTGTCAATCAAGGTTCCATGTATGCCAACTGAAGTGTCAAAGTTTAAAAGATTTTCTCGGTTCTTTTTAATGAATATTTTTTCCCATACCATAAGATCTATTGGTTTTTCAACTTGTTTTAATAGTTCAATTTCATTTTCAATTTCATGGCCTACTTCCCAGAAATGCATTGCCAAAGCGGATTTTTCAATCTGTTTATTCATAATGTTCCTAAAATGCTCTTTTCTCCTTGTGTCTAAATTCCTTTTTGTTTGGCCAACATAAAATTTTCCACAATCTTTGCAATTAATTTTATAAATTCCAGCTTTTTTGTAATGAGGGACCTTATCTTTCTGGTTGGTTTTTATTAGATTTTTCAAACTGAATTTATTCTGTGGTGCCAATTTGATGTTTACATTGTTGAAAATCATCTGAAATCTGTTGTTTGCCCATGGGTGATAGGTGAATCTTTTGTGATTTTTGTTTTCTTTTTCATTTATTAGTGTAGTTGTCTCTTTAACCTTCTTCTGTTTTTTGAATTTCCTTACTTTTTTGTCAATCAAATCTTTTTTGAAACCATTCTCTTCTGCAATTTTTACTATGTGATTGTACTCTAGTTTATATTCTTTTTTGCCCATGGGAATGTTGACCAATCTATGTGCAAGACTGTTAAACACTGCCTGCTAACATCTACAACCCCACTTCTCATAAATTTCCATCTAATATTTATACAGTACATATGTTGTGATTATTACACATTTCCCTGATATTTACTGTATTTTTATGTACATATTGCGCACTTTGATATTACATACAAACCCAGGCGCTAGTGATAACTTATCATATAGCGGAGTTGAGTATTAAGTCGTATATTTCTGCAGTTTGAAGAAGATAGTTGAATTATAAATAAGGCCCCAAAATGTGGGGTCACCTTATAGGACAGATACAATTAAGACTGAAATTTATATAAATAGAAACCATTATACGAGGGTTATCCAGAAAGTAAGGAACGTTTTGGAATTAAAAAAAAACCAAGTACAAGAAAAACATTTTATTATATAAATGTGAAAGAGGGACTAAAATACTACTTTTCAACATAATCACCATTCAAATTCAGGCACTTATCAAGCGGTGGACAAGCTTTGAAATTCCTGTGTCATAGAATTCTGCCGCCACTCAGTGACGCGTACCTGGAGCTCCTCATCGTCGTGAAGCTTCTGTGAAACAATTTCAAAAAATAAAGTCCGGGAAACTTGTGGGAAACACAGAGAAAGCTCAGTTATTGTGAAACGGCGGTTTTCACAAATCTTTTCGTCAACTTGGGCGACCAGATCGTCAGTCACAATGCTCGGACGTTACTCTTCTCTTCATCATGAACGTTTGTTCGCCCATTTTTAAACTGAATACACCACTTCCTGACACACTCATTACATTGTTCCCGTACATTCACACAGTTCCCGATGAATTTCTATTGGTTTTAAGTTTTTTGCCAACAAAAAACGAATCACATACCGCACCTCACAACTGGCGGGATTTTGGATTGCAGCACACATTTCAAATTTGAATAATAAAAAAAGGGGCAGCGCAGAGATGTTCCCGTTGTCACAGCTGGACGCTGACTGAGGTGCCGAGTACGAGCACACCATTGTATACGCTATTGGCGCGTGCCTGGCGGCATCAGGTGGAATCGTTCCTTACTTTCTGGATAACCCTCATATATTGGAACAGGTCTGTACGCCTAAACCTTGTGAGGAAGAAGAAGAAGAAGAAAAAGAAGAAAACCATTATAAAATGATGTATTCTGAAGTCAAGATTATATTATCTTGATATGTTAAGATGTTAAGTACCGTTTGCAGGCAAATATAAGCAATGAAATAATGCAAATTTCATAAATAAAACCACAAACACCATAATCCACAAAATAAAACCTATCTTTGGTATTTTTTTTTCAATTTCCCTGTGTACTGGTACGTATATCACATGGCTCATGCACAATACGCGTATCCTTCTGTTCCATTGTGGTGCGACTCTGTCAGTGATGCCATTTTGAAAAAAAAAGATCGAGAAAGCTTTGTTCCTGTAAGGGTAACCAACAGCATTTTCAACTAGCTGTAGTTATTTTGCCCTAACTTCTACTACCCACCCTATGGATTAGCCTATAATAGTGCGATGGTTGGCAACATTTCTGCAATGAAAACTTTTTCAAGTTGATTTATGTAAGACTTTTCACCTTATGCGCTCAATGTCTATATTGGGATATATTGTAGGCGTAAAGTGGAAAGTCTTTCATAAATCAACTGTTCCCTCAATGGTCAAAAATGAAGTTTATTAATATTTTTGAAGTTGTTTTGTAAACATAAATTCATAGGACGTTCGACCACCTCCATGGTCTTGTGGTTAGCATTGCTGAGTACAGATCTGTAGGCCCAAGTTCGATCCTCAGTACCTCCTCGAATTTTTCTGAAGTAGGGAGGTCTGGAACAGGGCCGTCGCGTGGTTTGTTGGCGCTCGGGGCAAGATTTCGTCAGGCGCTCCCCCCCCCAAACTCAATCCCACGTGCACCCACCCGACATTCCACCTATCTGTAAGGATTCAAACACAAACACACAGCGAGCGACGTGACGCGACACTATCAAATAGGCCTACGTATAAACATTTGGGATTAAACACGCAATGAGCGACGCGACTTGGGGCGACGTGGACTGGACAAGCTCCAAGCCGCATCGCGTCCAGTCGCTCGTTAGCCAAGTTGCGCGTCGGGTTGCGTCGCTGTCTGTGTTTTTGTGCCCACCTAATCGGATTACCTTACAAAAATACCAGAAATAAAATTATTTAAATTTTTTTATAAGATTGTATTGAAAATCAAATTAATACAAGTTTAGTAATGTTAGAAAATCTTAACAATCATAAAAAATACTATAGGCGTTATTAATGGACTACAAATTAATAGTGTTTGAAACCACGATACATACATTGAATAGAATATAGAAAAGGGAACCCCGTTTATAAATTAAGATAAGGTACTAAACATTAAATGGCATTCGCCTGGTTTTTGCACGAGCAAATGTCGTTAGAATTTCCATCAAGTCTATTTTTTGTGCTTCGTCATTTTCAATGGACAAGAAGGCCAGAGAATTCAGTCTCTCCTGTGACATAGTTGATCGTAAATATGTCTTTGTAAGGAAATATTTATTTTGGGATAACTTAGTGCAAATATAGGCCTAAAGTTATTAGTGTCAAATATTTATTTGTTCAATAAAAACATACAACGTAATATTCAAAATTCAGTTATACCTAACTTTAAAAAATGTGTTATGTACATCCTACTTATTTTTTCAAAGTTTGTTGTTTTATTTTTGCCGTTGCCAAGGCGCCCCCCTGGTCGCGGCGCCCGGGGCAATCGCCCCGCCCACGCGACGGCCCTGGTCTGGAATGGTGTGCATGTGGCCTCATGATTCAAATTGAGAAGCTACTTGATAGAGAAGTAGCAGCTCTGGTCTTGGAAACCACCATTAACGGCTGTGGGCATCGGCATGCCGACCACATGCCCCCAATCCTGCCATTTCCCTATGGTAGATTGATGATGCAGTGGTCGGGTGGTAGGCCTTGTCCCTTCAGGGATGTAGTGCCACGGAGTTTAGCTTTTGTTTAGTTAGGACGTTCAACATTGATACTTTGGGGATCATCTTATAGGACAGATATATGCTAAAACTAATAGTACTTTGGCAAAAATTTATTTGTCGTCTTATCTGTGGAAATATCATTTGGAGAAACTAATATTGGGAAGAACACAGTGAAGTCATCATATAAATTATTAAGGCTATATTTCACACTTGAACTTCACTATTAAATATTTACCTAGGACTATGTAGTTTCAGTCACCCTTGTGACTATCTTCAGCTACATCTGAATTTTTGTTAGTAGCACTGTTTCCTTTTACTACCAATCCTGACTGCTGGATGCCATCTCTTGGTGGTTGGATGTACCTTCTGATTAAGTTTTCTTCTGCTGGTATCTCAAAATTTAGTAATTTGTCCAAGTGTTAAAATAATTAATTGAAGTACTATAAACAGTAGAGCATGTTGTAAAACTTGTACAGAGTCAACATTTATTTAATATTTACACTTCTTGCTCCACTTACATTTAATTTGCAGGACTAGTTTCCAGGGATTACTCAAAAGAGATCAAACTTTTAAAACATGTCAAAAATCCATCTGAGTTAGGAGTTTGGGAGAAGATATTCATCATTAAGAACCAAAACAAGATCTTGAATTTTGATGTCCCAGCAGCAGATGGGATATTTAGTTTTTTTAGGCAATAGGAGTGGTAACACTGTAGGAGCAGATGCATCAGATCAACAAGACATTGTTATCAGTAGGGCCCGGATTTGTATGTAAAAAAATATTTTTTTTCCTGATGCGTACATTCCTAAAACAAAGTTTTATATCCAAATCGAGGTCAGGCAAACGCAAATTCCAAATTTTATTTAACATAAAAACACATATTTTACAAAAAAAGTTATGTGAATAAATATTTTCGATATTTTCTCCATAAATACATATTTTAGTACTTTTCCGGATTTTTTATGTAATTTTTTTCCTGATGCTCTTATCAAGGTCCGAAAACCGCAAATTCTAAATTTTATTTGACATAAAAATACATGTTTTTCAAAAAAAGGAATATGAATAAATATTTTCGATACATTCTCCATAAATAAATATTTTAGTACTTTTCCTCATTCTCTTTTAACATTTTACAACAAAAATTTGTATCTCGAAAGCATTCAACGGAAAATGCTTCACTTGCAATGAGGTGAGAGTGATTCACTTGCACTTGCTTATCGGGAAGAACAGAACCCAATCTCAACATTGCACAGTTCAGTTAAAGAAATACAATATGTTGAAAGGCAACTTAGCACTATCTCAGGTTCGAAAATAGAAGTTCTAAGAACAAAATTTAAAGGTATGTTTAAGAAAAATGGTGGATACCAAACCCTCTGCAAAGTCGCTCAAGTTTTGGAAGGCCAAAACATAAGTGAACTTGATCGTGTGTATAGTAGTGATATACAGTACACCTCTTCAAATATGCAAGGTTAACATTGTGTGATGTAGAACGTTCCTTTTCTTAATGTAAGGCATTCTCGGATAATAGGCAACGATTTGTGATCCATAATCTGGAGATGACACTTGTTGCGCACTGCAACTCCAGTCAACATTTTACATGTGATGTTTAGATGCAATTGACGAGTTTCAATACACATTCTGGTGTTTTTGTTTCTTTTTTAAAAAATATTTTTTTTTTAGTTTTAGCCCATATTTTTAAAATTTTAGCACATATTTTAAACATTTTTAGCACATAAAAAATAAATATTTTTAAGTTTTTTAGCACATAAAAATCCGGGCCCTAGTTATCAGTCAACCACCAGCTGAGGATGAGGGAGTAATCCCTGGAAACTAGTCCTGCAAATTAAATGTAAGTGGAGCAAGAAGTGTAAATATTAAATAAATGTTGACTCTGTACAAGTTTTAGTAATTTGTGTTTATTTTTTTGAATAAAAATATTTTCCCAGACTGTTAATTCTTGGGGTGTTTCTATTGGCTTTAGAAGCTTTACAGTTTGTTCTATTTCATGATTATCTTCCCAAAAATGAGCAGCTATTGCCGATTTATTGCTCATTTTTGGGAAGATAATCATGAAATAGAACAAACTGTAAAGCTTCTAAAGCCAATAGAAACACCCCAAGAATTAACAGTCTGGGAAAATATTTTTATCCAAAAAAATAAACACAAATTACTAAATTTTGAGATACCAGCAGAAGAAAACTTAATCAGAAGGTACATCCAACCACCAAGAGATGGCATCCAGCAGTCAGGATTGGTAGTAAAAGGAAACAGTGCTACCAACAAAAATTCAGATGTAGCTGAAGATAGTCACAAGGGTGACTGAAACTACGTAGTCCTAGGTAAATATTTAATAGTGAAGTTCAAGTGTGAAATATAGCCTTAATAATTTATATCATTTGGAGAATTTATTCATTTGCAGCGTGCTGGTATAATCAGTACTCACTCATACGTTATTGTAATGGAGATGTTTCTTTATTTCCAGCGAGTAAAGTATTGGCTGGACACGACATCAGCGATGGAGGGCTCATCACGTGTTTGCTCGAGATGTCATTTGGTGGTGTGAGTGGCATCGAAGTGAACATCAAACATAAGGAAGGAAAGCCTTTAGACATTCTGTTTAGTGAAGAGCTGGGTTGGGTGTTGGAAGTGCACTCAAAAGATTTGGAATTCATTAATACAGTGTTTAAAACCCACGGAGTCCCTGTGTATGTGATAGGACAATCCACGTCTCTCGGAATGCAATCAGTGGTGACAATTACTGTTAACGGGACGATAGCTCTCGATTGTGATTTGTTATCATTGCTTCGTACATGGGAGGAAACAAGTTACCGACTCGAGCGACTCCAAGCCAATCCCGATTGTGTGCGTAGAGAGTTTGAATCTCTGGGCAGTCGGAAACTACCCACATATAGACTGACTTTCGATCCACAGAAGCCATCATCTCCTGCAAAGCCCATTTCTTCTCGTAAGTGCAATTTTATTTTCTAGTATTTTATGCTTGTTCTTTGCCACGCCTAATTCTCAAATCTTATTTTATTTGCTAGTAGAATAGAATAGAATTTTATTTAGACAATCACATACATAGTTATAGAGTACACACTTTATCTTGAGTTGAAAAATGCAGGGGTGAGGGGAGCTGATTGGCATGCAGTATAAGAGACTGGCTGTCGTAGAAGGCGGTGAGTTGAAATTGATGTCTTTTCTGAAGGGTTGCCAACTACTAGAAAATATAACATTTAGTTTTATGACCTGTTTTTTTCCCCGACAGATTCAACTTAAAACACATTAAATTGCTTTTCCTTCCCTTTCATTTATTTGTTTTACTGTTCATTCGCTTTCGTGGTTTAAAGAATCTTCACTTTTAACTTTGTTGTCATTTATATCAACGATTTTCACAACACCAGTACTGTTCTTCTAATGTCCCTGAATTGAAGGGCCTAGTTCCATAAGGGCGTAAAGCACAAATCTTTAATGTTGAGTTTTTAACATTTATGCCATCTCCTCATATCTCTTAAATATCTCTTAAACTTGTCTGTAGCAAGATTGAGATCAGAAATATACATACTAACTAACATTCTGACAGTTGGAATCAGCTGATGATGATGGGAAGACCCGCTGAAATGATCATACTGGGTTAATATACCTTTTAGTGAAGTTAGTGTGTATATTTCCGATCTCAATCTTGCTACAGATATCAACACTTCACTGTAGATTTCCATCTAATATTAATATTGATATTAAATTTGTGCCTTAAACCTCTGCTCACAAGGAACCTTTCACTACCCTCATATCGAAACATGCCTCAATATTTTTCCTGGGTCATCTAGATGCTGTAAGAAGTCCACGCTCCAAAAATTAGCTGCTGGTTTCAACTGCAAGTACCCTAAATCGAACCTGGAAAATGTCGGGTTGAAGCAGTGCAGTGGGAGATGTTGGACATCCCTTATCTGCAGTTCGAAGTTCCGGATGCGCGGAGACAATTGACTGTCAAAAATAAAAGAGAAGTGACTGGTGTTGATGCAGTGATTAAAACACAAGTTCCTTCTGCACCATGCACAGCAAATAATCACGTCATTATCACATTCTTCTTAACATGTTTTCACATTTATCTGAAGACAGAATTTGATCGCTGAGTTGTATATTTGATTGCAACTAGACAGACAACAGAGCTAGGTTAAAAGCTTGATCCTTTCATTTGCGAATCCAAGCCCATGTAAACAAATGCATGTGATTTGAACCGCAGACAATATAGTGCGGTACTACATTTGATTTTTATATAATTAAAAACTAATAATATGTGACGAAAATTATTAAGATAACAATATTAACTTATTAAAAATGTTTCAGCGTATTGTGAAACGTGGCATTCGTAATATAATCCTTCAGTTTGCAAGAGGCATTCTTGTGAATAATTAGGTGAAAGTTCGAAGGCTTGTTCCGATATGTTTCTGATTTGAGAATTACGCCACTGCCGGAGAACTTCGCTTAATGTACGTAGGCCTAATTATTTCACAGTAATAATCTGTATATATTCTGTACATACCATTATTCATTTAGCACTCAATTTCAGCTTGAACAACGAAATAAGCAAATAAACATGTCTTTGTTTTTTACGCATATGACAGCTGAAAGTAGCCCTCCTGGATATTTATTATGAAAGGAAACACGGCCTACTAGAAATTTTTCGTTGTTCGCAGGAAGGTAATGATTGACGTAGGCTAACAGTTGACGAATCAAATACAGATAAGGGCGGAATGATACCAGTGCAATGTTTATATGGACTTCCATTCTCAAAATGAATGGATGACGTAATATTCCCGCCAGTCAGGGTTGTCCAGTCCCATCTCTCGATTACCATGTTATATTCCCTATAAGTTCCACGATGTTTGCAAAGCATTTTAGGGTACTTGCAGTTGAAACCAGCAGCTAATTTTTGGAGCGTGGACTTTTTACAGCATCTAGATGACCCAGGAAAAATATTGAGGCATGTTTCGATATGAGGGTAGTGAAAGGTTCCTTGTCAGTTATAAGGAAAGACCTGTGAGACTACACATTCATTCTACTTCATAACAGTTCCATACTGGCGTAAGGCACACTTCCTATATGATATTAAGGCGTGTTTATCAACTCTTTTTTATTTTCTGCAGTGCTACCATCCAAGCAAATGTTTATAAAAACTGAACTTGCATTTCTGAAGTGTAATGTCATTCAAAATAGATTGTTTTGCTTATCATCTATTGTAATAATGATTATACTGGTATTCATTGGCAAACATGCAATTGTCACTGTATAATACAGGGTTTTACTAAAATAAAGTAAAAACAAATAATATGTTACAAAGTAAAAAGATTTTGCTACTGTAAAAGTACTTCAGTTTTTGTTTAACATGTTTAGGTACCTCTAGTTGTAAAAAGTCCCAATACACTCTACCTTGTAAATTTGCAGAAACTAATTTAGCCTGTCCTTCAAAAATATATGTTATAAAATTAAACTTTAAACCACCTACTTGTGAGTGGTAACATTGTTTAAAAACATCAAGATTTCTCGAAACTATGTCCTTGTGCCTTACACCCTTATGGAACTAGGCCCTTTAGTTCTCCTAATTTCAGAATAAGATGTTGTAAAGAGTCAAAAAATAAATAAATAAAATAAAAGTCGGTAGTTCAAGATTGCAGCTACAAAAAGTTATTTGGGTATGGCAATACTGGGAACAGGCTGCGATTTTCAATTTTTCGAACGAGGCCTTCTTGATACCGGGGTATGGACTGTTTTCAGCTTTATGGAGTGCTTAGCTCAAGATAAAGTGTGTGATCTTTACCTGCATCCACTTTACATTTTCCTTACCGGTATATGTCTTACAGTAACCCTTACAAATCTCCATGCTTTATCCTCTAGATTTTATGAATGATTGGGGATTCTGATATCTTATCAAACCTTTCCTACTTTATTATTCTTAATCTACTTCTTAATTTTTCTGTAAGGTGATGATTTGTTTTTTCCAGCACCTCGAGTAGCAGTTATAAGAGAAGAAGGTTCCAATGGTGACAGAGAGATGGCAGCTTCTTTATTCAGTGTAGGATTTGAAGTTTGGGACGTAACCATGCAAGACCTCCTAAACAAAGACGTTACAGTAGACAACTTCAGAGGCATCGTGTTCCCTGGAGGATTCAGCTATGCTGGTAACTCATAACATATTCCACTAGCACGCTGCTGCATGATGCACAAATTAGTCACTAGAAATATTCTGTTATTCTCCATGAGTATAGCTTCCGCATGTGAACCATAAATAATACCTAATACTTCTTTGGTGTCGAAGTAACCTTTGCTTAGAATTAGTGTGTTGTAAACTTATTATGGCATCAGCATAAATACTAATATTTTTACTTTTACTCTTGGAGAATTAGGATTTTTATTATAAAATTGGGGAAAATAGTACTTTACGACACAACCAAGTCCCCCACTCCTACTCTCAATCCCTCCCCTAGCGGCGGCATTTGAACTACTAGCAGCGACAGTAGCACCATCTCTTATGCAACTGATCAGACAGAAAAAATAATTTATTTCTTCTTTATTCTCTTCTTTTCTTCCTTTCCCGTCTCATTCCTCTCTTCCTCATCTCCTCTTCACCCTACCTACCTATTTGAGACCTATTCCTACTAGTAAATTTTGGATCGACCGGGATGTGAACTTGGGAGCCCTAGCATTATAGCTAGGAGTCTTAACCATTACGCCATGAGTGAACGTTGAGCAATGATGGAAGCTTTCGTATATTTGAGTTATGATAGGGTGGATTTCACGAATTTTAACGCAAGAATCGGTTTTTATAGTTTGGAGATATTTTGTTAGTTATGAAAAGAGTAGTGTTGGTGCAAGAGAATTTTCCTGCATCAATTAAGCCATATTTTATATTATAATACGACATTTTTTTATAATTGTGAAATAGCCTATTTTGCTGCAAGGGTCGTTTTTATAACTGTGAAGTATTATGTGGAGGTGCAAGGGTCTTTTTTTTTTATTGTGAAGTATTAGGTGACATGTCAATTGCAATTGTGCATTACTGGCGTTGAAGTAGAGCAGCAGCTACAGGCATGATGGCATGCGCTGCGGCCAGGCGAATAGCATGTGGAAAGGGGAGCAGCTTGTGTCGCAAAGTACAGTCTTCCCTAAAATTGTACTGTTTCTGTGGTATTTCATTCCAGAGTGAGTCATGGGCCTTGAGACCATAAACTTTTACCATACCATGTTCGGTTTAGAAGGAAGATTATGATTTATGGCTAGTTTTATCCCAGGATTTACTTTAAAATAAAATTTTGATGGCTTATCCCCAGATTCAATGTACAGTAAAATACCAGTATAACAAAATTTAGAGGACCTCAGAAATGAATTTGTTATAGTGAAATTTTGTTATACTGAAATTTTACAGGTGTGCAATGTTCTGGACTTTATTTATTTATTATTTTTTTTTAAGTCAAAATACTCGCCAACCACTGCACACGAATTTAAAATGGAGTCTGGTATATTGCTGTTGTGATAGAAGAAAATCTTGAAGAATAAGTGCCATGTGTTGCCTGCACAAGAATCAAACTCTGTTGATCGCTGTGTTGCATTCCTCTTTAACCTCATCATCACATGGATTTCTATCATTCAAAATTTCTGCCACAGTTCCATCATCTGTGATTTCTTGTTACACTATCACATCACAGTCCACACTGGCATAGTCATTAAGATTCACCCTTGCAGGCCCGTTTTACTTTTCCAGTTCTCTTTTCTTTCTATGTCATCTGGCACTTCACTCCAGCTTTTCTGAGGCAGTTAGTGATTATTATTTCTTCTCTAAGCTGTTTCCATTCAGCATTCAACACTCAGCATTAATATCTCTCCCTGATGCAATATTACAGAGCATATGCCAGAAAAAATAAAATTATATACAGGCATATAAGAAAAATTTTATTTTGTTATACTAAAAGTAATAAATTTGTTATAATGAAATGTTTTAACACATGTTAAGTAGGGAAAAGAGAAGAGGCCAATACATAATTTTGTTATACTGGTATTTTACTGTATTTCCAACCCTCTCCTTTTGTCTTCTTTATTGTTTTTGGAGCTGGTGGCGCTGTTTCATCTTTGTCACTTGATTCAAGGTTTTCATATTGGTTATAAATTAAAAATTGATATGTTGCATGCCGTTGGATAGATAATTTCTTTAGCTTTAAACCATTAAAAGTCATGTCATGCCACTTAATAGACAGAAAGCTAGTACTGAAAGGAAAGGAATCAGTGGCAGCCATGAAAGTGTAAATGGATTTGCACTGTGCTCACGTCTTTGAGCCGTAATAGAAGGCTAAAAAGTTAATAAAACAAATTAAAATAAAGTGATGTAAACAGTAGATCTTAATGAATATTGAGAAAAGTTGTAGAATAAAAACACTTCTAACTCCACTTAACGTCAATTTTTAAAAAACTGGACTAGTTTTGGGAGTGTTTTTCCCATCGTCGACTGCCTGCTGATGATGGGAGAAAAACTCCCGAAACTAGTCCAGTTTTTTAAAAATTGACGTTAAGTGGAGTTAGAAGTGTTTTTATTTTACAACTTTTCTCAATAAAAAGTAGGGATGGGTCCTCGATACTTTCGATACATCAATACTCTTGATATTTGCATGGTATCGGCATCGAGTGGTACTTCAAAAAACTCGCTTGGTACTTCTTCGATACTTTGGTAATTTTGCAACTTAAGGAAATGCAGTATCTCTTTCTGCTTTTAGTAGTCTACTAAATGTAGTAATTTTTTAACAAAAACTTGTAAGAGGACTGTTTCAAAAACTAATATTAGTTTTAATGATAGAGTTTAAAAATAATTATAAGCTACTGATGATATTAAATTTTATCTCATTAAATATGCACACTTAATTAATTTAGTTGGTATTACACAGTTCTCTCAACTTTAAATTTTTAATGTACCTATTTATTGAAATTGGAAATGTTGATGGTATCGAGTATCGAAATATTGAGCATTGAGGAAAATTCATGTATCGGTATCGAGTATTGAGAAAATCTGGTAACGACCCATCCCTAATAAAAAGTTAATGTTCATATAGCTTTATTTTTTGGCCATCTTAACTCTGTGGCTTTCATGAAGAGTGTGGGGTTGGAAATGCTTTGTTTATAGGAGTGAGGCATAGAATTAATGATAAAAGCATTGGAATTTATCAGGTAGCCAATCAGGAGTGATGTGCATGGTAGTCGCAGAGAGGTATAAACGTCTGTAGGCTGGCTCCTGCTCATGTTACATTGCTGTCGCCTGGTGTTCCTTCCCCACTTTCAAGATATGTAGTGATATTGAGTTTAGTGAATTTCTTGTTTCAGATGTGTTGGGGTCTGCAAAGGGTTGGGCTGCCTGCTTACTTTTCCACCCTTCACTGAAAAAACAATTTCAGGCATTCGTTGAAAGGAAGGACACGTTCAGTCTTGGAGTTTGCAACGGGTGCCAACTCATGAGTTTGCTGGGATGGGTTGGAGGTAAATGTCTTCACATTTCTTTCTAAATACAGTAGATTCTTGTTAACACAAAATTCTATGACCAGAGATTATAAAAATTGAAACAGCAGAGCAAGGTTGCCTTCCCAAATGCCAGCGGGTTTAAAAAAGAAAATGTTATCTATTACATTATTTAGGGAAAAAAAAGAAATTTTGTTAAGTAAAATAATTATTTCATCCTTGTTCTGACAGAAGTCACTAACTCCAAAAATGTCCATTTTGAGTTGTATACAGTAAAAGCTCCTTATTCGCGCTTCCTTCATTCGCGTTTTCACTATTTGCGGATGAAAAAAATGCGACCCAATTCCTATATTCGGGGCTAAAAATTTCTTTATTCGCGGATCTAATAATAATAAAAAGATTCCAATAGGTATCCAACCCAATATCCTTTGTAAATGCCGTCAAATGGACTAATAAAAAAAGTAAAATACAGTACTGTAAATCTTATTACAACTTTGCCTTTGTTGTTAAATGATATCGCCGAGGACTTTGACATAAGCCGCCTTCGCCGCGATCGGTGTTTTTGAGAATGTAAACAAACAGAATGAAAGCAACCTTATTACTCAATGAATAAAGTATATTTTTAAATGTTGCTGTTCCCTTCTATGGTAAAAGCCACTTTGCGTGTTTTATTGTTTCGTCTTTCACATTCGTTACAAAAATGGAAGTGGCGTCATTATGGATCGAAGACCGCAACCAAAAAAGGGTGCCCCTGAGTGGTCCAATGGTCCGGGAGAAGGCAAAGCGTCTTTACGCTCATTTTAAAGAACCTGATGGTAGTTGTAGTGGTGAATGTACAGGTGGAGGATTTCAAGCATCGGAAGGTTGGTTCAAAAATTTCAATTAAATTAATTTTTTTACTGTACTGTATATATATATATATTTTATTTTGTCACCTCGGAACGCATCCCCTATAATCCCATATAAATTACCATTCCGTATTCACGGTTTCTGTATTCGCGGCATATTTATGGAACATATACCCCGCGAATAAGGAGCTTTTACTGTATATATGTACTATTACATTGCTGAAAGAATGCTTTATCAACATGTAGAACTCATGAGAAACTTGCTAAGGATGTTCCACTGTACTGTACTTATTGAAATGTAATGTTCACCTGAAGAAGTATTTCTGGGCCAGTGTAGTGTTCATTAGGCCTTTTGGTTCCAAACGTCGATACGATCGGTATTGCTCTCACTTCCTGCTGGTTCTACCTGCTCAAGAGTGCCATGGCTTTCTAACAAAAATGCACAGTTGTTGAAAATATACATAATGGATGGATTTTTGTTCCCTAGAGGGTAATTTTTCTAATTATAATAACAGAATTACGCATGATTTAAGGTATGATAATAATATGGTATGAATGGACTGTTAGAAAATAATTTTGGACTGAAAATTAATAAAAACAAAACAAAAGTGATGAGATGCAGCAAGAATGCCATAAGCAACATGAAGAACATTAAACTCGGAAATGACGAAATACAGGAGGTAAATGAATTCTGCTACTTGGGGAGCAAAATTACTAAAGATGGATGAAGCAAAGAAGATGTGAAAAGCAAGATATTACAAGCAAAAAGGGCTTTCTTTAACAAGAAAAATCTATTGGTGTCAAATATTGACCTAAAAGTCAGAAAAAAAATTCTAAAGTTATATGTTTGGAGCATAGCACTCTATGGCAGTGAGACATGGACTTTAGGAAAAAGTGAAAGGCATAAAATAGAAGCTTTTGAGATGTGGTGCTATAGACGAATGTTGAAAATCGGGTGGACTGACAGAATATCTAACGAAGAGGTCTTAAAAAGAATAGAGGAGCAAAGAAGTCTATGGACGACACTCATTAGAAGAAGGGCCAGACTAGTGGGGCACATTATGAGGCATCCAGGCTTGGTCAACACTATATTACGAGGGTCGGTCAATAAGTAATGCCTCCTTATTTTTTTTCTCCTGAACCAAGTTAGTTATGTGAATAATTTTAATTTGGCGAAATTCCTCAAACCTTCTTCTACACTCCACTGCAATAGCAACTTCCTACGTCAAGCGGTGGCAGCACTGCTGCCTATTGCAAAATGGATGACATCGAAGTCCGTAAAAGACAGCGTTCTGTCTCTTTCACGGTGGGTACCCCAAATGTTAACCGACCAGAATAAGGAGTCACGAAAAACAATTTTTTCTTCCTCGGTGAGGTTATTCGATGCCATTCCATAGACTGTCTCTTTGATTCTGGTTCAAAAAAATGAACCCACGTTTCATCTCCAGTCAAAATTTTGTGCAGGAACTCCTCTCCCTGCAAATTGAAGCGCTGCAAGTGTTCGGAGGCTATTGTTTTTCGTGACTCCTTATTCTGGTCGGTTAACATTCGGGGTACCCACCGTGAAAGAGACAGAACGCTGTCTTATACGGACTTCGATGTCAGCCATTTTGCAATAGGCAGCAGTGCTGCCACCGCTTGACGTAGGAAGTTGCTATTGCAGTGGAGTGTGGAAGAAGGTTTGAGGAATTTCGCCAAATTAAAATTATTCACATAGCTGACTTGGTTCAGGAGAAAAAAAATAGGAGGCATTACTTATTGACCGACCCTCGTAGAAGGAACAATAGAGGGGGAAAATTGTAAGGGAAGACCGCGATTAGAATATGAAAAACAGATTATTGGCGATTTTGGATGTAAAAAATATGTAGACATGAAGAGACTGGCTCAAGATAGGAAGAACTGGAGAATTGCATCAAACCAGTTGTAAAACTGATGACTACAGAGAGAGAATAATATGTTTCTATTGTATTTATTGCTATATAATATTGGTATGATCATGATGACTTTGTCACTGCTGCTATCAGATAAATCACTATTACTATGTTGAAATCACACTGTTCTAAATACCAGTACTCTAATAATTATTCATCATCTTTCCCACCGACAAATATGTCTTGCAGAATTCTCCCCATGGAAATTACCCAACAAAGCAATTGCAATGAAGCGACAATATGTTTCACTCACAAAAACCTCCCCTTCTAAAGGTCAAAGCACATCCTTGAAGAGAGTGGAGAAACCCAATATTTTGTCATATATATTCCAAGGTAAAAACTGAATTCTACTCCAATTAGTGGTGGCATTTTGGACAGTAAGAAGGAAGCGGGTGAATCAGCAGGTGGCATTTCAGAAGCACAGTCTGGCTGATTTTCATAGACTTAAAGACATTTTCATCTGCGAGGGCAAGTGACTTTCTCATAACTACACCATCTGTGTTTTTAATTGTCTGTTATGAAACAGAGTCTAGGCAACTCGAAGCTGAAAGTAAGCAGTGTTTACACCAGGGGCGGATCCATGGGCCCCCCCTCCAAAAAAAAAATTTGTAACATTAAGCACAAATTATTCAAAATTTATTATTCTAATAAATTTTTTAAAGACAACATAACCCAAATACTTAAATTAAAGCAACGACATTCATTATTTTGAAATACCTTTGTAATAAAATGATGAAATGTTCATTTTGATTTCAATTGTGTACTGGGAATAAGTAATTTTTATGAGTAAAAAATTCCCTCTCTACTTCGGTTCCCCCCTCCAAAATGTCTCTCTGGATCCGCCCCTGGTTTACACCCACTGGTTGTGTTGATCCATCCTCCTTTTCTCCTTAACATGAGCTGTCAGCAGGTCTAGTCTAATGTCCAATGTAATGATTGAACCAACTTGATGTGGAATATAAGATATTTTCCCAGGTTTCTAACCATGTAGCTGTTTGAAGTTTCAGGATCCATTGTTAAGATAAATGAAGTGTCAGTACTGGACGCTGCTTTTTTGTAGGGTGTTCGGATTGGAGAAGAGGATTGATGGAAACTGATCAGTCGAGAGTCGTCTACACTGACAGGCAAAAAAAACGATCACTTAGAGAAATTTTAAAAAATGAAGTTTAAATCAAAATGATGAAGTAGTTCTTGAAATAAAATTACTGCAATTGTATACTTTTTCTGTCTTCTGGTATAACTGCTTGCTTCTCGAAATCTCACGGCCTCTTGCACCTTGGTGTACGGTGAACCTAAGGTTGCAGCGTCATAACAGAGGCTGTGTCCATCATCATTTAGAGCTACAGCTTTGGCAAGTCTTCGGTATTGAGAGGCATAATTTCAACTAAACTTACCTACAGAATCACTTCAATGCAAAGGCAGACAGTTTCCTTTTGAGTTTGGAAGGAAATGATGCAATACAACAATGAAACATCTTGCAGTGTGCACATAATCAGATCAGAAATGGCCTATTGCAATGTTTTTTTTTGTTTTTGTTTGGTGGTAAAGTGAAGATATGAAGAAAGCAGATATGCTGCATCTATAGCTAATGGTCCAATAAAAATAACAATTCATCCTCACCAACAACAATGTATAAACATCCAACCAATTTATGTTTAATCTTAAAATTACAACAAATTTTACAATGATTGGTTTTTCTTTGCCTGTCAGTGTACATTCCAACTCTTACCTGCCCCTATTCCATCCAGTCCGGCACTTCATTCTCCTTGACAGTGGAGCTTCTGATCCACTCTGAAATGTTGGAGTTCCTGCATACAACTTCCTGTATTACCAGCATGTGATGTTGAGTTTTATTTTCTTCTGCAGGTAACTCCGAGAAAGCAGAACTCGCACCAGACATTGTTCTAGACCACAACTTGTCAGAGAGGTTTGAATGTAGGTTCAGTACTGTTCGAATTGAAAGGACGCCATCTATAATGCTGCGTGGGATGGAGGGTTGTGTTCTTGGAGTATGGATAGCACATGGTGAAGGTATGTAGCATTGAATTAGATTCAAGTGCAAATTCATTCCGTAGTTCATCTGTTTATACAACAAACACGTTTTCACCTACTTACAGTTCGTATGAGCAGCTAATTTTTTAAGTGAAACTTCTTTAGCTGCGGTAGGGGTAGATCGAGAGCTTGTGTAACGTTCAAAATCGTCACGAAATTAATGTCACACTCCAAATCGTCATGAAATTAGTGAGGTGTGATGAAACGGACTGCACAGAAAACAATCAACTCTATGATTAGGCTTGTCCAAAGTTTAAAAAATCCAAAAATTAAAAATTAAAAAATCGATAATCCAAAATTAAAACATCCAAAAAATAAAAAAATTAAAGATCCAAAATTTAGAAATTAAAAAATTCAAAGATCCAAAATTTAAATAATCCAAAATTTAAAAAATAAGAAATACAAAATTTAAAAAACAAAAATCCAAAATTAAAAAAAATATATATAAATTACAAAACCCAGAACCCAAAATTTAAAAATTGATAAAATCCAAAATTTAAAAATAAAAAAATTCAAAATTTAAAAAATCCAAAAAATAAAAAAATTCAAAGATCGAAAATTTAAAAAATTCAAAGATCCAAAATTAAAAAAATCCAAAATTAAAATAGTCCAAAAACTCAATATTAAAAAGTCCAATAATAAAAAATTGAAGAAATTAAAACATGTTTCACTTCTGTTGTGTGGCGTTCCACGCACACTTTTTTTTTTTTTTGCATGTGTCTATATGTAATGAAGACCTACCTTTGTGCAAAATTTAAGGGTAGGTTTTGACATGACACCCCATACGGTTCCCTCCTTGTTAGTATGATGTGCAAGACCTTGGAAGGTGTTGACATAATGTGACTACTTGCACATACACTTAAGTAATCAGTGTATTCAAAGCCTGCATCCCAGATTAAAATACTACTAGTTTATGAGGTTGGTACCCATGGAACTTGACCACTGCCTCAAACAGCTGTTTGTATTTAATATTGTTATTTTTCATGTAGTAGCCTATGCACTATACATGCAGTCATGGTTTCTCCTTTTGTGCTTCAGCACACAGCTTGTTTTCTGCTCGTATAATGTTACTTTTAAATGCAATACTGTATTTTCTTTTAAGTAGACTTTGAACTTGGTGCGCCCAGGCAAGAATTCCTCTGCTGGTATCTTGGAGAGTCAGAGTCGGTAATGTATAACACTTCCCTGTATAATGGGATTCTCTAATGGTACCCCCTTTCTAGGGCTGTGACATCACACCCAAGCGTGACGTATCCCAGTTTTAACTGAAAAGAGTGCTGCAAAGGCGTGTAATGAGTAGGCCTGGGATTTTATGTTAAACGTAAAATGCCAATTTTGTTCCTTATGAAATAACATGAAAATTTTTCAATATGTGGACGTTTCATGATACATCACTTACATTTATAGAGTTTTGTAGTGCCCTAAAATGCCTATTTGGACCTTCAGAGCCTATTTTACTATTTTAGGGCCTAAAATGCCTATTTTGTACATTTAAAATAAAATTCAACTGCTGTAATTTTTCAATCTTATAATGGACATCCTTCAATTGAAAAGCAGAACAGCAGAGGTGGGTTTTTCACAGAAACTTGATTATTCCAAACAATTGTCGCTAAAGGAATGCTGACTGACGGGGGAGGGGGAGGACTACTGTGTCAAGTCACCAGTGAAAGAACGTCTGTTTAAGTGAATATAGTTTGTTATGCCTAATTTTGCAGTTAATTCTGTTAAGAATTGCCACATTTCTTACAGTAATAAAAAAGCCATGTTACAGTTTCTATTTACACATTTTTAAAGCATATTTTAAGTTAATAAACAGTATCTTGGTGGAACTTTTTAACAGTGAAGCACTATACTATGTTTTCAAAAACAAATTGGTTGACCTTACCACACTTTAGACTTCACTTTTACCTGTATTCTGCAGGATGATCGTTTCGCGGACCTTTTCCACATTTTCAACTGCTAGTCAACTGTCAACTGTCTAAATGGAAATCTGACAGTTGACTAGCAGTTGAAAATGCGGAAAAAGTCTGTGAAACGATCGTCCTGCAGAATACAGGTAAAAGTGAAGTCTAAAGCGTGTTTTAGGTCAACCAATTTGTTTTTGGAAACATACATATTTTAAGTGCCTGTTTTCTCTTTTAAACGCCTATTTGCTTGTTTTAAAAGCCTATTTTTTGTGCCTAAAACTAATTTTTTTAGAGCCTAAAATCCCAGGTCTAGTAATGAGCGAGATTCCGAGGCTTTATTAATTACTTCACGTCTCACTTCGTGCTGTTAGTTATGTGACAAAACACAGAAACAACACTTGTTGCAACATCTGTTGGAATGTAGATTTTTGTTATTTAATTACAATTTAATGTACAATTGAAATTACACAATTTCCAGCTTTGAAGTACATTACCAGCTTACATGAAAGAATTCCAATATGGAACTTTCCACCGATACATGCTCAATTGCTATATAATTGATCTATTTGTTCTAAATTTAACCCACAATCAGGGTTCCATCACCAGGAAACTCGTAAGTCGGAACTTCCAGGTTAAGGGGAGCAGGTCCTTTTCGAATGCGTCCAGATGCATCATAATGGGATCCATGACAAGGGCAATAATAGCCTCCGAAGTCACCTGCATTTGCAATGGGCACACAACCCAAATGGGTGCAACCCCCAATAAACACCAACCACTCAGGTTGTTGTACTCGGTCGTTGTCATGCTGTGGGTCTCGGAGAGAGCCAACATCAACGCTCCTTTCAGATTTGATTTCACCTTGTGTTCTGTGTCTGATGAACAGGGGCTTGCCTCGCCATTTGAAAGTAACACTCTTTCCTTCAGGTATGTCAGCCAACTTTATTTCGATTTTGGCAAGTGCCAGAACATCTGCAGTTGCACTCATGGAGCTAACGAATTCGGTCACTACTGTCTTTGCAGCATATGCTCCAACCACAGCTCCACCTCCAACAACAAGATTGGAGAACGATTTTCGAGCATCATCACTAGCTCTGTTACTTGCTGAAACTATAGTTCTGGTCTTAGCCATGAGAGGCATTATACTGTACAAGCGACAAGCAGAAGTTGACAACTGAAAGGGGCACACCCAGCAGCAATGTAGGAAATTTGACAAGCGACTAAATATACGGAGACCTTAACGTGCATGCGCTCGAAGGAGTAGTCAAGCAGCCGATGTGTGTTCTGTTTGTGCACAAACATGTTTACGATAGTTTGTTTGTCAAGAGTGTGGGAGTCACTATGCCAGCTCTAATGAAGGCAGTTCAGCAAACCAAGGAATCTGCTACAAAATTAATACCGAGAGACATTTCGACATCATCAAATAAAAACATATTGCCTCGAAGATCATTTTCAACAAGGAAACAGAAGAAACATCCACAATGTCGAAGTGGCTCTCGGTATTAATTTCGTTGCAGAGTCTTACAGCTCTTGCAATGCTTTCTATATAGAAAAAATTGTTGCAAATATGAATGGATTCAACATGAAAGTCATTGATAACTTCTGCATGGACTTGACTGTGAGGCAGTAATTGTAGGCCTACTAATCATTTTTTAATATTTCAAGTTGGCTATATGAAATAGTATTTGCAGCACACCCTCGTTTTAAGCCACGAGCCGTTACTGTATACTTGTATGACACACTTTTCCTACTTGCCATTGAGTATGACACACGAGTAAATCACATCTGTATAGCACATAACACGTCGTGTTTGAGTTTCATTGAAGCAGGAATTTTATTTTGCAGGCCGATTCACTTTCCGAAATGAAGATGTGCTGTCAAGACTACAGAAAAATCACTGCCTAGCTGTGAAGTACGTTGATGATGATTGCAGACCTACAGAAACGTACCCACTCAATCCCAATGGGAGTCCTCGTAAGTATGGATATGTTTTTTATATATAACTAGCATGTGCCCGTGGCATCGCCCACGATAATTATTTCAAAAATTAAAAATTAAGAGCATAATAGTTAAATTATTATATTTATTAACACCTAAATCACGTGGACTACATACCACAATTAGATAGTGTCGCTTGGTAAAAGCGACCTCAGATTCAAGTTCCTTGGCCCAGAATACCCCTGTATAGTGAGTTTTGTCCAAATCGAACAATGTTTGACCATATTTAGGGCTTACAACGTTCAAGCGATCATGAAGGTTTTATTTCCAAGGTATGACAAAAATAGCCAAAGCCAACTGTAATTGATTTGACATTGAAATGTATAACTGAAAACTGATGCTTCGAAAACGCAAAAAATGCACGTTTTTTGCCAATTTTTACTCTCATAACTCGCGAAAGAAAGCAAAAATTAAAAATTCGGCTTCGAGGTGCATTCGGCCACCCTCCAGTCCACCTATGTTTAAAATTTCAGATCTTTGCATTCAGTAGATTTCGCTGGGCATCGCAGACAGACAGACAGACACTTCCTTTTATTAATATGGATGCTTACTGTTTCCAGTTACATCCTTACAAGTACTCTGTATATAAATCAGTACAGTATTTGAGACTAATTTTTCCGAGATAGTAAACTTATTGCCTCAACAAACCCTCTAAAAGAACTAAAGTAGTACTTGGATATCAAAGGGCTGATGATTTTCGTTCAAATTTAGGCTTGGAGTTGTTTAAAGTGCGACATGGGGCTACTCTTCTTAATGCTTGTGTTGATTTTGCTTGTTTCAGTCGGAATTGCAGGAGTGTGCTCTGAAGACGGGCGCCATCTTGCCATGATGCCCCATCCAGAACGCTGCACTCAGCTGTGGCAGTGGCCATGGGTTCCAGCAGACTGGCACAATAAGTACACTGTTTCACCATGGCTACGGATATTTGAAAACGCTTATACCTGGTGCATAGACACTTGTTAGAAACATTGCACAGTGTCAAGAAAACCTGTGTGCAGAATACTGTTTGCTTCTGTTAAAGTCGAGTCCAAATGCAACTTAGAAAAGGCGCCAGCAATGAATGCTAATCATTCCTGCAATTATTATAAAACTCTTGTTGCAGTGCACGCCGCTTATTGTGAGCACTTCCAGGTTCAGCTAATCTGATAATATTAACCGATTGATAACAGTAGCCAAAGTAATTAATTGAAGGTTATTTTTTGCACTCCTTAGCTAGTAAGTGGTACTTACGAACGTTGTTTACATGGATCGTAAGTTGACATTCCCACACAGTCTTGTTGCTAAGGGTGGTTGCAATGCGGTTAAATTACTTACGGTGCTTGCGCTACGTCATAATTCATTACGATACACTTCATAATACAAGTCTTTATGGACACGGCCCCCAGGACAAATATTCGGTTCCCATAACAACAAACACATGCGAATCACTTTCTGAAATAAACATCTATTTTCAAGAATGTATTTACATAATATTTTCAGGTAATATCACAATTAATATAATTAAATTGATATAAATAATCATCTTGCAAAAAATAGCATGCAATACACGTGCCGTAAGCGCATTACAGATCTCGGAAAATTGAAAACACTCGGCGCAAGCGCCTCGTGTTTTCAAACTATTTCCTCGATCCGTAATCATGCCTTATGGCACTTGTATCGCAATACACTATATTCATACATAAGATAATACACTATAAAAACAGGATTAAAAGCTATTTATTCATAAGATTCGGTAATACGTAACTGTGTATCATTCAACCATTTAAAAATAGGGATTATTTTTCCTCTTTTAAGAGCATCAGGAAAAGTACCAGTTTCAAATGATGTGTTTATTAAGTAACAGTATGATACTTTAGGAGATTGTGTGTGGGGATGAAAAATGTCTGTCCGTCAGTCCATCCATCCGTGTGTCTGTACGCACCATAACTCAAATACGTTTTTTCGGATTTTCATGTAACTTGGAAAACACATTTATAATGTCCATGTCCTATTGATATTGAACCAAATCGGTTCACCGATACCGGAGTAATGCCCAATTTAGTGCCTATTTTAATAGATTCTATTAGAAATGCGCCATAACTGAAATACGATGTATCGGATTTCCATGAAACTTGGTATACGCATTTATGAAGTCCATGAGAAGTACCCTATTCAATTTGAACCTAATCTGTTGATCGGTACCGGAGTAAAACCCAATTTAGTGTCTATTTTAAAGGCGCAGTAACTCAAATACGCTTTATCGGATTTTTTATGAAACTTTGTATACGCATTTATAATTACCATGGGAAGAAGTCTATTGATATTCGACCAAATCGGTTGGCCAGTACTGGAATAATGCCCAATTTAGTGCCTTTTAAGTTAATATATAAGAAGTCTCGATAACTCAAATACGCTTTACTGGATTTTTATGAAACTTGGTATACACATCTATAATGTCCATGGGAAGATGTCTATTGATATTGGAAAAAAATGGTTGACCTGTTTCGGAGTAATGCTCAATTTAGTTCCTATTTTATGGTAATATACGTATTCGAAAGAATTTATGAAATGCAAATCAGTTATCATGACAACATAGTCAATTGTTTTACTGTGACCTTATAATCCTTATAATCCTGAATGATCAAAGATTCCAAAGTCAAATAAATAAATTTTAGAGTACTGTAAAGGAATATTAGAAAAAATATTATCTATACAGGTAGCTTAGTTAGGTGTTATTGTAGTAGGCAAATTATTTCTTGGCAGTAAGTTGAATGCTTTTAATAAAGTTAATAGTTTACTGGTATGTGTTTAATTCTTGATTAAGTCCATGTTAAAGTCGCCAGCTAGGAGAGTGAATTTATGTACATCAGTTATACTATCCAGGAGGAGTTGAAGCTGATGAAAGAAGATATTGTAACTAGAATTAGGTGGTCTATATATTCCTACAATGAGATATGTTAGTCCCAAAAAATAAAATTCAATTGCAGCAAATTCTACTTCCCTTTCAACAGATAATTTTATAATACGGGGTCTGTCTAAAAAGTATCCGACCTTTAATTTTCACGCGCGTAATATTAATGCTAGGGTGGCGCCACTGTGCACAATGGAAGAAGAGAGCTTAATGAGCATGCTTGAATTTTTTCTCCGCCTTTGAAAGTGCCAGTCACTGCCTGCTAGCCTCAGAGTAAGGTCCCGTGATAAGCGCATTTTGATATCTCTCAAGATACTGCATCAAATTTTGTCAAAAGCTTGGTGATTCTCAAAGCGAAACAATTCGGAAGATTCAGCAGAAGTGTTAGAAGTGTCCAGCAGATACTGTGCAACCTGAAGGCGGAGTTCTTTCTGTTCCGCTGAAAGCAGCTTTGGCACAAATTTTGCAGCCACTCTGCGCATGTTCAAATCATCACGCAAAATTGCATGTGCGGAATCTTTACTGACCCCAACCTCTTCGGCAATCTCTCGTACGGTCAAACGATGATCTCCCATTACCAGATGTTCAACCCTCTCAATGACAGCTGGATTCCGAGCGGTATGTGGCCTCCCGGAATGCTGGTCACTCTCTGCCAATGTGCGGCCTTTTTTGAATCGGTTGAACCACTCCTTGATTTGTGTTACCCCCATAGCATCATCTCCAAACTCCTGCTGAATCTTCCGAATTGTTTCGCTTTGAGCATCACCAAGCTTTTGACAAAATTTGATGTAGCTCAACTTGTTCAGTCATCTTGAGAGATATCAAAATGCGCCGAGCGCTTATCATGGGACCTCACTCTGAGGCTAGTAGGCAGTGACTGGCACTTTCGAAGGCAGAGAAAAAATTCAAGCATGTGCATTAAGCTCTCCTCTTCCATTGTGCACAGTGGTGCCACCCTAGCATTAATATTACGCGCGTGAAAATTAAAGGTTGGATACTTTTTAGACAGGCCTCGTATTTGTCAAAATTTTTATATTTCAAACCGGATCCATCCAGTGTTCTCTGCACAGGTTTTTTCTAGCTCGTCAAATTATAGCAGATTGTTACATAGGCAAGACGTAACGTAAGTTTGTGAATCTATATTTATGTTAATTGAATACCAGGACTGAATTGCATTTATTAACATTTTCACTTGTTTCATGTCTTGAAGAACTGTGTACAGAAGTTTCTAAAAATTCAAGGAAAGAGCTGAGACGTTTAGGATTGTAGTCATCAGTATCGAGGGTAGAGTGGATGGGATGAGTAGTTGCCGGGAGGACAAAGTCATTTCGTCTGGAGGTATGTTTATATGTATTTTGTACAAATTAGACCTACTTTGTGTTAGATTGTGAAATTCCTATGGGTTTTCGAAGTGTTAAATGCTTTTTAAAATAGAAGGGCTCAGAACTATAGTGGGGGAGCCAGCTGGACCGACAATGAAAAATCAGCTGAAGCCATGTTTTGCTGCTTTAATGAGTGCCACATCATAAACTTAAACACATAAGACTTTATTCTTTCTTGGCACTGATTATTATTAAAAACAGTTTTTCGGGTTTGTACATCAATCAAATTGTCTAAAATAGCCAACTTTTTGGCTGCAGAGATGGCAGTGACTGAAAGCTTGGCTATTTTATACACCTTGACTCAGCTTATAGCCTACGAAACTGTTGTTACTTTTTTTTCTCCTCATTTTTTCCTTCTTTTTCCTCTTCTTTTTTTTCTTCTTGTAATGTAGGATTTTTAATGTAAATTTTCAGTCTGACTTCACCTTGGATAAAGGTTAAAAAATAAAACACATTTCAACTCTGCCCTTTATCCACAGATTTTGTAATAATTTTTTTGCACAACGTAACTAATTAGTGGTACTTGCGAATATTGTTGTCGTGGATCGTAACTTGACATTCCTGCACGCAATCTGGTTGCTATGAAATTCGTCATAATACAAGCCTTTATGGAGGACCGGAACCAAGGCCCCCCAGTTTGTGGCGACTTTAAGAGGACAAATATTCGGTTCCCATAACAACAAACACAAGCGAATCACTTTCTCAAATATAACATCCATCTTCAATAGTGTATATACATAGAATTTTCAGCTAATATCTCAATTAATATAAATAAATTTATATAAATAATATTTGTGCAAAAAATAGCATGCAATACTCGTGCCGTAAGTGCATAACGAATCTCAGAAATTGACAAAACTTGGTGCAAGCGCCTTGTTTTTTCAAACTCTTTCCTCAATCCGTATGCACCGCTTAGGCACTTGTATCGCAATATACTATAAACACATCGTTTTATGGTATTTGACTCTGTGGAAATTTGGGACAAATATGGATGTTTTACTGACTTCACCTTTCCAGTTAAGTAGCATGTTCTGGAACTTCTTTACTCACAAGAGCCACATTACGGGCTGCACATTTCTTTAATGCTCTAAATTACTATTAAAAATTAAAAGTATTAAAGTGCAGTACACATTAATGGAGTTCACCAAAGTAAATTTCCAAAGTTGTCGATATTTTTTAACAAGTCCTGAAGATGGGCATTAGTAAATCTCTTTCTTTGTGAAGATTTAACTACCTTTGTAATAGAAAATGTGGATTCACAGAAGTACGTGGTTCCAAATATAGAAGCAATTCTTCTGCTAAATGTACTCAATTCAGAATATTTTTCACATGGTACATCCCTTAAGTTAGTTACCGTATTTTACGGACCATAAGAAGCACTTTTTTACCTTGAAAACAGAGCCTTGGAAGTTGGGTGCATCTAATGGTGCGAAGTGCATTAAAAAAATTAAAATTATATGTAAATATTGCCAAAATACCATAGTTATAAACAAGGTGTTGTAAACGATAAGATAGTTACAAATTTTAGCGCAGACTGTACATCAGTGCACTTGTCACAATCGTAAAATGAGGGTAGCTGGAAGTCAGGTAGCCTATACAATGCAAAAAGAATGGATTGTTAAGTTCTTTTATACGAAAGGAGTTGTCTCCGCCAGGTGGTTTAAATGAAGGCAATGGCCTCTAAACAGCCTTGTCCCGTTACACTTGCCATATGCTGAATTAAGGGTTAGAGGGTGTAACAGTATTTTTTATTATTTCATGAGAAATCATTGTTAAAATTTACATGGTGCCACCTGTACAGAATAGATTTTCGTACAACTCAGGTTTTAAGTTAGAAGTTATTTACACTGATTCCATTGTATAACATTATAATTTGTTTATTCATTGAAGTATATTATTCTCTTTAGAAATTTTTGTTTAGAATCACCTTCAATTTCTTTTCCTTTAAATTTCCATCCTAAAATCAAGGTGCATCTTATGGTCCGGAGCGTCTTATAGTCCGTAAAATACGGTAATAGTGCGTTCAGTTGCATAAATGGCATGATCTGTTTAAGGTAGTTATATTTTGTATTTAACTGTTTTCCTTTACCCAGAGAATTTAGTTTGGAATACAGAAATATGAGGATATCTGCGATGAAAACTATCCTTAGTATACAAGTAAGAATCGGCTTGAAAAATTTTATGTCATAACCGGGATTTGAACATGGATCTTTGGCTTAACGCGCCGATTCTCTACCATTGAGCTACCATGACAACATGCCAGTCTGACATCAAATTCCTCAACTGATTCAGAAGACAAGGCAAACCATGGGAGGTTTCTCTCCGTCGAGAACACACATCCAAATGGCGTCCTGCCCTTGTAGGTACTTTGAAGCCTAGTTATTATTTATATACTATTAATTAAGTGGAAGGAAAGGAAATAGACATTAAATCCATGTCTGGGATATTAATACAAGTAAGAATCAGCTTGAAAAATTTTATGTCATAACCGGGATTTGAACACGGATCTTCGGCTTAAGCCGAAGATCCGTGTTCAAATCCCGGTTCGGCTTAAGCCGAAGATCCGTGTTCAAATTCCGGTTATGACATAAAATTTTTCAAGCTGATTCTTACTTGTATTCATATCCCAGACATGGATTTAATGTCTATTTCCTTTCCTTCCATTTAATTATCCTTAGTATAAACTAAAGTATAAATGCTTTAGATTGTAGAAATTGGCTTTGTCGCAGGTCACACAGAATATCCCTGTTCTAGGTTATACTGGAGCTCGTGTGTTGTGTATAAAGTTATTCAATAAATTATGATATTGTTGAACTTGAACCTTCATTGTCGGCCCACTATAGTTGTGAGCCCTTCATTGTAGGTGGTACTGTACATTCTGAGTTGTGATCATCCATCCGACTCCCTAGAACTCATTGTCGAATTATTGGAACTCTTCTGTATCGCTGTTAGAAACATAGCAGACATTCCATTGTGTAGCTTAGAATAGTTTATTACTTTTATATACACTTTATATGTGTTGTCAACATTACTTGCATGCTTTCTGTTCAATAAATTCTTATTGAAATAACTTGCAGTATTAATAGTTCCACCTTCTGCTTCTAGTACCTCGTCACTTAATGAATGGGGCAGTGGCAGCTCGTGTATAGGCACTGCGGAACTGCATCACCCTCTATTTCCACTTATTATTATCAGTTACATTTAATGTAATGAGTCTTTTTTTCTTTAATTCTTTCTTTATACTTGTACAGTATACAGGGTGTTAATGAATAACACCGAAATATTTTACCTGTGTATAGAGGGGACATAGACAAGCAACTTTTATTAGGAGATTTTTGCTCTATGGGTTCAATTTTTCTTGTTACAGCATAAAATCTCCCAGGGCATGGCCGCCACTGACTTCTAACGTTAGAAAAAATGCAAAAACAAAGGAACTTCGTTGTTAACACTGTAGTCAGTAGTTATGAATAAAAGAAGAATAATGCAGTGACAGCCAGTCATGTGATTAGTCTGTAAATTTTGCAGATTATGAAAACTCTAAATTATGTAATAGCTGTGGATGAATGATTTAGAATCAAGTTTTTATGCATCATTAGGAAGGCATGAAGTCAATGTAATGAAAAGTTTATCCCTATTTTGCATAATTATTGAGTTATGAGCACCGAATTGTAACGACTTTAATGCCCTGTAGCATACACATTTTACGTCATAGAACAAAACTCTCCCAATAAAAGATGCTTGTCTATGTCCCCTCTATATACAGGTAAAATATTTCAGTGTTATTCATTAACATCCTGTATAATCCTCAAGCTTAATGCCAGTAGCCATCCCCCAGTTCATTAAAAAGAGAAAAGAAAATATTTGTATGGAACTGTGCGCTTCATAGTTCCAGCGACATGATGTTTGACTGTTGTGCGCATGTGGACATATGAAGGAGCGCTGTCTGCGAGGGAGAGAGCACTGTTGCTGCCACAGTGCTGACTGGTGTATTGGTGGAAGGTAGTTTGTTTGTTTGTTTTATTATTATTAATTAATTAATTAATTAATTTTTTCTCTCTGCATGTGTTGTGCTTAAAAACCATGTACCATATTCTTAAATGTGATAAGATGTAGAATTAGATTATTATCTTGTTTCCAACTGTTCTGTTTGATTCATTTTTTTTGTTCTTTTATTTAATAGAAAACTTGAACCATGGCAGATCAAGGAGAAAATTTTATTTATCATTTCGCAGAAATTAAAATAAGAAGAATGGATTTCATTTTTAAATGAATAGATCAAGCAATAGTTCTTAGGTGGTTTTTGTGACAGTTTAGGTAAATGATGATTACAGATATTGAGAATGCTATCCACTACTTGAGTAACTACATTATTTAGCTTATAACTGTTCCTAACTTCTGTAATGTCGTGGAACCTTGAAAATTCTCTTGTAACGGCATTATTGAAGTGAGTCCACTTAATATTGCACATTCTATATTTACGTGTTAGATAACTATCAGCTGTTAAGTTGGTATTTCTAGTGACACTTTTTAGTTTAATAGCTGTTATTAGTGCATGATCTGAAAACTGAACTCAATCAGCTTCAAGGGTCATCAAGGATGAGTCGTAAGGACAAATCTGTTCAAGGTAAAGTGGAATCTTTTGCTGGGAGGTGGGTCAATCTATGATAATCAGTGAGCATGGTTTCTCCTCATGGTCCATGTCTCGTGTAGCTATGGCTTGTTTATTTTTGCATCTACTAAAATTTATTTTAGTCGGGTACGGTCGTCTAGAGGTAGCTTGCCCGCCTCTAGATCCAAAGGTCGTGGGATCAAACCCGGCCGCAGTCGATGGGTTTTTCAAGACGTAAAAATCCTGGGCACGAAGTCCTCCGGGAGGGACTTTAAGCTGGGGGTCCCGTGTCGTAGGTTTACGGCACGTAAAAGAACTCCAAGCCTAAATTAGAGCCTCTGGACAAAATTTCTCAGCTCTTTCATGTCCAAGTAATACCTTAGTTTCTGGAGGGGGGTTAAGGGGCGATGGGCTTACCACCTGTCCCTCTGCCCTCTCTAGGAAAATAAGCGTAACAAAATTCACATAGGTAAACAGAAACCTCCACTTGGAGGGCCTTTGCCCCAACATGGGGGAATAGGATTTGAGAGAGAGAGAGAAATTATTTTATTGTTACAGTAATTTGGTGACAGATTTTGTGAGTACCTTCTGTACTCTTATCTGTTTTCAGCCCGTATTTTACTATTCAACATTATGGTAGTGGAAGTTTTATTTAATTTTAAATTTTATTAATTCATTTTGTATTAGTGTGATTGTGAATGTTAATGTCAAATAACAAACGTCGGGACTCGTATGCAGTTAAAATTAAAGTTTTAACGCTTTAGTTTACAAGTTTCCTATAAAAGACATAAAATACAGGTCATTCTCGGAACATATGAGGCCATGTGACGGCAGGGAAAAATGAACAATGTGGAAAGCACAACACACGATATTCAACTTAATGTATTGTCATAATTCATTTTGTATTGTGTCATGGTGCCACATAGGCCTACAAATGCTAACTTTAGAGAATGTGTAGTTAAGGCTGTGATTGACCTGCATTTTTCGGCCTCTGAACCAGCGAGAAGGTTCCATATTTCTGAAAGAGCAGCTCAGAGGTGGGCACTTCACTTTAATGCGACCAGAAGTTTTCATAGGAAATGTGGATCTGGCCGGCTGCGTATTTTGACACTGGTGCAAGATGCTAGATTTGACACCAACAATGATAATTCATTAGAAGTAATTATTTTATTACAGTCATTGCCGCGTTTGAAAAAATAAATAAAAACAAAAAAATATACAAGATCCCATTATGGATCGAACCCTGGTCCCACATGTTCAATTCTAAGTTTTTTACCAGTACGCTATTGCTAACAGATGAGAACAGCGTACATAATTCTGATGAGATTGTAATATCCAAGCTTGAAAATACCTTTAAGCCAAAGTTATTGATTTTGCACTACAAGTACCTGTATTATAAAGTAAAGTCTTTAAAAAATTCTTGAATAAACATATTCCTCGCGTATTTATTCATTATTAATAATATAAGAATTTGCAACGAAGAGTATGGTAGATGTGAGGCATATAGCCACAGCCTTCTATACATGTTTGTTTTGGAACAAAACTGACTAAATAATCAAGAAAATACATGGATAGACAAGAGGCAGGTGTGAACCTAACCTTAAGTCTTCCTGTAAATGTGCATATGCTCGTTCGTGATACTTTACCAAATATCGCCCGACCTTTTTTATTTGATTGCTGTATATGTGTTTTGTCTCTCTTAAGGGCTTTTATTAAAGTTGTATGTTTTTGTGTTTCATGTGGGGTTAATACTAAAATATGGCGAGGAATAATGTGAAAGCAGATATCCTCTATGAGTTGAAAATCAGAGGCATTGATGTAGGACAGCTCAGGGCAAATCTGGCTCAGGGATGAGCCCGTTATTCAGGAAAAACTTACAATATGGTCAGGACAGAGTAGAGAACTTAACTACACTCTTAAACTCCTCCAGTTGAAATGTCGTTCAGTTGGAACGAAGCTTGAATAGGCTCCTGCAGTGGCAGATAGACTGCTTGATCTACTCTTATACAATTCACGAAGAGTACAAAATTAGGAAAACCATTTCTTTATTATATAAGGCCTAAGTGAAATGAACACAATGAACAAATATTCAAATTTTATTCTTACTTACAATTTTCATAGCTCTGAACCACAAACATTTTTAATAATCTTACCAGTGTAAATTTCTTAAAAATCCTGGAGTCAATTAATAATGGCGGGCGAATTGATACTTTAACCCAGGAAGTATCGTGGACAAGAAAAATGTAAACAAACCACTCCTTCCCTTGATAAATTATATAATTTATGAAAACTAAACTGAATTTATCAAATCAAATTCACATCATATTCATCTGTCAACAAACAGGCAAGAAACATTACGTATTATCAGTGTACACAGGTAACTTTGGAACTGCATAAAAATTACGTTATAATTAATTTCTGAAATCTACATACTGGTAGGAACAAATTATATTCTAAAGGAAAAAGCGATAGTATATGAGGAAATATTTTAAATAAAAATTGATGAAGCCAGCGCTGACTTTTGTAAATGTATTGTCAGTGCCTTCAGGATTCCAGACCTGTAGTTTCGTATTTAAGCATCAATTTAACCGTGGCAAAGCCATGGGCTATTTTCTAGTATATGGACAGTGTTAAAGTACCAGTTCACGTAGTAAATGATTATGATTCATGAATATACTACAGACATTATTCAAGTCAAGTTACACATTAAATGAATAAATCACAGACACTATCAAGTTTCATATTAAAGCTATTTATTATTTTGAAGTGAACATTTATTGAGAGACATTTGTAGCTGTTTTGTTAATTACATTTATTAAGTGCCAGTATGGTACTTTATGAGATTGTGTGTGGGGAACGAAAAATGTCTGTCTGTGTGTCTGTACGTGCCATAACTCAATTATGCTTTATCGGATTTTCATGAAACTTGGTATACGTACTTATAATGTCCATGGGAAGAATCCTATTGATATTGAACCAAATCGGTTCACTGGTACTGGCGTCAAACCCAATTTAGTGTTTTTATTTAAAAGCTCCATAACTCAAATACGCCTTATCAGATTTTCATAAAACTTGGTATACACATTTATAATGTCCATGGGAAGACGTCTGTTGATATTGGACCAAATCGGTTTGCCAGTACCGGAATAATACCCAATTTAGTGCATTTTTATGGTATTATATAACAAAAGGCCCCTTAACTCAAATATGCTTTATCGGATTTCCATAAAACTTGGTATAAGCATTTATAACGTCCATGGGAAGAAGCCTATTAATTTTGGACCTAATCGGTTGACCGGTACCAGAGTAACGACTAATTAAAGGTCACATGTTTTTTTAATTTTTGTCTACCAGTATAATTTGACAGTTAACACTATTCCTTCACATATGCTTATCAAACAACACCGTAAAACTGACTGAGTTGGCCAAATGTTAACGTCTTGGACTCATATTCTGCAGGTCCCCGGATCGAATCCCGAAACCGGCCGATTTGACATGGATTTTTTAAATTTTATTTTTTATTATTATGTGAGTGCGCAATTGTCAAAGTATCACAAATTTGTAGTTCTGCTGACGCTGGTCGATTTTAATCTGCATATCATAAGGGAAAATCCGGGAATCCGGGAAAAGGCCGGGAATTTCGTATGGTCGGGAAAATCCGGGAAAAGTCAATGAATTTGTTAAAATATCCGGGAAAATTCGAAAAATTGCAAAGTGTGATCAAAAAGACTTCTAGACAATATTAGGCCTATATGAAAGTATATTTAATTTATTTTATTGTTCCTAATTTTTGTATCTTTTATAGCCTAAATAATTATTGTTTGCAATTACTTTTGTTACTAAAAGTTGTTCTTATTTAAAGTATGTATAATCCTATAATTTTTCTTACACAGTTAGTAGAAAGTGCTTCATATTATGGTCGGGAATTGCTGAAATGATCAATGAAAATCAGGGAATAAGCCGGGAATTTCTTCAGCATTATTTGGTGGACACCCTGAGTGGAATTATAATTGATTCAACAAAAACATACTGGCACTTTGTTATATCAGTTTACCTGTTTTTATTTATATGAATACTCGAAGATAATCAATATAAAGATAAATCAGTGTGCCTTATGTACAGTCGGTCAAATAAAAAACGTCGGGACTCGTATGCTGTTAAAATTAAAGTTTTGATGCATTAGTTCACAAGTTTCCTATAAAAAACACAAAATACAGGTCATTTTCGGAACATATGAGGCCATGCGGCAGGAGGGAAAATATGAACAAGGAGGGAAAAAATGAACAGCGCGGAAAGCGCAACACACGATATTGAACTTAATGCATTGTCATAATTCATTTTGCTTTGTGTCATCACCACATACAAATGCTAACGAGAGAGAAAGTGTAGTTAGGGCTGTAATTGACCTGCATTTTTCGGTCTCTGAAGCAGCGAGAAGGTTCCATATTTATGAAAGAGCAGCTCGGAGGTGGGAACGTTACTATAATGCGACCGGAAGTTTTCATAGCAAACGTTGATCTGGCCGGACGCGTATTTCGATGCTAAGATTGGTTGCAGAAGTTGAGCGTAAGTTATTGATTTTGCACTAGAAGTACCGGTATTATAAAATAAAATCTTTAAAAACTGCTCCTTGAATAAACATATTCCTCGCCAATCTATTAATTATTAATATTATAAAAATTTGCAACCAAGAATATGGTGGATTTGAGGCATATAGTCACAGCCTTCCATACATGTTTGTTTTGGAACAAAACTGACTAAATAATCAAGAAAATACATGGATAGACAAGAGGCGTGTGTGAACCTAACCTTAAGTCTTCCTGTTCATGCGCATATGCTCGTTCGTGATACTTAATCAAATACCGCCCGATGTTTTTTTTATTTGACTGACTGTACAGATAATTGCGTCTGTGGTATTTCAGTTTCCATTTTAACCTGGAAGTTATATACATCTGACACCTTTTTGTTAATAAAAACCACATTCTGTGAAATATGGAATCTGTTGAATACCAGTCATTGCTGTAATCAAGTCGTAGACCCATGAGCATGAAAAACGTACTCAATGTTGTACTCAATACATATCTCTGTCTCCATGCTATAACTACAGTGGAGTCTTAGTAATTCGAACCCCAAGGGGAATTAGAAAAAAATCTGATGTGAAAGTCACATAACTTCCTCTGCCCAAATAAAAGTTAGCAGTATTCACATATCCTTGTACAGAATCGCAAGACACAATTTTACGCTAATTATCCTATAAATACCTCTTCTTTCAATGATGCGACTAAAAGCGCAGTCTATATAACAAACTTAAAAAAAAACAAATGACTGCAGACGTTTATTGAACTTTCTGCCGTAAAATATAATTTCCGAAATTTATCGAATATTTCCCTCAGATACATCTTTACTCTATGCATGGCCAACAATACATCTTTCTCACTTCACATTCTTATATAAAATAAGAGGCCATGAAAGAGCGCGAATTCAGTTGTTCATCACGTAAGACAAACTTTCTACAAACAGTGGGTGAACAGTGGGTGGCTTGTAACTACCCTCAGAGAATTTTCTCGAAAAAAATGTTTCAAATAAAAGTTTTAGCTCTTAGTATAAGCAACCTATGTGCAAAATTTAAAGAAAATCGTTAGAGCCGTTTTCGAGAAATACGCGAAAAACGAAAATTTCTTCATGTAAAGTCCCCTTAAAAATAAGAGAAAATAGTCGCCAATCTTATCCTCACATCTTCAGAAGGTACCTGACCCAAATACGAAATTTTGTTTTCATACGATTTTCCGTTTTGGAGCTAGCTTGTTCACAGATATTTTCCACACAGACACACAGACATGTTTCCAAAAATAGTATTTTTGGATTCAGGGGGCCTTGAAACGTGTATATATGCTAAAAACTCAACTTCGAATTTTGGGGTCGAAAACAATACTTCCTCTACCTATAGTACCTATGGTACGGGCAGAGGAAGAAAAATCGAATTATCCAAATTTCGAATTGACCAAAACTGTGACTTTTTAAACTAAAATGCCGTAAAAATGTCAAAAATAAATTCATTGCAATAAATAATAATTATTGTATAGTGAATCTTACCTATGACTGCCATCCTGTTGTTAGGATGTTAAATGAAACCATTTTTTTCCACACTAAAATAACTGCCATCAATGCCCTTTATGAATATAAAAGGGAAACTAGTTTTGGATTTATATCCCATAAGCTGAGGAAGTCTAAAAATCATAGGAAATATGGATTGGGAACGTGGAATGTTATGAGCTTATATAGGTCTGGAGTGCTTAAATCAGTAACTATAGAATTAGAGAAATAAAGGTTAGATGTAGGAACAGTACAGGAAGTTAGATGGGAGGGTGAAGGTTCAATGCAGATAGACGCTTATACAGTGCCTTTTTTTTTTACTCGTGGCCGGGCGGTCGGCTGTATGTAGCTGCGAGCGCACAGTGCTTCTCACCGTTCCTGGCTCCCGCCTTTCTCCCCGTCAGTGCACACACACAGCACACCTAACACCAATTTTCTGGTCATGCAATGGCATTTTGTGTACAATATCGGGTTTTTCTGCACTCCAGTATCTGTTGTTTTGTGTCGATACATAACCATCTAAATGAAACCATGCTTCATCTGTGAAAAAAATTAACTTTGGGTCCATAGAGCCATCATTAACTTTACCCAACAACCAATTGCAGAAATTTACTCTATTCACAGTATCACGTGTTTGCAGTTCCTGAACTATGGTTATCTTATATGGTTTTAATTTCATAAGTTTAGTGGCTTTCCAAGCCGAGAATTGTGAAACTCCCGTTTCCTGTGATAACCTACTCAGACATTTTCTTGGCTACGTTCTAACTTTTGTCCTATCACATCGAGTTTTTTCTCTGTAAACACACGGCAAATTTTTTTTAATTTTTTTAATTTCTTATCAAGAACAGAACCCGTTTCTCTGAATCTGTTTACAAGTTTACGAACTGTCTCTCTGTGAGGCACAGGGATACCAGGGAATCTGTCTACAAATAGCCGTGTCACTTCTCTACAGAACTCTGTTTGCACATAGGAATCATACATGAATATGCGGTGTGCTAAAGTATACACACTTCTTGGCATTATAACAGAACTATCACAATTTAACCACAAAGAAGAAAACAAGAACCTCCGCTAGCAACGACCGCACATGCACTGCCGGGGAGAAAGGCGGGAGCCAGGAACGGTGAGAAGCACTGTGCGCTCGCAGCTACCTCCAGCCGACCGCCCGGCCACGAGTAAAAAAAAAAGACACTGTACCTTTTTCTACGGGAAAGGGAATGATAACCATCAATTAGGGACCGGGTTCTTCATACATAGGAGAATTAATTCAGCCATTAAGAAAGTAGAGCTTTCTTATGTTATTCTAAGAGGATGATGGTGTGACATCATGGTTATGAATGTCCATGCACAAACACAGGATAAACAAGATGATGATAAGGACACTTTTTATGAGGAAATAGAACGAACATTTTATCAGTTTCTGGCATATCACATGAAAATTGTGCTAGGAGATTTCAATGTGAAAGTAGGAAGGGAGGATATTTTGAAGCCCACGATTGGGAATGAAAGTCTCTACTTGCAGAGCAATGACAATCCAGGTGGTAACATATACAATAGACTATACCAACACCTGGGATACGCCGATGACCTATGTATGATAGCAAGACGTTCCAACTCTCTCTCAATAGCCTTTGAAGAGTTTCAAACTGCAGCAAAGAGCATTGGCCTTCAAATAAATAAGGATAAAACTAAATATATGAGCAGTAATCCAGAAGGAAGAGAGTTAGAAGATGAGGTGCAAATAGGAGAGTATAATATTGAGAGGGTGAAAGCATAGGTTCAGTGGTGACAAATGAAAATAATGAAAGTGTAGAAATTAAGAGTAGATTAGTGGCTGGAAATAAAGCCTATTTCGTGTTGCAAAATATATTAAAGAATAAAAACATATTGCGAAAGGTGAAACTTAACATATACAAGACGCTTATCAGACCAGTAGTCCTCTACGGTAGTGAAACCTGGGCACTTACAAAGAACGATGCACTACTCACAAATACCTGGGAAAGGAAAGTCTTGAGACGAATATTTGGACCAGTGAATGACAGGGGAGTCTGGAGAATAAGAACTAATAAAGAACTTGAAGATCTTTACCAGGAACCGGACTTGACGACATTAATAAGAATCCAGCGTATAAAATGGCTGGGTCATGTTCAAAGGATGGGAGAAGGTAGAGAGCCTAAACGAGCGCTGAATGGTAAGCCAGGAGGACGGAGAAGTAAAGGGCGACCACATTCCAGATGGTTGGATGGTGTTGAGAATGACTTGAGAAAAGTGGGAGTGAGAAGATGGAGAAGGAGTGCCGAAGAAAGGAATACCTGGAAGGACATTTGTAGGGCGGCCAAGGTTCTCCAAGGACTGTAGTGCCACAGAGAAGAAGAAGAAGAAGAAGAAGAAGAAGAAGAAGAAGAAGAAGAAGAAGAAGAAGAAGAAGAAAAATGAAAAAGGAGAAGGAGACAATGGGGTTAAACTACTGAATTTTGCCAGCGCTAAAAATTTAATCGTGAAGAGTACAAAATTCCCACATCGTGATATTCATACAGGGAACTTAGGAAAATATTTGGGCCTAAGAGAGATGAAATAGGGGACTGGAGAAAACTACATAAAGACAAGCTTCATGACCTGTACTCTTCCCAAGATAGAGTAAGGATAATTAAATCACAGAGGATGAAATGGGCTGGATATGTTGCACGCTTGGGGGAGAAAAGATATCTCAAAAGTATTGACTGGGAGATACAATCGGAAAAGACCACCTTGAAAACCTAGACGTAGGCGAGAGGCAATATTTGGATAGATTTAAGGGATGATTGGATAGAGGTAGCACAGAATAGCGTTGAATGGCAGGCTCGGGTAAGCACGGCAATGAACCTTCTGGTTCCATAAAATAGATAATATTCATATATAGAATTTTAGAAAGTTTATACAGGGAAGTTAATATTACGACAAAAATAATATTGAGATAGATCCATACACTGCTTCCCTTATTTTAATTACTAACCTGAACCCAGGTTTCGGTGAGCCTTCCCACCATGTTCACCAGTTATACTCCATCTGATGGAGTTCACCATGTTCACCAGTTATACTCCATCTGATGGAGTATAACTGGTGAACATGGTGGGAAGGCTCACCGAAACCTGGGTTCAGGTTAGTAATTAAAATAAGGGAAGCAGTGTATGGATCTATCTCAATATTATTTTTGTCGTAGATAATATTCCTTTAGATTGCTTAGGAATTATCTATGGCCTTTGAGTAAGTAAGTAAGGTAATCCCACAAGAGATTACGAGTGTATCGATCGATTTGCAAGAACGAACTTTGAGCACATTTATCTGATAAAACTCGCAATCTGGAGTGAAATTTATTCAAACTATTTCATGAATAAATTGTAACAAATAATGATTAATAAAATGCAATTGAATTATTTGAATATGATTTTAGATGGAGATAATACTAATATTCGCTCAATTATCACAATCAATAAATAACTTGCAACTTTGTTGCTTGTGGATTTATCATAGGTAATCCCACAAGAGTTTATGAGTTTATCGATAGATTCGTGACTGCAGATTATACAGTGAGTCTCAGACAGATTGGTGCCGCTTGCCGCGCGCGCCGTGTTTCTCTTGTGATGACTCAACACTACCCGCATCGCGGCAAGCTGTGGCCCCGCAGATAAGTAAACAATTCCTGCATAGCCTGCAGTTGAGCATTGTTCTCGTGTTTTACAGACGTGAAAGTGTTATTCGGTAGTTGTCACAACTAAAAGAAAACATTAGGATAGAGATAAACTCAATAATAACAGAAGAACAATTAATGCGTATTAATCGGAATTTCCTATCACGATGACAAAAATGTGTGGATGTAGGAGGAGGACACTTCCAGCATCTCCTGTAATAAGGTAGGTGCCTATTTTCGTTATTTTCAAACTTATTTCATTTATTTTCATTGTCACGCACGGACAAGTCAGTCAACTGCCGGGCAGTTCCTTTGCCGCATACCGGGGATAGGAGCGTTATCTGCGGGGAACCCAACGCGCGGCGCGGCGGCACCCATTTGCCTGAGACTCACTGTATAAATAATAATTACTTTCATGCTTTGTTATATAAAAACAAAACTAACAGCTGCGAGTTCATGAAATACTATGAATCCAATATTCATCAAAAAGAGCCATATTGAGTTTACTGAGTTGTAAACGCCGGCCGTGAAAGCTTAAGCACATACATTGAGCCATATTGCATTACTAATCAATGAAATGTACTAAAACTCTGCCTTTCAATATTAAAGTTTTTTAATTATCATATACAGTGATACCTCGAGATACGAGTTTAATTCGTTCCGTAACCTTGCTCGTATGTCAAAGCAATTTTCCCCTTTGAAATTAATTGAAATGCCATTAATCCGTTCCAGCCTCAAAAATGCTACCCCCAATTGTTTTTGTTACGTGTTTTTGAATAAGAAAAATGTATTTATAAATGACAAATATTGTATTAAAACATAATAAAAGAGAATGTAAAGCAAAAAAAACTGTTTTTTTAAAGTGTACATACATATTTGTTACACTTACTTCGGACCCATGGTTATAAGAAGAAATGTGATAAAGTATGTAAATGCACAAAAAGCGCAAAGCCCTAGAAAAACTTAGCAAAGATGCTTCGACAGCGAGGTAAACAAGCACACTGGGGGAATAAGTGGGATAATGTGCGAGACGCACGAGGCGCAGGCACAGTAAACTGGTGGGCTGTGTGCAGCGTCGCAGCTGGCCATTCCTCGTATCTCAAATGTCGCTCGTATTTCAAAACAAAACTTCGCTCGCTCGACAGCTCGTATCTCAAATAACTCGTATGTTAGGGCACTCGTATCTCGAGGTACCACTGTATATATATTACTAGCTTAAAAGACCCGGCGTCACACGGGTTTTGTATTTTGTAATTGGAAATTAACTTATGAAGGATTTTCAATTTTAAATTCTAGGTCCTTATATAGGCATTTATAATTTGAAATAGGAAGAACGACTTATTACACTCAAACTATTCCCTCAGAAAGCGCTTGATATAGTTTTTTATGGCTCATAGAGGATTTAGAATTTTGCATCCCATCGCTTGTACAGTGCACAGCAAGCCTGGTAGAGGTTTAAATAAGAAGAAACAGAAATTCCTGTAACATAAAATTGTAATATCGAGGCGGGAAATTTCCCACTCTTATGTTACCATAAAACCGTTTTGGGGATGAAATTAAACAGAAAGCATTATCACTTTCATACTTTTCTCTCCAAAAACCTGCGATATAATATAATAATATACACATTACCATACCTCGTATTGTTTTCTCTATGTCCAGGGTAGAGAAAGTTATGTGATTCCATTATTTTAGTGGATTTCATTCTGTAATATTTATTTATAACATGAATTATGTTGATAACATGAATTATGTCATTTCAATTGTTTTTCCAAGCCCATCTGATACCATTTGGCAACAATATATTATGTGATGTGGAATTGATAATTCTATGTAAAAAGGGATTAAGTATTTTCAAAAACATTTAATTTTTTGCATTTAGGATCAGAATTTTTCAAAATCCTTTCTTAGTGAGCATCTACATTATGAAACGAAGGTACTATCAAAATTCCAAGTCTGTACCTGTTATAGTTTAGGCTGTAAGTTGATTCCTGTCAGTCAGTCAGTCAGTCAGTCAGTCATTCATTCAGTCAGTAAGGACAAAGCCTTTTATATATATAGATGTCTCTCTCTATATATACATATATAAGAGGCTTTGTCCTGACTGACTGACAGAGAATCAATGTAGAGCCTAAACTATAACAGGTAGAGACTTGGAATTTTGACAGTACCTTCCTTTCATAATGTAAGTGCTTGCTATGAAAGGATTTTGCAAAATTTTTATTTTAAATGCCAAAAATAAAATGTTTTTGAGTATACTTAAACACTTTTTACACAGAATTATCAAATCACAGTTGGCATGGCAACATATTGTTTCCTGTGGTCTCAGATTGGTTTGGAAATAATTGAAGTGGGACTTTTAGAAAAGCTATCAATATAATTCATGTTGTAAATAAATATTAAAGAATTAAATCCACTAAAATAATGCAGTCACATAACTTTCTCTACCCTGGACATAGAGAAAACAATACAAGGTATGGTAATATGTATATTATTATATCACAGGTTTTTTGGAGAGGGAAGAACGAAAGTGATATTGAGTATATTTTTAATTTCATTCCCGAAATGGTTGGATGGTAACATGTGAGTGAGAAATAAAATATTCCGCAAATACGATACAATTTTATGTTCCCAGAATTTATTTTTCTTCTTATTTAAATCCCTGCTAGGCATGGTGTGTAGAAGCGATGGGATGCAATTCTACATCCTCTATGAGCCATAAAAAGCTATATCAAGAGGGAATAGTTTGAATGTGATAAGTCGTTCTTCCTATTTCAAATTCTAAATACCTATATAAGGACCTATAATTTAAAAATTGAAAGTTCTTCATAAGATCCAATTACAAAATAAAAAACCGGGGCGACACCAGGCCTTTTAAGCTAGTCATATATATTTCAATAGCCATAAAATCAATAACCATGATAAATATAATAAGTCTGGGGTATATAAACTATCTTGTACAGATCATAATTGTAAATGTAGCTAGGTTGGCCAGACGGGGAGGAAATTCCATGAAAGATTCAAAGAACATATAAAAGCAATAGCATACAGAAAACATTCAGCTTACGCTGAGCACAAGGCAGACACACAACATGGTTTTGAAACCATAAATAAAGAAATGCACATTCTACATGTAAAAAACAAAAGTCTAACTCTGAATACACTTAAAAATTTATAAACTTTCCTAGACCAAAGAAGGAAATTAAACGAACAACTTGCCAATAAAGATAATGTTCTCTTTCATACGTTGGTTAACATTCTGTAGCATCATATTGTGTGTCTAGCCTACTCTGTGCTCATAATGAAGTTTTCAGTTCAGAGCTGGCCATGTAAATAATGTATACCTAAGCCTACATCATATTGTTTAACATTATACTACCGTATGTATAAACTGAAGATGACCACAAGCTGGTCAAAATGTTTATGATAATTTAAAAAAAAGTGCGTGGAATGCCATGCGACAGAAGTAAAACTTAATTTAATTTTTTGAATTTTTTATTATTGGAATTTTTAAATTTTGCGTTATTGGACTTTTTAATATTGGGTTTTTGGACTTTTTTAATTTTGGATTTTGGACTTTTTAATTTTCGATCTTTGAATTTTTAATTTTGGATCTTTGAATTTTTTATTTTGGATTTTTTTAAATTTTCGATCTTTGAATTGTTTATTTTTTTATTTTTAAATTTTTTGTTTTATTATTAATAACATTTTGAATTTTTGGATGTTATAATTTTTAATTTTGTTTTTTTTTTATTTTGGAAATTTGTATTATTTAATTTTGGATTTTTAATTTTTTTTTAATTTTGGACCTTTGAATTTTTTAATTTTGGATGTTTTAAATTTTAATTCTATGAATTTTTTATTTTTTGGATTTTTTAATTTTGTATATTAGTTTTTTTTATTTTAGATTTTTTCAATTTTGGTATTTTAGATTTTTTAATTTTTTAAATTTTGGAATTTATTATTTATTAAATTTTGGATTTTTGGATGTTATAATTTTTAATTTTAGATTTGCGCGGTTCCATAAAATTTATAATATACCTTTAGATTGCTTAGGAATTGTTTATTGTCATTGAGGAAGAAGGTCTGAAAAATTTCCTTTGATTACTCCTAATCATTGAGTTGATGGTTTTCTGTGCAGTCCACACTGAAACAAGTCGGTTTTGAGTGTGACTGATTTCGTGTGACTGATTGTGACTGATTTCGTGACGGTTTTAGTGTGACTGATTTTTTTTATTTACCCTCTACCTCCACTAAAGAAGTTTTAGTTCAAAAAACCTTTCATTGATACTATGAATCAACCATCCATGAATCCATTCAAGTTACCATGTCCTTGTGACGAGTGCTACCAATTGTGCACATAAGACATAGTTATCTTCATTCAGGTAGAGAATGACTTAGCAGAACAGAATAAAAGCACAGGAACTGGCTTATGCCTGTTGCTCACGGTCAAATTTTTCTTTAAATTTATTGCACAACTATCACTTTTCAACAAATTGGTATTGCTAACGATCAAATTCGCCTTTTGTCAAGCGTTTGGTTATTCGCGTCGGCATATAGGACTTGTTCTAATTCTAGCAAAAAGGCTGTCAAAAGCCAATCAGCGCAACGAACGTGAACAGCCCGCGCCCCGGGCGGCATTGTGGAGAACTTGCTGTCTGCAAGCCAAAAGATTGCAGTGCAGCCATTTTCCTTGCTCACATATTCTTCTTTTCCTAGCGTAGCAACTACATCAAAATAGCATGGGTATATACCTGTGTAGATATCGTTATTCCGAACGGATTAGTATAAAAATCATTACGAGAACACGACTTGTTGCCATACAAAAACGAAATGAAAATTCGAAGCGGGATGGCATAGGAGCCGTATTTGTATATGCACGATTCATGCATGTTTCCATCATTCCTTCATAGCCTTGTGGTAGGATGCTAGACTGTGGAGCTAGAGGTCTCGGGTTCGATTCTTGGTATAGTAATTTTTTTTTCTTTCATAATTATTTTAAATGATCGTAAACAATGTATGATTTTAATATTTCAAAGCTTCACGCATTGTTTGCTTTCTTTTATATGAAAAATTCAAATACACAGGGCAAAGGAAACAACAGGATGTGAAATGTATAAAATTACAATAATAATTATAAATAGCTAAAGTATTAATGTTCGGCAGATTTAAAGGACAACTTTAATAAAATCATGGCAAAAACCAAATATAAGGTGCATCGTCGCATGAGAAATAGCCCTCCCCAGACCAGACCAGACCAAATAAGCTAACTGAGATCAGAGCATTGCGGGCGAAGCCCGCAATGCGATGATCTCGGCTCCGATTCCATACCTGCATACGAAATGCATTGCTGGAGATGAAAACGGGTTCCTATCCTATAACTTAAATTTGCTTACGCTAACGGTGTTTTGCATAGGACTTGAACCTATGCAGGGCAACTGCAATGAGTTGGGGGTTCGGGCCGTGGCCCTTTTTGTTTAAGTTCCGGTATTCACCTTACAACCAGGGAAAACCACGGAAAACCCTGGTCGGAACTAGCAAAGGGGATTTGGTCATGGTCCTCCATTCTGTAATGCCTGGTAGGGGTTGAACCAACCAGTTGGGATACGTGTCAGCTGAAGGCTTATACGTATTGGGAAAGGGTATTGTTAGGCTGAAGGCCTCAAAAATTCTGACGACTTTAATCGTCCCCTGGGAAGCGCAGTCGCTTTCCAAGTTGCCGTACTAAAGGGTTCTCAGCATCTTGAAGCTTGGAGTCGAAACTCTGTCCAAGGCTTCTGATGTGTGTGGCAAGTAGTGGAACCTTTACCCAGCGAAGCACTTTCTTTTATACCACGATCTAGCGAATTCTTCGAGGATACACAGGCTGACAAACTGTTGGGTACAAGGCAACCCTGTGGGAACTCTCGAATTTTTTATATTTGGTACAAGGGGCACTCTCGAATTTTTAATATTAGGTACAAGGGACACACTCACAGTTTTAATATTTTTTTACAAGGGGCACTTCCGCATTTTTAATATTTGGTATGGTCGGGAGTGTCGGCGACAATATACAAGGATAGTTTGTCGCCATGCTGCGCGGAGAAACAAAATGTGAATATCGAGTGGGCGGAGCTTAAACAGCACGTTATATTTGTCTTTCGTAAATATCATAACACTGAAATAAATTATTTATAAGTTTTGTAAATTATCTTAATAATGTGATCTTGTCCCATCCCAATTAATCTGGATAATTGTTGTCTTTTAATGTAAACGATACAACAAACTACCATTTCCAGCAGAGTATGAGTAGATGAAACTTTAGAGTACAGGAGTCTACCACTAGGTGGCAGGGTAATACTACGATGGTGCGAAATTTAGTACACAGAGGGAGAATCATTTGCTAGTATCCATTTGATGACTCATTTGACCGTTAGCAAAGGTGGTTTTGTTTAAACGTTTGCTTAAATTTGTTGTACAATAAATTTAACGAAACAATTTGACCGTGAGCAACAGGCATTACAGTGAATTGAAACTGTGTTCTTAATCAAAATATATTTCTATCATTTCAATTTCCAATCAAGTTATGTTGTATAAAATAATCTGTTTTCGTGCTGCTTAATGGCAACATGTGATGTATTAATCACGGCACGTTGATGCTTCCATGTTCAGTAATGAGCAGACCATTTTATCAGATATAATGCCATCCTCACAATTCCTATAAGAATATTTTAAGATAAACGGCCATGATTGGTCTATATCCCAGGAATTGCTAAACGTTATTGGTCAATATCAAACATAATATCAGTGAAATAGTCGGTAAGGCCTGGTTATATTACCTATGATAATAAAAATGTTTATTTATGTGAAAATAATTCATTACTGAGAACAGCTGTCGTGTTGGCAATGCCCAGGTCCACCACACCAAGACCTACATTGCTGATGAATTAAGGAAACAAACCACGTAATGACACTCTTGGATTTTATTCTACAAACAAAGAATTACTAAAGTCTGTATTAATTAAAACAATGTTAGTAGTATTGAATAAAAGTGTTAGTAGGTTAGTAATATTAAATAAAACAGTTTTTAAATAACTCAATTATAACTAATTGAGCTTTTTGTATCTCTTTCCCTTGAGAAAGCTCTTCCACATTCGCATGCTGCAATGTGCGCTGATGTTCTTCAGGGCTGCTGAACCCTGTGAAGAGAAAAACAAACTAATTTGAAAATGTGCTTCATGATCCTGTAATCTTAATCTTAATCTAATCTTAATCTTATCTTAATTGTTACGTAACCAACAGACAAAAAAAAGACAACATATTATCACCTTCAACTGTTCAAAAGCGAGATTTCCCTTTAGTTATATGGGGACTGATGTTATAACTTATAGAATTGAACCATTCTGGTCCACTTCTGAGTGAAATAGGAAAAAGTACTTTACTAACCATTAGCGTTAAAGAAATGAGATCCTTAATCAAATATAGACTACACACTTTATCTTGAGCTGAAAAAATGCAGGGGTGAGGGGAGCTGATATTTATAAGAGACTGACTAATGCAGAAGGCGGTGAGTTGAAATTGACGTCATTTCTGAAGGATTGCCAACTACTAGAAATTATGATGGAACAAACTGTAGTTCGTAGCAATTTCAACTCTCGCTACTAAACTAAAAATGTTTTATTGATGCAGATACTATAGTAGAAGATATTGCTGGAAAAATGAATTAAGTAATATATTTCTTTAGACAACTCTCAGTCTTCAGAACATAGAAAATTGGTTTAAAAGTCGTAGCATTGTACATATACTTGAATACATACTTTCACATCCCTGAATTAATACAATATAACAAAATTTCTATCAAGAGAGTCTGCAGGTAATTAATAGAACTTTCTAGCAAAATATTCAAAACTGATTTGTTGTTTTCTCCAGTGACAGAATCAGCTTAAAGCACATTAATTGTTTTTCCTTCCATTTAATTTATTTAGTTTATTGTTTATTCCCTGATGTCCGACACTTCTTGGTTTAAAGAATCTTCACTTTTAACTTCGTTGTCACTTATATAGACATTTCCACAACACCAGTACTGTTCTTCTAATGTTCCTGGATTTAATTCTGCCATTTTTGGAATAATATGTTGTAAACAGATAAAAAATTGTCGGTATTTCAAGTATGCCACTATGGTACGGCAATACTGGGAACGGTCCGCGATCTTCGAGTTTTCGAGCAAGGCCTTCTTGATGTGGACTGTTTTCAGCGTTATGGAGTGTTTAGCCCAAGATAAAGTGTGTGATCTACATCAACATTTGTATTGGCTAATGACTGACTAACAAGTCACTCAACTATAAAGTAGGTTTAAATATGTAATTCTTATTCAAATCATTGAAACAGTTGGTAGTAAATGTTCGGTCTAGTCCTATCTCCTTAACATTACGATTTTAATTTTTACTAAACGAAAATCAACGTTAAAAATGTGTCCCTAGGTGCAAGGATTATAATTAGGTCCAAAACTGTTCATATATAAGAATACATTCTGTAATTCTCTTACCTTAAAGTACGTAATTCATTATAATAACATATAACTGACAGTCAGCTTATCGACTGGAGTTAGAATTCTGGATAAACAGGTTGACCAACATTTTTCAAGTGCGCGAATTCAGTATTCCCTACTAAACTAACCAACCTAACCTAACCTGACTGCCACTAAAGTAGAATCTACCTGCCACTCCTTCGCTTAATGCAAGAAGGGCAGTTTGTCATCCTGCTTCGCTCAGAACCATAATATGCCTGGCATGTTTTAAACAACATAAAAAACAGATTGATTAAAATAGGTAAAAATACAAGATAAATTTTAGGTAGATTTCGAAGAAAAATCTACCTATTGCAATTGATACCATGTCATGATTTCCGAAAAATTCTTTCATCTCTTTACGTTTCATGCCTCCCTAAGTACGAAACCACCGCCCGTTATATTTTTTTTCTAATATATATATCTTTACACGCTAGCGGCTGTAATTTTCAAGATATTTGAACCAAATTTTATTATGTTATTTCTAGGCCCAATAGTTCGGACAAGTTCGAAATGAGCAAAATTGGCCCAAGGAGGGGGGGGGGGGGTCGGATGAGGGGGGTTGAAATTTTGAAAACTTTATATCTCGGTTCGGAAACTTTGTTTGAATAAATTAGAGTACTCCCTATGGAGTTCACAGTGACACCCACGATTTGGGGGTTTTTGGGGTACAATTAGGGTGGAGGTGGGGGGATGGAAATTCGAAATTTTTGAAACCACGCCTTGTGGGGTATCGTTGAAAAGCTCTTGATGAGTTCTCTGCAAATTAATAACTAGTTTCTCTTAAGTTCTCATATAAGGCGAGATTTGAATGTTGAAAAAGTGCTTTTCCCTCTCTTTTGCAGTTATTATTGCGGGTTTGTCATGCCAAGGCTAAAGAAGAAGAGTGCTCAGCAGCGACAATTAATTAAACCAAAAGCACTTCGAAATGTACCTCAGCCTGTAGGCCTGTTTTTTTTTTTTTTTTTAATGTGACTAGTTTCACCTCATAATCAATTCCATGAACAAAAGTAAGTGAATATAATCAAGTGTTTCCAGAAAGGAAAATCGCAATGATAAGGAGATAGTGTTCTCACCGTAGATAACATATAACAATCTGCTGTCAGTACAATAAGCTTTGCCTGGTTATGCCATGCATCATAGTACTGAACTTTGTTACCTCCTGGTAAAATTCTTCCCTTCTCTAATATCGCTCTTCTCTCCCAGTCGTTCTGTGATTAAGGGTGTTTTAATTGGAGGGAAATTATAATATTTTTTGAAGTGAAACTTCTTTAGCCACGGTAGGGGTAAATCGAGAGCTTGTGTAACGCTAAAAAATTGTCACGAAATTAATGTAACGCTCAAAATCGTCACGAAATTAGTGAGGTGTGACGAAATGGACTGCACAGAAAAATATCAACTAAATGATTAGGCTTATCCAAAGTTTAAAATATCCAAAAATTCAAAATAAAAAATTAAAAAATTAAAAATCCAAAATTAAAAATTAAACAAATAAAAGATCCAAAATTTAAAATACAAAATTCCAAAATTTAAAAAATTAAAAATTACAAAATTACAAAATCCAACATTAAAAAATTAAAATTTTAAAAACAAAAATTTAAAAATTAAAAATTAAAACAAGTTTCACTTCTGTCACGTGGCGTTTCACGCACACTTTTTTCTATAAAAATCGACTTACTAAGCCATGCTTAGCTCATTTCTGTTGCTAGCAATTTACATACGGTGAATAAAAATGTACAAAAGACGGGTTTATTTCAATGTTATTTCACATTAACCGAATGGAGACGTGGGCAAAGTAATGCTGAAGGATAAATTTTTCTGAATTTAGGATTTTAATGCCATCTGTTGTTTTTAGTTATTTACATTTACAAAGGATGTGAATGATACCTGACAAGATGGAAGTTCCAGATGTTTGTCCATACTTTTATCTCTTAACAAGTACTTATCAGTGGAGTTTAAATTTAAAATTGAAATTGCTTTCCTTTGAATATAACAACTTGTCAAAGTATATTATGTTTACATAATTACATAGAGTTATACAACTTCCGCTTTGAGGGTTTTAACGATTTTTACAATGTCGAGAGTACTTGGTTAATTGAATATTCATTATATTATAATTATTTATACTAGTTTTATAATTAAACCATATAAGTTCTAAAACTCCAGAATTCCCTTGTTGTATATTGTGTCTTAAAAGTTCACACCAAGGAAAATGCTTAATTTGGAATCAACAAGGTGCTAAATCTCTCATCGGAGAAGGCTGAGTGGACGTTCCAAACATAACCACTAAACTACATTTATCAAGATGATAGATATAATGTAATTATAGACTATTATCGAAGACAGTTGACACTGTGTTATTTATATTTGTGCAGCATCAGAGAATACTCTAATGCAAGTCATATTCCTCCAGGGGTCTTTATAATTCATCTCTGCCACATTTCACTCGCCATACTATAACTCTACTGTATTTTTTAAACTACTCACCAGGCGCACCACAGACATTCCTTTTCTCTTCTGTTGGCAGAGAGTAGTAGCAGATGGCATTGTATCTTGGTCTTCTGGTGAATAAATAGATTCATCGTCTCCGTAATGATCAGACTGAGTGTGTTGGTCTTCAGGCATATAGATAGATTCAGAGTCTCCGTAATGATCAGACTCAGTGTGTTGGTCTTCAAGCATATAGATAGATTCAGAGTCTCCGTAATGATCAGACTCAGTGTGTTGGTCTTCAGGCATATAGATAGATTCAGAGTCTCCGTAATGATCAGACTCAGTGGGTTGGTCTTCAGGCATATAGATAGATTCAGAGTCTCCGTAATGATCAGACTCAGTGTGTTGGTCTTCAGGCATATAGATAGATTCAGAGTCTCCGTAATGATCAGACTCAGTGTGTTGGTCTTCAGGCATATAGATAGATTCAGAGTCTCCGTAATGATCAGACTCAGTGTGTTGGTCTTCAGGCATATAGATAGATTCAGAGTCTCCGTAATGATCAGACTCAGTGTGTTGGTCTTCAGGCATATAGATAGATTCAGAGTCTCCGTAATGATCAGACTCAGTGTGTTGGTCTTCAGGCATATAGATAGATTCAGAGTCTCCGTAATGATCAGACTCAGTGTGTTGGTCTTCAGGCATATAGATAGATTCAGAGTCTCCGTAATGATCAGACTCAGTGTGTTGGTCTTCAGGCATATAGATAGATTCAGAGTCTCCGTAATGATCAGACTCAGTGTGTTGGTCTTCAGGCATATAGATAGATTCAGAGTCTCCGTAATGATCAGACTCAGTGTGTTGGTCTTCAGGCATATAGATAGATTCAGAGTCTCCGTAATGATCAGACTCAGTGTGTTGGTCTTCAGGCATACAGATAGATTCAGAGTCTCCGTAATGATCAGACTCAGTGTGTTGGTCTTCAGGCATACAGATAGATTCAGAGTCTCCGTAATGATCAGACTCAGTGTGTTGGTCTTCAGGCATATAGATAGATTCAGAGTCTCCGTAATGATCAGACTCAGTGTGTTGGTCTTCAGGCATATAGATAGATTCAGAGTCTCCGTAATGATCAGACTCAGTGTGTTGGTCTTCAGGCATATAGATAGATTCAGAGTCTCCGTAATGATCAGACTCAGTGTGTTGGTCTTCAGGCATATAGATAGATTCAGAGTCTCCGTAATGATCAGACTCAGTGTGTTGGTCTTCAGGCATATAGATAGATTCAGAGTCTCCGTAATGATCAGACTCAGTGTGTTGGTCTTCAGGCATATAGATAGATTCAGAGTCTCCGTAATGATCAGACTCAGTGTGTTGGTCTTCAGGCATATAGATAGATTCAGAGTCTCCGTAATGATCAGACTCAGTGTGTTGGTCTTCAGGCATATAGATAGATTCAGAGTCTCCGTAATGATCAGACTCAGTGTGTTGGTCTTCAGGCATATAGATAGATTCAGAGTCTCCGTAATGATCAGACTCAGTGTGTTGGTCTTCAGGCATATAGATAGATTCAGAGTCTCTGTAATGATCAGACTGAGTGTGTTGGTCTTCAGTCATATAGATAGATTCAGAGTCTCCATAATGATCAGACGGAGTATGTTGTTCTTCAGGCATATAGATAGATTCAGAGTCTCTGTAATGATCAGACGGAGTGTGTTGGTCTTCAGGCATATAGATAGATTCAGAGTCTCCGTAATGATCAGACTCAGTGTGTTGGTCTTCAAACATGTAGATAGATTCAGAGTCTCCGTAATGATCAGACTCAGTGTGTTGGTCTTCAGACATGTAGATAGATTCAGAGTCTCCGTAATGATCAGACTGAGTGTGTTGGTCTTCAGGCATATAGATAGATTCAGAGTCTCCGTAATGATCAGACTGAGTGTGTTGGTCTTCAGGCATATAGATAGATTCAGAGTCTCCGTAATGATCAGACTGAGTGTGTTGGTCTTCAGGCATATAGATAGATTCAGAGTCTCCGTAATGATCAGACTCAGTGTGTTGGTCTTCAGGCATATAGATAGATTCAGAGTCTCCGTAATGATCAGACTCAGTGTGTTGGTCTTCAGGCATATAGATAGATTCAGAGTCTCCGTAATGATCAGACTCAGTGTGTTGGTCTTCAGGCATATAGATAGATTCAGAGTCTCCGTAATGATCAGACTGAGTGTGTTGGTCTTCAGGCATATAGATAGATTCAGAGTCTCCGTAATGATCAGACTCAGTGTGTTGGTCTTCAGGCATATAGATAGATTCAGAGTCTCCGTAATGATCAGACTCAGTGTGTTGGTCTTCAGGCATATAGATAGATTCAGAGTCTCCGTAATGATCAGACTCAGTGTGTTGGTCTTCAGGCATATAGATAGATTCAGAGTCTCCGTAATGATCAGACTCAGTGTGTTGGTCTTCAGGCATATAGATAGATTCAGAGTCTCCGTAATGATCAGACTCAGTGTGTTGGTCTTCAGACATGTAGATAGATTCAGAGTCTCCGTAATGATCAGACTGAGTGTGTTGGTCTTCAGACATGTAGATAGATTCAGAGTCTCCGTAATGATCAGACTGAGTGTGTTGGTCTTCAGACATGTAGATAGATTCAGAGTCTCCGTAATGATCAGACTGAGTGTGTTGGTCTTCAGGCATATAGATAGATTCAGAGTCTCCGTAATGATCAGACGAAGTGTGTTGTTCTGCAGGCATATAGATAGATTCAGAGTCTCCGTAATGATCAGACTCAGTGTGTTGGTCTTCAGGCATATAGATAGATTCAGAGTCTCCGTAATGATCAGACTCAGTGTGTTGGTCTTCAGGCATATAGATAGATTCAGAGTCTCCGTAATGATCAGACTCAGTGTGTTGGTCTTCAGGCATATAGATAGATTCAGAGTCTCCGTAATGATCAGACTCAGTGTGTTGGTCTTCAGACATGTAGATAGATTCAGAGTCTCCGTAATGATCAGACTGAGTGTGTTGGTCTTCAGACATGTAGATAGATACAGAGTCTCCGTAATGATCAGACTCAGTGTGTTGGTCTTCAGGCATATAGATAGATTCAGAGTCTCCGTAATGATCAGACGGAGTGTGTTGTTCTGCAGGCATATAGATAGATTCAGAGTCTCCGGATACTGAGCCAGGAGCTGCATCACCTTCAACATAGAATGACAAATAGGGGTAAGCTATGCCCTAGTGGTTGAAGCACTGAACTACAATCTTGTAGCTCTTAGGTTCGATCCATAATGCGTTGTGATTTGGTTTGTCAATCTGAACACATTACATGTTATCAACGTAATTACACACAGGAATATTAAGTTACAGTTATAAGATATATGTGCAATTTGAAATGACTAGAAATGTGTTGTGTTACTTACATCACTTATATAATATTTATAATGCATCAATAATATTGTGATGTTATAAAAAGTATAATTACTTTTTCTAGTAATAAAAATGGACTTCTAAGAACAGAATAAATACATGTTAATATATTTAAATTAGAAACTGGAAAAGCAGATGGAGGCAGACTCCATCATTTAGACTGTGGCAACCAAGCTGGTCTCCGAAAGGTTGAGCTAATTCTTCTGGTGGGGTCGACTCAACCTCTAACAGAAATGTGACGGAGCTCTTGCAAAGCTAATGAGAGTGGGAAACATATCATTTATTTGTGTTTTCAATCACTTGTAACCAGTGAAGGAAGTGGGGAAACATCCAGAGGCGGTATGGTATCCCAAATGTTTTCCCTATCATACCTGAATTTAAAAAAGCACATTCCCTCCCTTACAACATAATTATGTGATATACACTTGGCGTGTTTAATTAACTTCCTCCAACCCTGCTTTATAGATGATTGCCAAGCAGGAGCACAACACAAGACCAGAACATTTGTACTGTCGATTGGCAGACCTTTATTTATTTCACGGTCACAGAAACCACTAATACCGGCTGATGGTGTCGGCATGCCGACTACATGCCCCAAATTCTGCCATGTATAGGTAGATGAGCAGTGGTCGGGTGGTAGGCCTAGTCCATTAAGGGATGTAGCGCCACGGACTTTAGTTTATTAACTTCACATAAGATGTTTTTAAAATATGTAAGACTGATTTAAACAATATCATAGTTAAAACATTTTGTTAGCGAGAAATATTTTTAAAAAACATCTAATCTAGTGGTATAGGCATTAAGATGGCAACAAAGACCATCACGAGTTATCATCGCAGCTTTCTATAGTGACAATGGCTACCAATGAAAACATGCGAGGGGATGAATAATCATGAAAAGTAACGACTCAAAGGAACATTAACAGTTTGTATTAAATAGCCACTGATTTTAAGTGATGGTATGCTATTTAACAATTGAAACCATTGCCGGTATGTGATTAGATCTTTAAAATTCCATACCGGCACATACCGCCTCACTTCCCTCACTGCTTGTAACAATTTAACTGTTGGTCACACCCAATTTTTATTATGTGCACTTTTTGTTCACTTTGACCTCAGGAATGCCCTCCCTAAAACTTTGTGAATCACCCCATTAATAGGAATCCAGTGTTGCGTTTGTGTTGTAAGTCACTGAAAGTTTTTTTTTTTCACTTACCTTGAGGAGCTTGTTTCTTTCAGGGATGACAAAGATAAGATACACAACACCAATCTCATTCATACAGTTTAACAACAGACACTGCTGCTTTCCTTGTATTGTGATGAAGTTTACTTAAATATTGTAATTATTATAAAACATTATGTGGCAACGAAAATAACTTTAGTTTCAGTGTAAAACATAATTACAGTACAAAATACTAGAATTCAAACATCTGGAAGCAATAGGCTACTTACAGATACAAATAATGTTAAGGCAAAAATTAAGTGTTACTAAAATCAGAAAGTGCTTGTTTTTATGCAGTTCAGAAACTCTTATCTTCATGTCTTCTGTCCAGAAATCTTATTTACATACTCAATGGCAATAGATAATTCCTAAGTAAGATAGAGGAATAGTAAGTATTTTGTGGAACCTGGAGGTTCATTGCTGCTCTTACCTGAGCCCGCCATTCAACCCTCTTCTGTGGTAACTCCATCCAACCATCTCTCGTAAATCCTACTTCCTTTAAATAAACCTATCCTAATATTGTCCCCCACCTATGTCTTAGTCTTCCAAGTAGTCTCTTCCCTTTGGGTCTCCCAGTCAATATTTTCTCCCCCCATGTCCTACCCATTTCATCCTCAGTGATGTAATTACCCTTACTATATCCAGTGAAGAGAACAGGTTATGAAGCTTCTCGTTATGCAGTTTTCTTCTCTCTAGCGCTTAGGAAAGTATTCAGACCCAGTAGCGGCTCGTGGCTCAAAACGAGAGTGTGCTGCAAATACCATTTCATACAGCAAACTTAAAATATTGAGCTACTTGACAGAGAAGTAGCGGCTCCGGTCATGGAAACCACCATTAACGGCCGTGGGTGTCGGCATGCTGACCACATGCCCCCAATCCTGCCATCTGTCTGTAGGTAGATGGCGCAGTGGTCGGGTGGTAGGCCTTGTCTCCTCGGGGATGTCGCGCCACGGAGTTTAGTTTAGGCTTACTTAAATAATTACTGTCTCAGAGTTAAGTCCATGGGACTTCTTCTTACTACAGAAGTTTTCGATGACTTTCGTGTTGAATCCATCCATTTTTGCAATCATCTTTTTCGCTATGGAAAGCATTGCAAGACCTGTAAGACGTTCTTGTGATGGTATTCCTTAGGAGTGTCTTTATCCTTTTCAGGGTAGAAAAGCATCTTTCTGGTTCTGCTGTGGTAATAGGAGTGGTGACTATAATCCTGAGAAGCTTTGTTATTTCGGAGAATGTTCCTACCAAATTGTTTTTAATCATAGTAGTGGAACAGCTCCATCAATTTTCCTGTAATCATTTCTTTCATACAAAACACTCAGTTCTGTTTTCAATCTGTTCTAGTGGCTAAAACCAGAACTACAGTTTCAACTATATTCCAATAGATGTCGTGGAAAGTGTCGTTTTGTGTCTATATCTGTGGCGAGATCACAGCGCTCCAGTGTTAAAATTTCGTGAACGCAATTCAGCGGCAGCCCGTTCTGTACGTTGAAACCAGTTTACACGCCAATGGCGAGCTTAAGCATGACGTCACACCCTACAAGAGAAGAGCTGTTTTCAACATGCATTCACGAATACGGGAAAGATAATATTCACATTACCGACTTCCATTCCCCAACGTCAGCTAAGGAATTCTCGCGTGGACGCGCCAAGTTCAAAATCTAAGTAAAAGAAAATATAGTATTGCGTTTGAAAATAACATTATACGACGAGCAGAAAAGAAGCTGTGTGCTGTACCACTGCAGCACTATAGGAGAAACCGCTACTGTTCAGACCTAAGAGAGATGTAAACTGCATAACGACAAGCTTCATAACCTGTTCTCTTCATCAGATATAGTAAGGGTAATTAAGTCACGGAGGATCAAATGGAGGAGGAAAGACATATCTCAAAAAAAAAATTGACTGGGAAACCAGAAGGGAAAAGACCTTTTGGAAGACCTAGATGTAGGGGGGAGGACAATCTTAGAATGGATTTAAGGGAAATTGAATTTGCTAGGGATGATTCATAACCTGTGCTCATCACCAGATATAGTAAGGGTAATTAAATCACGTAGGATGAAATGGGCTGGACAAGGGAGAGGAAAGACATACCTGAAAAGTATTGACTGGGAGACCTGAAGGGAAAAAGACCACTTGGAAGACCAAGACACTGGTGGGAGTACAATATTAGGATAGATTTAAGGGAAGTAGGATTTGCAAGGGATGGTTAGATGCAGTAAGCACAGAATAGGGTTGAATGGCGGGCTCAGGTAAGCGCGGCAATGAACCGTCAGGTTCCATATGATAGATAATATTATTTCATCTTGCTGAGGAGTTGTCTATTGCCATTGAATAAGTAAGGATGCTTTATGTATGGATCCCCTATATCTGTGATATCTAAAATATCATAACTCCACCTTGTCAATATAAGTTTTAAAATATTAAAAATAAAAAATATTTGTACCAGCTTCTGGTCATCCTCAGTGATAAGCAGGGCCCGGATTTTAATGACATGTCATCTTTTTATTGATGCTGCATAGACAATGAAAAATTGTAGATAAATCCTAATCATGGCCTCTAGATTACAGAAATACATTTTTATTAGGCCAATTTTTGTCATTTTATGCAATTTTATAAGTTTAGGGTATTTATTTCAATTTTATGTCAGTATTTTGTTATTTTCGTGTCATTTGTTTCCTTATTTAGTCATTTTCATGGATTTACATTGAGTGTATTAACTTTTTTCGTCGCTAGCGTTTCTCCCTTTGAAGTGTTGTTTGTTTAATGCAAGAAAGAAAGGTGTTGTCATGTCTCAGTGGGAAATGAGAATCAAAGAAACGCCAAAATTTTGTATTATATTACTATTGTTATTAGATTGACTTGGCACCTACTTGGATTTGAGTGTGAAAACTATTGTTTACCCTCAATAAACATAATATAATCCAGCAGACTGCAAAAGGAAATGCCAAGGTTTGACTCTTCAGTGCCAGTATAAATTTTCGTGAGAAAAGAACATTCACACCATTACAGTTATTTACAGTTTTTACAATTATGTACAAACTAGTCTATACCTTTGTGTGTACAATAATAATTTTTATAAATAAAATTTTAGTTTTTAGGTCATGTTTTATAATTATTAAGTCATTTTATAGTTCATTTTTCAAACAATTTTAGGTCATCGGAATCCGGGCCCTGATGATAACATTTAAAAAGTTAAAATCATGGCCACATCAAAGAAACATGGTGTGCAGTGTGTGGCTCTCGACTGAAGCTTCACAGAGTACACACACAGATATGGAATGGCATTCCATATGGCATAGAAGTGTACATACTCTATCAAGTCTTGAAGCAATTACAAAACTCAGTTCAAACTATGCTGTAAATAATAATTACCTTAACTGCCATTATCATCTCTATATATATAAAAGGCTTTGTCCTGACTGACTGAATGAATGACTGACTGACTGATTGACTGAATGACAGGAATCAACGTACAGCCTAAACTATAACAGGTAGAGACTTGGAATTTTTACAGTACCTTCGTTTTATAATGTAGGTGCTCACTAAGAAAGGATTTTGAAAAATTCTGATTCTAAATGCCAAAAATTAAATGTTTTTGAAAATACTTAATCCCTTTTTACATAGAATTATCAATTCCAAATCACAGAATATATTGTTGCCAAATGGTATCAGGTGGACTTGGAAGAAACAAATGAAATGCACTTTTGACAAATAAGAGAAGTTATCAAAATAATTCATGTTATAAATAAATATTACAGAATGAAATCCACTAAAATAATGGAATCACATAACTTTCTCTACCCTGGACATAGAGAAAACAAAACGAGGTATGGTAATGTGTATATTATTATATTATATCGCAGGTTTTTGGAGAGAAAAGTATGAAGGCTTTATGGTAACATAAGAGTGGGAAATTTCCCGCCTCGATATTACAATTTTATGTTACAGGAATTTCTGTTTCTTCTTATTTAAACCTCTACCAGGCTTGCTGTGCACTGTACAAGCGATGGGATGCAAAATTCTAGATCCTCTATGAGCCATAAAAAACTATATCAAGCGTTTTCTGAGGGAATAGTTTGAGTGTAATAAGTCGTTCTTCCTATTTCAAATTATAAATGCCTATATAAGGACCTAGAATTTAAAATTGAAAATCCTTCATAAGCTAATTTCCAATGACAAAATACAAAACCCGGGCGACGCCGGGTCTTTTAAGCTAGTGTCAAATAAAACACTAAAATCATGATATTTACAGCAGAGTTTCCTGATTTTTGTCTTTATTTTTATTTGTCTCCACCTCCAAGTAGGGGAGAAGGTGAGGGTCACATGCAATTCAGACTAGGGGCCTGCGATAAAGCAGAAAATCCTTGAAATCCGTAACTTGAAATAAAATTCTGACTTCAGTCTATCACATTAAACTTCAGCCTGAGACCATAATTAGCCTATGTCAGATAACTTTAAAGCGTAATTTTGAGTGAGGGGTCAAACATTGACTCACCTCTATAGCGAGAATACTAATAGGCCTACTGTTACAAATCTCCAATGGTTATCACCAATCTGACATAGCAATGTAATGCTGAACGATTGAAATTAAATTAAAAAAAAAAAAAAAAAAAAACATTAAACTTCAAAAATTCAAATTGCAATTTTTTAGTTCTATTGATATAGGAATTTCAAGGGAAATTAATGATTATTCCTAAGTGATATTTCTACTGGTTCACTTGCAATGTTTCTGTCCTTAAAATACAATGTTCTTATGAGGTTAGTTCGTCAATACCTTCACTGAAATAATATTTGTACAAATACATGTTGATTCATACACTGACTCAGTGTAAGGTTTTCACATCGGAAATAATAGGTTTGTTCGCAAAGCAGTCAGAAACCAGGAACACATCGTTCGTGCATGAACTCTTTCTCCACACACAGTTATTTACAGTTTCGTGATTCTGATTTCAATCTTCTGTTCGCTGAGTTCTCACAGACAGTTTCTGTACTATAAGAAAAGTTTGCAGGCTTTACATTGGATTATCAGAGACATGTGCAGTAGCCTATTTTCACGTGCCTGACTCCTCCCTCCAATAACCTTGCGCCTGATTTATAAGCATAGGCTACTTATACAGGGTGTTAATGAATAACACCGAAAGATTTTACCAGTGTATAGAGGGGACATAGACAAGCAACTTTTATTAGGAGATTTTTGCGCTATGGATTCAATTTTTCCAGTTACAGCATGAAATCTTCCAGGGTATGGCCGCCACTGACTTCTAACATTAGAAAAAAATACAAAACAAAGAAACTTCGTTGTTAACACTGTGGTCAGTAGATATGAATAAAAAAAGACTAATGCAGTGGCGACCAGTCATGTGATTAGTCTGTAAATATTGCAGATTATGTAAACACTTAATTATGATATAGCTGTTGACGATTGATTAAGAGTCAGGTTTTTATCGATCACTAGGAAGGCATGAAGTCAATTTAATGAACATTTTAGCCCTATTTCGCGTAATTATTGATTTATGAGCACCAAATTATAATGACTTTAATGCCCTGTAGCATACACATTTTACGTCATAGAGCAAAGATGTCCTAATAAAAGTTGCTTGTCTAAGTCCTCTCTATATGCAGGTAGAATATTTCGGTGTTATTTATTAACACCCTGTATGTATGAATAATGGAAGATAATTAAAAGTTTTCCAAAATATAGTTTATATTGGCAATGTATATTTCATATATATAACATGTTAAAGGGATATACATATTCTATTCGCATATCATATCATTTAAACACAGAAACTATCGATTCCAAATTCTTCTAACCATTCGCAAAGTGCAAATCACATATAAGTTACAGACTGGACATGCCCAGTACAGCAAATTCTCAAACAGTCATGGGTTTGCTTTGCGAACAAACCTAATATATAGATGATAAAGAGTTTTTGCGACTACTTTGCTGTATATGATTGTAAACATAGTAAATGTTTCTAATATTATAGCAGTTCATCTTACAGCAAAGCTTACTTTGCACTCCTGTTGCTTGATTTTAATTTGTTGAGCTGTAAATTTTGGGCATGAGTTACATAACAAATAGGACTAATACTAGATTCTAAACTTACTTGGATCTCACCTTAAGATGACATGCACCAAAGCCAAAATGGCCACCGAAAGAGCCTGTGGTAAAAGTTGGGGTTTGAGTCCTAGAAGCATCCACTGGATATATACCACTACTAGCATGTGCCTGCGGCTTCGCCCACGATAATTATTTCAAAAATTAAAAATCAAGAGCATAATAGTTAAATCATTATATTTATTTACACCTAAATCACGTGGACTACATACCACGATTAGATGCGTCGCCTGGTAAAAGCGACCTCAGATTCGAGTTCCTTGGTCCAGAAATCCCTGTATAGTGATTTTCGTCCAAATAAAACAATGTTTGACCATATTAGGGCTTACAACATTCAAGCGATCGCAAAAGTTTAATTTCCAAGGTAAGACAAAAATAGACAAAGCCAACTGTAATTGTCAAACTTCCATTTAATTTAATTCCAAACCCATCTGAAACCCACTGTCAACAATATGTTTTAATGTCAAATGTGATTCGGATTTGATAATTCTGTGTAAGAAGGGATTAAGTATTCTCAAAAACATTTGATTTTTGGCATTTAAAATCAAAATTGTTCAAAATCCTTTCTTAGTGAGCACCTACATTATGAAACGAAGGTACTGTCAAAATTCCAAGTCTCTACCTGTTATAGTTTAGGCTCTACGTTGATTCCTGTCAGTCAGGACAAAGCCTTTTATATATATAGAGATATTGAGACCCCTAGTTAGATAGGGATCAGTAATACGGTGGAGGAAGATGGAACAAGCAGGGGCGATTAAAGAACTCGGTGAAGTGCAGCGATTGGCCTGCCTAGCTGTAACCGGTGGTATTAATAGCACACCTACTGCTGGAATGGAAACCATGCTTAGCATACCTCCACTACATCTGTGGATTAAAATGGAGGCATTGGCTGGAGCATATAGACTTAAGACTGGCGGCAACTGGTGACCTGCGGGATATCCAGGTAGTCATACTAGGATCCTGGATATAGCAGGGATAAACCAGGTTGCAGAAATGCCAGGGGATTTTATGAAGGTCTCCCTCAACCCCAATAAATCCTAAAGTCCTACAATAAAGGTTGAGATTGAAGCATTGGGAGGCTAAACATCAACACCAATAAGGAAACATCATCTGGTTTACTGATGGGTCCAAAACCAAAGAAGGTACAGGGACCGGTATCCTTGGAGTGCAGTCCAAACTGGAGAAGTGGTACCCATTGGGTAAACTGACCACAGTATTCCAGGCAGAGGTCTATTCCATGAGGGCTTGCATGGAGGAGAGTGTAAACAGGTGCTACAGAAATTGTGTCATCTGATGTACTCAGAAGCCAGGCACTAAGTGCATCCTCCACATGATCAAAATTAGAGGAATACAACAGACTCACTCTAGCATGGGTATTACCAAGTTAATGCTAAGGAAAATTCTATTAAAGACAGGACATAGATTACTAGAATAATTTGTTTATAAATTACAATTTTAGTGCTCAGTAGATAAAACGTTAAAAATTGTTTAGCCTACTTTGAAAACATAATTTGTTTTGCATATCTGCATATTAATACAGGACTTTTATTTTATGGCCTTGAAATACATTTTTTTAACTGTTCTAAGAATTTTTAGCAATACTTTTGACTAATTTAATGTATGTATCACAAGTTTTTATACCTCTAGCTTACGCTGCTTATATCTGTTGAATGTATTAAAATAAGTTATGTTTTCAAAGTAGGCTAAACAATTTTTAAGGTTTTATCTACTGAGCACAGGTGGAAATTGTAATTTATAAACAAATTGTATAGCTCAGTAGGAAAATGAAAATAATTTAGATACTAGAATAATATCCAGGAGCAAAGACATGGGAAGAGAATGATGCCACAACCATGTCTCAAAAGAAGTACTACAATCCCCAAATTAAATGGGAAGCAGATAAGACTCATGGTAGGGTTGATGACAGAAACATCTGTGTGGAATGGTGCTGATAGTGCAGGAAGTGTGGCGCAGAAGAAGAAACGGCATCACACTTAATACCGTATTGGCACGAAAATAAGACGACCTCGAATATAAGACACGAGTGAATTTTTGAAGGGTAGTTACGAAAAAAGCTTATTAGTACATTTTGCTTCGCATGAAACAGAATTTTGAAGTTCATGTCGTAACTTCTTCTCTCGCCTTTTATTTATATATGCATTGAGACAATGATGATGCTTTCTTTTCCACATGGTGGTCAAACAAAAGCTTGACGTGTGAAGAATAGAGACGCCAAGCAAGTAACAGTGTGGTCAGGACCAGAAGGTCCTGGTGCAGTACAACTTTGGTAATGTTCGGTGAATTTCCGCGCGACTTTGACCTTGGGTCGGACGCACGTCATTTGCGTGGAAATACCCGCTGGATCGCCGCTGCACACGTGCACAGCTGCATTCATGAATGGAGAGTTGTTGAGTCTTGGCTGCGCATATAAGACGAGTATAGTTTTTAAAAGCACATTTTCAGGGAAAAAACATTGTCTTATATTCGGGCCAATACTGTATTCCAATGTGATCATTGGAAGTAGATAGATACAATCAATTTGGGAGCACAGATCCAAATGAGATCGTAACTAGCGACAACCTAGTCAGTGGGCTCCTTAAACTTATTAAAGTATAAGGATAGCAATATTAGAAACCCAGGAAGAAAACCGCACAATAAACCTTACATTTTGGTGTGGGCCAGATGGGAAAGGTACCTCCTGATTGTTATTATAAAGAGAATTATCCACCTAACCAAAAATTAAACTGGACCAAAAGTTCAATGTATGCAACATTTAGTAAGCTTTCGGCGACTGTCTCCGTCGTCATCTTCGGAGAAGTGAGATCCATAGGTTGTGTTAGAGTACACATCTATAACTACCCGACTGGAAACCCGAGAACAGTTTTTACAATGTATTCGTCGGGAGAACCTTCAAAGTTTTATTTACTTAGCCCTTTTTTAGTCCACAATAATGTAATATTAATCGAATTCATACATATATAGCACTCCCGTGTAAGGTTTTCATACATACTGTTACACATTCTTCAAAAAGTTTTCCATATCTTGATGATGCTGACTTATAGATGTTTAACTATTGTCCTAAAATATATATGGTATTATAAATTATGCTAGTCACATAGTACACATTTACACTTTAAATAGTAAAATGCTGAATGTATCCAGTTTAAAAATATAAAACCAATAAAATTATATTATCTTATATGTTGCGTAAAACTTAAAAAACTATGCATTATCAAACCATTGTTTGTATCCTAATGATCAAGCATAAGTAGATTTGCCGAATATTTCTCAGCAAATAGTCATTAATATAAACTTATGCTTAAGTACACTGATTATCTTCCTGCACAAAATCTAATCTAATCTAATCTGATTATTCAGGGCAGTTTTCATAATGCTTGGTCATTATAAATAATGACCGATAAAATCGGGCAATTTAATAATTTTATGACAATCTAGGATAATTTCTTACACTGCCTGGTCAATATTAATACTGCTACAATTTCTCTGGTCACTTTAATAAATTAACAGCAATTTGGCAACGTGCGTCTGGTGTGATCCTCCCTAATCTAACCTAACCTAACCTAACCTAACCTAACCTAACCTAACCTATGTAACTCGAAATGTCACCAAAGTGGAAGCTGCTCTAATAAATAAAAACTCTTGGATTTGACATTTTGTGTGTATATGTATATGTTTTTTTTTTTTTGTTATGCGTACGTATTTTTCATACTTATTTACTTTAATATAATATCCTCTTATTTTTGTATGTAGAGAAATATGAATAAAAATTTTCTCAAATTGCCCATTCAATTTCCAGCATTATTCATAATGCCCGGGCAATGTGTTAATTTCTATATCATTTATCATTTTGTCACATCCCATTGGGCACTTTTTAAATTGCCCAGGCATTATAAATAATGCCCAATTGTTTACATTGACCGTATCATATACACTGTTGAGCATCGAGGTCATATCAGGAGTTCAGGTTCTGTGTGTATGCCAGTAGCCATGCAACTATTGTTGCTGTGTTTTATGGCATCAGTAAATTTCAGCTGATATTCATTCCAATGAATATGATACAGATCAAATAGTAAATCTATATTAATAAAAGGAAGTGTTTGTCTGTCTGTCAGCGATGCTCAGCAAAATCTACTGAACGCAGAGATCTGAAATTTTAAAAATAGGTGAACTGAAGGCTCGGAAAGTACACCTCGAAGCCTCAAATTTTAATTTTCGCTTTTGTTCGTGAGTTATGAGTGAAAAACGGGCAGAAAACTTGCATTTTTTGCGTTTTCGAAGCATCAGTTTTCAGTTACAGATTTCAATGTCCAATCAATTACAGATGACTTTGGCTATTTTTGTCATACCTTGGACATAAAACCATCGCGATCACTTGAATGTTGTAAGCCCATGCTGGTCGATTCATTTGTTTAGAATGTCAAGGCCCACAGACATACGAAATTTTCAAATTACACAGAAGAGGGATAGTGAATATAGGCCTAAATATAGTCCAACATTGTTCGATTTGGACGAAACTCACTATACAGGGGTTTTCTGGGCCAAGGTACTCGAATCTGAGGTCGCTTTTACCATGTGACGCTATCTAGTCGTGGTATGTAGTTCACATGATTTAGGTGTTAATAAGTATAGGCCTAATTATTTAACTATTATGCTATATTGTTGTTGTTATTGTTATTATTATTATTGTTATTAAGCATTTATGGTGTTATGCATTGATAGTAGGCCTATCAGAACAAGGATATTGTTTATTGTCAATAATAAAGATCTTTCCCAACTGTAGTAGTAGGCATTAGGACAACCTAACCTATGAGATTAATGGTCTGATTGCTGTAGATCAGTGGTTCCCAAACTTTCAGTCCATGGACCCCTTGAAAAAAATTAAAATTTCGCGGACCCCCTCTGGGTTTTGAAATAAAAACTAAATAAATATTTTGATTCAAATAAATAAACAAAATAACAAACAGAGTTTGCTCCTTAATATGAACAGTGAAGCTGCTTTAGAAGATATGTAATTTGATAAAATTATGGGATATCCTATTTCTTCTTAAACCGCCTGCGGACCCCAAGAAATACCAGCGCGTACCCCACTTTGGGAATCACTGCTGTGGATAAAGGAGAAAACATTCTTACCTGTTTTAGCTGATGAATTCACAAATGCTGCCAGTGTCTGCTGGAGTTCCCTTATTTCATCTTCTAATGCTCCTATTCGGATAGTCTGCTGATTTTTTTCCTGCATCACGTTATCTCTTTCAGTTTCCAGTTCTGTTATATGGGCACTTTGCTGTTGTTGAAGTGCTTCACTTTCCTTCTGCTCTTTTTTCAGCTGCTCATAATCTTGCTGTTTCTTTTCATAATCAGATCTTTCTTTGATTGTGGAGAGCAGTTGATCCGTTAAGACTCTCTTGGACCGCTCGGCAGCATCCAATGCATACTTAAGTTCACTGCATTCAGTTTTATATATGTTTTTTTCTTGCTCAAGAAACTGCATTTTTGTCTTTAGAACATTTCTTTCTTCAGTGATCTGCTCCAGATTCTGCTGGAGGGACTCGACTTCGATTGCTAATTCGTCAAAACAGAACTGGAAGTCCTCTAACTTCTTGTCATAGTCACTCTTGGCTTCCTCCACTTCGTTCTCCAGACTCTGCTTTTCGATTCTCACTCTGTCTGCCTCCTTTATCCATGAATCTTGAACAAAAGTAATAATTATATAAGAGACCAGCACGTAAAAGTACAGGGTAATTCAAAATGCTTTCCGGGGTTTTATAATGCCACTACAACCAAACTACCAAACATACATTGATGCAATAAGTACCAAAAGAAACAGCAACTGTGAAAGTTTTGTTTGCCTCCTACAGATGTTCAATGTGTCCACCTCGGGTCATGTGGCACACATCAAGGCGATGTTGCACTTCTTCCCACACTCGAAGTAACATGTCACGATCGATGGTGTTGACGCTGGCTCTGATATGCGTCTTCAGACCGTTCAAACCACTGGGCAAGGGTGGCACAAAGACAGCATCTTTGATATACCCCCACAAAAAGAAGTCGCAGGGGGTGAGATCTGGAGATCTCGGAGGCCACGGCATCAGCCTGTTGTCGCGATCACACCCACGCCCAATTCAGCATCGTGGCAGATTGCTGTTTAGGTACCTCTCTGTTTAGTTCTCTTGCGGCTTGATACGTAGATTTTTGAAAGCTTCGTTGGTACAATTGTTGCACAAGGTCCACGTCGTCTGGTGTTCTGGACGGACGTCCAGTTGATTTCTTCTTACACAAGCAAGCAGTTTGTTTAAATTGTGCATAGGCTACCAAGGATGAATTGTCTTGTCTGTTGGTGGATCCTTTCCATATTCCCTCCGAAAGAGACGTTGGACGGAGATTACTGACTTCGTAGCGTGGAATTCCAGCACAGAAAATGCTTTCTCACCACCCGTGAACGCCATTTTCATTTAATGCTATCTGGCGGCCAAAAATTGAAACTACCTTCCATTGTTGCGAATATAAATGAAATTTCCAGAGTTTCTTTATGTTACTATCCAAGGTTAGAAAAGATATCCTCAATAACCACTCTGCAATGGTTTTTTTAAACCCCGGAGAGCATTTTGAATTACCCTGTATTACAAATTCATTAACCTGTCAAATAAAATGTTAAAAAGTAGAATTTCATTCATATTTTTTAAAATTTAGTTGTTGGGAGGGTAAATGGTTAAATTTTGCATGACTAATATTAGGAAATACTACACAGGCTATCTTAATGTGTTGGGTAAGTTTAACTCTACCAGCTATTTATGCAATATTAACCCCCTCGTTAAATCTTTAAATCTTAGTGATGATCCCTTCAGCATGTTATACCTAAAACGTAAGAATGCCATAATTAAGAACAAAAATTTCATTTTTACTGAAGCTGCATCAACACACTTTATCATTTCAATGTTATGCAAAGGTTTAAAGCTTTTTTCTCATATGTTAGTGTATTGTTATATACTAGCAGGTGTCCGCTGCTTCACCCACGTTAAGTAATTAAAAAATTAAAAATTAAGAGTATAATAATTATTAACGCATTATATTTATTAACACTTGCATGCGAATCAGTCATAAACTAAACCATTAATAATTAATGAAACAGCTAAAATTCCAGCTTTAGAGTACATTCCATGAATAGAAAGCACGCCTGGGAAAACAATCTCAGATTGGATTATGTAGTTCCAAAGCTAACTGTGAACACTGATAATACCACTGCCTTCTAGACTATATTACTCATGTGTAATTCTCGAGACGGCGGGAGATAATACGTATCGTTTCTGAGCTGTTTGTTGACAGATGAATATGATGTGAATTTTATTTGATAAATTCAGTGTAATTTTCAAAAATTATATAATTTTTCAAGGGAAGTTGTGGTTTGTTTGGATTTTTATTGTCAGCGATACTTCCATGGTTAAACTATCAATAGCCTATATTATAGCTGGTGCCCGCGGCTTCGCCCGGCATTATCAATTGACTCCAGGATTTTTAATTTACACTGGCAGTTCATTAAAAATGTAAGTAATTGTAAGTAAAAATAAAACTAGAATATTTGTTCATAGTGTTCAATTATAAAATACAGAAACGGTTTTCCTAATTTTGTACTCTTCGTGAAAGTTTAGACTGTGAGAGACGAACATCGCCAAGTAACCCGATGTCTCACGAAGTGTGGGCCATTTAGGGCCGTTGAATTGTATAAGAGTAGATTTTGTTAGCATATTTGTGTTTGATGATGATGATGATGAAGTGTTAGGCCCAGCCCCCATGGCTCGACCGATGAACACTAGGTTGGATGATAACAGGAATTGAACCCGGGCTGCCCAGATGGCTGGCAGTTATGCTACCAAGTCAGCCAAGACAGCGGACATATTTGTATATATTCGGAACTAAATTGCTTCTACAGATTTAACACAAGGAGTTAATTTACTGTAACTTTTACAGCGTATGACAACAAAATAGCACCTTTTAATTTTTTTTTATTATATCAATAGCTTTTACAGTAAAAAATTTAATGTGTGTGGTGACCATCGATTTATTTTTAAATTTGAAACCCATGCATCTGTAATAAAATAAGATGTCTGTGCCTGATGCCCAGCATGCAGAGATCTGAAATTTTAAACATATTGGACTGAAGGGTGGCCAAATGTACCTCGAAGCCGAATTTTTAATTTGCGAGTTATGAGTGAAAAACTGGCAGAAAATGTTATTGTGTCGTAACTTGGATTTTTTCAATATATTGCATGGAATTATTGATTGCTTTGATTCTGTGAGCTCACCCTGGCCGACTCATTTCTTTATAATGTCAAGGCATGCAGAAATCTGAAATTTTCAACATAGACGGAAAAGGGATAATGAAAGTAGTCCTGAATGGGCAAACTTTCGTCGATTTGGACAGAACTCACTATGCAGGGGTTTTCTAGGCCAGGGAACTCGAATCTGAGGTCATTTTTCCCAGGCAATGCTTTATAATCGTGGAATATATACCATGTGATTCGCATTTAGGTATTAATAAATATAATGTTTTAACTATTTTGCTCCTAATTTTTAATCTTTGAATTAATTATCGTGGCCGAAGCCACGACTCCTGCTAGTTGAACAAAAGTGTTTTCTTCTTTTCTAGTAAAGATTCAGGAAAATTAATGTGCTGATAGCTTTCTAAACATGTCATTGATCCTATTAAATAACAAATTCATACATTTCACTGGGACAAGTTTTATTTCCCCAGATGCTGTAACTTCCAGACTATATGAAGGGTACAGTGGAAGAATGAGGAATGTCAAGAAATCAAAGTTTCACTATCTAATCGTGGTATGTGATTTAGGTGTTATGAAATATAATGATTTAACTATTATGCTCTCAATTTTTAATTTTTACTTTTTGAAATAATTATCACGGGCGAAGCCACGGGCACATGCTAGTAGAATCTAGAACCAATTAATCATAATGTAGGTAATTATTAATTCTATAAGAATTAAATCAGCAGGAAATTTTTTTCCATAAAATTTTCATATTTATTGATTTTTTGTACAGTAAAATACGTCCAACATTTATTAGCAATGGAATGTGGATAGACAGAAATATACTCTATACCACTCCATCTAAGAAATTAACGCGCCAAGCTGACACGTCTACAGTGAATGTCATGTTGCTCCTTCATTCCCTGTACAGTGAAATTTAATCTGCTTTTTTTCCCTTACCTTATTCTTTCTTCGCCAGGTTCATAAGTAGACCTGGGATTTTAGGCTCTAAAAAACTTGGTTTTAGGCACCTAAAATAGGCTTTTAAAACAAGTAAATAGCCTTTTAAACTAGAGAATAGGCACTTAAAATATGCTTCAAAAATGTGTAAATAGACAGAAAATAGACTTTACAATATTACAACACACACTTAAACTATCAGGAAACTAAGGTATTACTTGGACGTGAAAGGGCCGAGAAATTTTGTCCAGAGGCTCTAATTTAGGCTTGGAGTACTTTTACATGCCGTAAATCTACAACACGGGTCCCCCAGCTTAAAGTCCCTCCCGGAGGACTCCGTGCCCAGGATTTTTACGTCCTGAAAAACCCATCGACCGTGGCCGGGTTTGATCCCGCGACCTTCGGATCTAGAGGTGGGCATGCTACCTCTAGACCACCGTGGCCGACACTTAAACTGTAACCTGATCTTTTTATTACTGTTAGAAACGTGGTATATCTATTCTTAACAGAAATAACTGCAAAATTAAGACAGAATTAAAAAGACATTCATCAAAAGCAATTATGGCTCATTAGAAAAATTAGATCACTACAGGCCTTGAAGGGCCTTGGATTTCAATAACAGCCTGCAGATATTGTGGTCATCACACTGGCGACTTGACACAGTATGTCCCTTCTTACTGCTTGCTCCTTGTTTTTTTGAGCTAATCCTCCCCTGTCAATCAGTATTCCTTTGGCGACAATTGTTTGGGTAAATCAAGGTTTTGTGAAAAACCGACACTTTGTTGTTCTGCTCTTCATTCAAGGATGTCCATAATTGTAAAAATTGCAGCATTTTAATTTCATTTCAAATGTACAAAATAGGCATTTTAGGCACTAAAATAGTAAAATAGGCTCTAAAGGCCCAAATAGGCATTTTAGGGCACTATAAAACTCTATAAATGTAAGTGATTTATCATGAAACATCAACATATTTAAAAATTTTCATGTTATTTCATAAGGAACGAAATAGGCATTTGCCTTAAAATCCCAGGTCTATCATAAGCAAGACTAAAAGATTGCACAGTCAGCTACCAGATGGGCTTGATAACTCAATTTCCAATTTTGGTTGACATTCCCCCTTCTTCTCCTGTACCCATCATATACTATTAGTAATTATTAAAGCTCTTGGAAAATGTGATTTAGATAATTAGCATTATGATTACCTCGATCTCTGCAAATTACCACCATGAGAGAAAGGCATTCTGCCCGGGCAACTTCCAGCTCCCATTTCTTGTCTTGCACTTCCTTCTCAAGAGCTCTAATCCTCATCTGCTGGGTCGCATCAGCTTTCTCTTGACCATGCTCTAGGATCATCTCACACTACAACAACCCAAATACAAATTTTGACTCTTAGTATAATATAGTCTAGTGTAGAAACCACAGAGTGTAATATATTATGTATATTATAGAATTCAAGTAGCAAATTCAAGTAAAATCTTTAAAGCCATTTTTGAGAAAATCAGCAAAAATGTCATTCTCTGTAAAGTGGTTGTAAAAATTAATTGCATCCCCGAAGGATACACAACTGAAATAAAATTATCGTTGAGCTAGGCCGTTCACAGACACACAGACATGTATCTGAAAATAGAAAAACATGTAGGCCTATTTTATTCTTCATAAAATAGGCCTACATATTTATAAATGGCATATTGACTCATCGGCTAAAGTTCAAACTGCATGCTCGATGCTCAAATAACCAGGCCGAGCAACTTGCAATTCTAGAAGTACTAAAAAAACTAAATGAGCTGGGAAATCAAGGGAACAATGATAAACGCATTGCATTGTTTACTGATAGCAAGATAACCCAAGACCTACTTAGAAACAACTTGAAGCACAACCAGCTGATAGAATCAATCAAAACTGAAATCCTGGCTCTGACAAAATCAGGATGGACACTGCATTTCGGCTGGGTGAAAGGACACTCTGGATATATGGAAATGAAATAGTGGACAGACTAGCAAAGGAGGCTGCTGCGGAAGATAATGAAATAAGATATGATAAAACACCAAAAGAAGTTCTAATAACTAGAGAGAAAGAAGCTGGACTCGATGCATGGCAACAGCAATGGACTGCATCAAGGAAAGGAGCAATAACTAAAGAATTCTTCCCATCCATGAGAAGCAGATTAAGACAGAAACTGCCTATTTGCCAAGAATTCACTACAATGATCACAGGACAGGGCAACCTTAGATCATATCGCCACAGATTTGCTTTACTGGATAGCCCATTATGCAAGTGCCAAGAAGAGGATCAAACGGTAGATCACATAATATTCCGATGTAAAATTGTAAACCAACAAAGAAATGACATGATCAGGAAAATACAAAGTAGAGGATGCGTGTGGCCCGTAACCAAAGAGGAACTTATGAAAACTCATTTAAAGAACTTTGTTAATTTCGTGAAATCCATAAACTTCACAGATATAGAGTAACTAAAGCATAAATTTCAAATTATCTTACTAAATAACCTTACATGTTGTATTAGAATTAATTATTGCAGATGTTTAGAACATTCTCACTGAACATACTATAAGTAAGTTATATATTTGCAAATTGTGTATATTGAAGTTAAAGGCATGTAGTATTCTTAAGAAATGGAGCATGCCAGTAATAATTTATTAAAAAATTTAATAAAAAAAAAAATTGTAGGCCTATTTATGTTAAAAACTCGACACTGTGTTTTGTAGTCGAACGTAATACTTTCTCTACCTATTGGTATAGACGAAGGAAGTAAAAAACAGAACGTGATGTTTATACGGTATAAGACATCAATCTGTCTGAAGTCAGCTGATGACACTTTCTCAACACATTGAAAATTCTTTAAAAAGCTTTTTGATTGAAAACAATCTCTATAATATATATAAAAGGCTTTGTCCTGACAGACTGACTGACAGAAAATCAACGTAGAGCTTAAACTATAACGGGTAGAGACTTGGAATTTTGACAGTACCTTTGTTTCATAATGTAAGTGCTCACTAAGAAAGGATTTTGAAAAATTTTGACTTTAAATGCCAAAAATTAGATGTTTTTGAGAATACTTAATCCCTTTTTACACAGAATTATCAAATCCAAATCACAGTTCACTTGACAACAGTATTGTTGGCAGTCTTCACATAAGGCTTTGAAAATAAATGAAACGAGACTTGACAAATTAGGGAAGGTATCAATATAATCCATGTTATAAATAAATATTAAAGAGTGAAATCCACGAAAATAATGCAGTCACATAACTTTCTCTACCCTGGACATAGAGAAAACAATACGAGGTATGGTAATGTGTGTATTATTATATCGCAGGTTTTTGAGGAGAGAAGTATGAAAGTGATATTGCATTTCTATTTAACTTCATCCCCAAAACGGTTTTATGGTAACATGAGAGTGAGAAATAAATATTCTGCAAAGACAATACAATTTTATGTTACCGGAATTTCTGTTTCTTCTTATTTGAACCCCTACCAGGCTTGCTGTGTACAAGCAATGGGATGCAAAATTCTCCATCCTCTATGAGTCATTAAAAGCTATACCAAGCGTTTTCTGAGGAAATAGTTTGAGTGTGATAAATCGTTCTTCCTATTTCAAATTCTAAATACATATATAATGACCTATAATTTAAAAATCGAAAGTCCTTCATAAGATATTTTCCAATTACAAAATAAAAAACCTGGGTGACAGCTGGCCTTCTAAGCTAGTTTCAGATATAGGCCTATTGCTAAAACCGACTATTTTTATACACAATCTTCATCCCTCTACTTATTACGACAGGAGCAAACATCTAACACATAATATTGTTTGGATGAACAAAGAATTATTTCTTGTAAAATGGTCTTGGCTTTGACATCCTTGCTCTATGACTTTTAATAAACATTTGTGATGTACATTTCAAACAATTACTACAAGAAGCATTATTATTATTATAATTATTATTATTATTATTATTATCATCATCATCATCATCATCATCATCATCATCATCATCATCATCGTTACTATTACTACAGCTTGGAAGCTAAAGACCTATAAATCACCTTTAAAAAAACAAAAATATCCTAAAAAGTAATAATTGTTAGAAAAAGGAATGTAAAAATGCAATTCAAATTAATAATTTTAGTTTTAAGTATGTTAGCTTGATAGTTTTGTATGGTTATACAGGGTGTTAATGAATAACACCGAAATATTTTACCTATGTATAGAGGGGACAAAGACAAGCATCTTTTATTAGGAGATTTTTGCTCTGTGGATTCAATTTTTCCGGTTACAGCATAAAATTTACCAGGGCATGGCCGCCACTGACTTCTTACATTAGAAAAAAATGCAAAACACTGTAGTCGGAAGTTATGAATAAAAAAAAAGACTAATGCAGTGGCGACCAGTCATGTGATTAGTCTGTAAATTTTGTAGATTATGGAAACACTAAATTATGATATAGCTGTTACGAATGATTAAGAGTCAGGTTTTTATTGATCACTAGGAAGGCATGAAGTCAATTTAATGAAAATTTTAATCCTATTCCGTGTAAATATTGATTTATGAGAATCATATTATAATTACTTCAATGCCCTGTAGCATACACATTTTACGTCATAGAGCAAAATTCTTGTAATAAAAGTTGCTTGTCTAAGTCCCCTCTATATACAGGTAAGATATTTCGGTGTTATTTATTAACACCCTGTATAAGTTGAAAATCTTGCTTGTCCTTGGTGACAGAATTTCAATGAGTTTTAAAGACAAGTAAGAAACAGTTTGAAAAATTTTATGTCATAACCGGGATTTGAACACGGATCTTCGGCTTAACGCGCCGATGCTCTACCATTAAACTACCATGACAATATGCCAGTACGACATCAAATTCGACAACTGATTCAGAAGACAAGGCAGACCACGGGAGGTTTCTCCGTTGAGAACACGCGTGTCGTACTGGCATATTGTCATGGTAGCTCAATGGTAGAGCATCGGCGCGTTAAGCCGAAGATCCGTGTTCAAATCCCGGTTATGACATAAAATTTTTCAAACTGATTCTTACTTGTATTAATATCCCAGACATGGATTTAATGTCTATTTCCTTTCCCTCCACTTAATTAAAAGTTTTAAAGAATTCCACTAGCCTCGGTTATAGTATGTCTCAAGCTTACCGCAGGTTTTTCTGGCCGTAATACTTGATCAGCAGTCTTCATCTCAATCTGGAGATCCTGGTCCTCAGGCAACAGGAAGGTAACTTGCTTCTGCAAAATTATAATAATTTTCATCACTTCTTTTCAATAATTTGCATATGTCTTTAGTGATGATGGTGATGATGACAATGATAATAAATATAGTCAAGTGTATGTTTATTTTAGTTAAATAATTAGCTAGACTGACTACAATTTTCTTTCTTTCTTTACCTGAGTTTCACCTCTCCCTTTTATGAACTTTTAAGCGACCCAAGCCGCCCGGCCCTTTCAGGGCCGCGACCAGTCGGGAGAGGGATTATCTATGGATCACATACATACTTTTTTGACCAGACAAGGACATGGAAGGCCTCCCCAGATGAGTGATCAGCCCAATGCTGGGGCCACCTCTGGGGCCACATAGGACGAGACACACCATTCACAAACACACACTCATTCCAAACAAGGCGAGGATGGGATGAAGATGATAATGACGGCCAGATGATATCCGGGAACCACAAGGGCCTAAAGTTACCCGACATTTGTCTCATAGGTGAGGAAAAACCCTGGAAAAAACCTCACCCAGGTAACTTGTCCCAACCAGGAATTGAACCCGGGCCCGCTGCGTGAGAGGATCGAACACATCCCCTGAGCCATAGCGGTGGACTGACTACAATTTTAAAAGTTTGAAATTATAGGATTTTGTTTATGATTATTTTCAGTAAGGTGGATCTCCCTAAGCAGTTGACAATCTCATTTAATAGAATGCTACTAACCTTAACCCTGGGTTGCTCATTACATCTCATGAAATGAAAATGACTCAGCTCTTCTTTGACCTTGACATCCAGTTCATCAGCTCCTTTTCTCAGCTTTCTATTAGGTGTAACGCCATCTTCTCTTCTCTGTAACATTCATATGGTATACATGATATCAGTCTTCCAATGCATGGTCTTTGACTTCAGATTGGTGGCATTCCCTTCCTCCTTCCCGTTCTTCCAATGAATTCGCTTTTCTCTCTCAGCTACTGAGCTCACGATTTCTTTTAAAATGGATAAGTTATGAGAACATTATAGGAGAAAAATTCCTCCGGAACTGGGACTTGAACCCAGGACCTTTGGCTATTCGTGCCAATGCTCTACCAACTGAGCTAAGCCGGAGCTCAATTCACAGCGCCAGATGGAACTTCTCTCCTATGACTGACCTATGACCCTTGGGCAATCAGTCATAGGAGAGAAGTTCCATCTGGCGCTGTGAATTGAGCTCCGGCTTAGCTCAGTTGGTAGAGCATTGGCGCGAATAGCCAAAGGTCCTGGGTTCAAGTCCCAGTTCCGGAGGAATTTTTCTCCTATAATGTTCTCATGTAGTGTCCAACAGAGACAATAATCTGTGGCTCATGAATGCTTATATATCTATGGATAAGTTATGTTAGTCCTTCTTTCTGTCCATGATACTTTTAATACAAATACAAATACAAATACAAAAATATTTATTGTCCTTAAGCAGATACAATTTGCAATAGACAAGATTAAAAGAAGATTGTGTTAAAACCTTATATATTGTAAAGAAAAATATTTACTTAGCTCATAAAAAGGGTTTTGAATGAGTCAGTTGTGTAGCCTTTTTTTGAATAGTTCAAGTACTAGGTGTTTACTGTCTTCACTTAAATTATTATACAATTTCATACTTATTATGGCGTAACTGCTACAGCTTTTTGGTAGCCTATTATATGGAATAACGTCGTTAAGATAGCAAAACCTCGTATCTCAAAAATTGACGATTTTGAGATTTTAGCTTCATGGTATAAAATAAGGCATTCAGCTCAAGATGCAAGAACCCGCATCTCAATATTGTACATAATAACGACACAGTGTAAAATTATCAAAACCTCATAACTCGCGATGTTTAAAATTTAAGATGCTAAACCTCGTATCTCAAAATACGAGTTATCGTAGTACACCTATTTGGTGCCACCTTATTTAAATCATAGGTTGGTAATACTCGTATTTCACAAACACATTTACCGCTTTGTACTTTTCCCGCTTCTTACTACTGTATTTCATTATTGTGTCACTAGATACAAGTTCATTCCCGTGCTGTGTAGTATTCAATACAGATGTGAAGAACTTGCAGGTTACTCCTCAACATGGTAAGTAATAAGATATTTGTAATTCTAAAGCAATATCATTTTGCAATATAAAGTTAGAGTTTTTACGAAATGTTCTCTGCACGATCTCAATATGTTTATAGTAATTCTGTAATATCTTGATAGAAACTCAATATATCAATCTCAAACAAAAGAAAATAATGCATTTTCATAGTTCATAATGGAAAACTGTGTAACAATTGAGGACTCTATTCGAATATTTCAGGATAATAAACTGCAATCTAATACACATTATGAGTCAAGAGGGAAAAGGATGCTTGAAATGGCTCTGCAACTGTCTGGAAAATCATCCTCATCAGCTGCAACTCCAGTATTGTCACCGCAGTTACCATCACCAGAGGTATCACCACCACCACCACAAAACACAACAAAAGCAGGTAACAAGTGTTTAAGTTACAATGCTTCAATTTAAAGCCAGATAGTAGGAAGCGACTTCGAAGATTCGAGCACAGATTATGAACCTACAAGTGACTGCATATCTGAAGAATCAGATGATCCAGCACCCAGAAGAAAAAAAAGAAAGACAGTAAGTAATACAAGCCGGAAGAATGTTACAAGTGAAATAAGGGAAAGTCAACAGGGAACTATTACACATGGTGAAGTTACAAATAAATGTAATGCTATCGTAGAAAATGAGAGCTCTGCCGAGAGAGATAACTTACAATTATCTACTCATACTGAAGTCCCAGAAATACCAGAAACAAGCATTGCAAAAGAAACAGTTACAATGAAGAAACGTGCTCAAAAAGGAAAAGCAGATCCAGCATTGTGGAAAAGAAATAAAGCAAAGAATTGTAGAATGATGGGCGAAAAATATAAGAGCTGTGGTAGTAAAAAAAATGGAAATGACATTGAAATAACAAGAGAACCACGTGTAATTTGACCACGGTGTTCATCTCAACTCTGTACAAAATCGAAAAACAAAAGGAAGTGTTCTACTATATCAGAAGATGACAGAGCTGAGGCATTTAAGCTTTTCTGGTCAAACATGAATTGGGATCAAAGGAAAATTTACACTGCTACTTTGGTCAACAGGAAAGGAGTTAAACAAAAAACAAAAACGGGAATATCAAGAAGAAAATTCAGTCTTCAGTACAATTTAAAAGTAAATGATGATGTACTACCTGTGTCTAAGGAAATGTTCCTTTCAACATTAGGGATTGGTGAATGGTCTGCTAGAAGCTGGGTGAAAGTGACCCTAGAGGAAGATTCAGAATCAAAGGAAGTATGTAAAGAAGGAAATAATTCCGAAACTACCATCCCATTATTGCAGATCTTCTAGTTCGAAGCTTTATTTGGAGCCACACTTCTCATCTTACAGTGAGCTGTATAGGGTATTTAAAGAAGACTGCAACTCCAATAACATTGAACCTGTTGCTGGCAGAGATTTATTTGTGAAGATCATTAAAGAAAGAGATATTGCCCTTTCCAAACCCAAGAAAGATGAATGTGATCTGTGCTTTTCCCACAAGATCGGCAATGTTTAGATGTTGATTATAATGCTCATCAGTTAAAGAAAGAGAGAGCACGACAGGAAAAATCTTCCGACAAAAAGTTAGCAGAATAAGGAAAAATTTGTGTCTTTACTATGGATGTGCAAGCGGTGCAACTAGTGCCTGCTACTCAAGCAAGTTCTCTCTACTTTAAGCAAAAATTAGCATGCCACAATTTCACTATTTACAATTTAGAGGCTCAGTAGTTTGCTATGCTTGGCATGAAGATGAAGGGGGATTGATTGCCAATGTTTTCGGCACGTGCATTGCAGATTTCTTGGATACAGAAATAAAAGATTGCGACAAAAGTAAGGATAAACTATTGTACAGTGATGGTTGTTGTGCTCAGAATAGAAATGCTGTGCTATCAAATGTTTTACAGAATTTTAGCATTGTGAGTGGATCAACGATTATGCAGAAATATTTAGTAAGAGGCCACACGCAGATGGAATGTGACCGTGTTCATTCTACAATAGAGAGAAGAAAGAAAAATAGGGATCTTTACTCTCCAGCTAATTGTGGCACGTAAGTAAATAACGGGTTAAGTGCCAAAAAGTTTATTTAGAGATAATCAACAAAACGTCTGACCACCAGCATTGGTGTTCCATATGACCGCCATCTTCTCGCAGCTATAAAAACTGTTTCCCTCTGCTCTTGTGCTTTGATCAGAATATATGTTATTGGCTATGGTATTTACAACAGTATTTCATCAAGAACTCACATTTTGTATTTTTGGCACTTGGCCCATTATTTACTTATGTGCCACAATTATGTTCAAGTTATAACAGTAGCTAGGTGCGGTAAACAAGGACAGTACAAAGTAAAATATGTATGTCATGATTTTTTTCAAGGATTTTTCTGAAATTCAATACTATAAGTCAATACGTCCAGGAAACAAAGTGGGTGAGCCATCTGTCAATGACATGTCAGCACTAAAGTATAATCCGCATGCTGGTATTGAGTACAAGTTGAACTTTAATGATGACTGGAAATTACTTCCGAGACGACCGAATACTGTAATTGGGAGTGAGAAACGGCTTTATCCTGGAACTATTCCTATTTCCTCTCAAAAGTATAATGACCTGATGTCATTGAAGCCAGTTATTCCAATAGACTACCATCCATTTTACGAGGGCCTACTGCACAACTAGATCAGTGAAGAAAGGATCAGAAATACGCAAGAATCACTAGGATTTCGTCATTTGTTGTAGTTCTGTATTTGATTAATTGCAAGTTCCTGTATATTAAAAGTTAACAAGATTTGGGAGTATTGTACCAATATTATTTATCTCCATCCATCATATAAGAAATAATTTGAACTAAGTGCAATAACTCGTTACATGAATAATACGCTCCAAAACAGTTTGTGGCAAAGCCTCGTGTCTCATAAAAATGTCCGTAATTTCTATGTAATTAATTATTAAGATGCGTAATACACATTGAATGTTTTGTTAGCCACTAGAGATTAGTCCATAATGAGATCACTTCCGCTTGTTTGAAATTGTGGAAATTAGGCAGTTTTTTTCGTTTACTGAAAAATGTACATTTTTGAGATACGAGGTTTTGTTATCTTAACAACGAATTAATTATCCAGTGTATTGCGACTTTTTGTGTTATGGTCATGGATATGAGATCTATATATAGAAAGACCAGTAATAGAGTTATTATGGGCATAGGATAAACACAAATATATATATACTAGCTTAAAAGACCCGGCGTTGCCCGGGTTTTGTATTTTGTAATTGGAAATTAACTTATGAAGGATTTTCAATTTTAAATTCTAGGTCCTTATATAGGCATTTGTAATTTGAAATAGGAAGAACGACTTATTACACTCAAACTATTCCCTCAGAAAACGCTTGATATAGTTTTTTATGGCTCATTGAGGATCTAGAATTTTGCATCCCATCGCTTGTACAGTGCACAGCAAGCCTGGTAGAGGTTTAAATAAGAAGAAACAGAAATTCCTGTAACATAAAATTGTAATATCGAGGCGGGAAATTTCCCACTCTTATGTTACCATAAAGCCGTTTTGGGGATGAAATTAAACAGAAAGCATTATCACTTTCATACTTTTCTCTCCAAAAAACTGCGATATAATATAATAATATACACATTACCATACCTCGTTTTGTTTTCTCTATGCCCAGGGTAGAGAAAGTTATGTGATTCCATTATTTTAGTGGATTTCATTCTGTAATATTTATTTATAACATGAATTATTTTGATAACTTCTCTTATTTGTCAAAAGTGCATCTCATTTGTTTCTTCCAAGCCCATCTGATACCATTTGGCAACAATATATTCTGTGATTTGGAATTGATAATTCTATGTAAAAAGGGATTAAGTATTTTCAAAAACCATTTAATTTTTGGCATTTAGAATCAGAATTTTTCAAAATCCTTTCCTAGTGAGCACCTACATTATGAAACGAAGGTACTGTCAAAATTCTAAGTCTCTACCTGTTATAGTTTAGGCTGTACGTTGATTCCTGTCATTCAGTCAGTCAGTCAGTCAGTCATTCATTCAGTCAGTCAGGACAAAGCCTTTTATATATATATAGAGATTAACCACTGTCAGTATACCACTACTTACAAACAGTGGTTTACAGTGTGTGAAAACAGAAGTCTTGTTAAGTGCCAGTATGGTACTTTATGAGATTGTGTGTGGGGACGGGGAAATGTCTGTCCATCCGACTGTGTCTGTACGCACGATAACTCAAATACGATTAATCGGATTTTAATGAAACTTGGTATACACATTCACAATGTTCATGGGAAGAAGCCTATTGATATTGGACCAAATCCGTTGACCGTTACCAGAGTAAAACCCAATTTAGTGTCTATTTTCAAGACATGATAACTCAAATATGCTTTATCGGATTTTCATGAAACTTGGTATACCAATTATAATGTCCATGGCAAGAAGTCTATTGATATTGGACCAAATTGGTTGGCCGGTACCGGAATAATGCCCAATTTAGTGCCTTTTTATGGTAATATGTCACAAAGGCGCAGATAACTCAAATACGCTTTATCGGATTTTCATGAAACTTGGTATACGAATTTATGACCTTCTTGGGTACAAGCCTATTGAATTTGGGCCAAATCGGTTGACCGGTACCAAAATAACGAGAATGTCAATATTAATTCTGTAATGAATATTCTTCCGTGGCCCACAATATATTAAAATAATGTAACAAATGGCAAATCATATATTGATATTGTTAACATTCCTGATTGATTTGTTTTCTGTTTCTTCATAACAATGTCAGTCTGGGCTAAATAATAATTTAAATAATGTACATAAAAGATTTATAACAACTTGCCGTTGAATATTCATATTATATTGTGCATTCTATGGATATGTAGACTACCGATATTTACATTAGGCTAGGCCTATATTTTAATGTGAGTATTTTTCATATTCATTCCTGTGCAGCAATAGGCCTATACCTAATGTAATTTCTGACAGATTTCATATTGATTTTTTATTCATTCATAACCTTTAAGGCTGCTTAAACTTGAAACAGACATATCAGCGAATCGTAGGCCTATTGCATCATTATTATTATTATTGCCAGCACATTTTGATTTTGGAGTTTAACTCTGAGATCTATTACAAAAATAACTTTTTTGCATGGGCCTATCATAATTGCGTTTATCACTGATTAAAAGAAGCATACTGGCACTTTGTTACATCAGTTTACCTGATTTTATTTATTTACTAGCATGTGCCCGCAACTTCGCCCGCGATAATTATTTCAAAAATTAAAAATTAAGAGCATAATAGTTAAATCATCATATTTAGCCTATTAACACCTAAATCACGTGGACTACATACCACGATTAGATAGCGTCGCCTGGTAAAAGCGACCTCAGATTCGAGGTCCTTGGCCCAGAAAAGCCCTGTATAGTGAGTTTCGTCCAAATAAAACAATGTTGGACCATATTAGGGCTTACAACATTCAAGCGATCGCGAAAGTTTTATTTCAAGGTATGACAAAAATAGACAAAGCCAACTGTAATTGTCAAACTTCCATTTAATATAATTCCAAACCCATCTGAAACCCACTGGCAACAATATGTTTTAATGTCAAATGTGATTCGGTTTCGATAATTCTGTGTAGGAAGGGATTAAGTATTCTCAAAAACATTTAATTTTTGGCATTTAAAATCATAATTTTTCAAAATCCTTTCTTAGTGAGCACCTACATTATGAAACGAAGGTACTGTCAAAATTCCAAGTCTCTACCTGTTATAGTTTAGGCTCTACGTTGATTCCTGTCAGTCAGTCAAGACAAAGCCTTTTATATCTCTATATATATAAAAGGCTTTGTCCTGACTGACTGAATGACTGACTGACTGACTGATTGACTGAATGACAGGAATCAACGTACAGCCTAAACTATAACAGGTAGAGACTTGGAATTTTGACAGCAGAAATTGACCCCGCTTTCTACTGCACCCCAGCCATGAAAGAGGAGGAATGGAAAAGAGCCGACTTCGAACTTCGCCACCTCTACACCCGAGGGGCAATACACGGTTTCCACCACCGCATCTGCTGCAGGAAAGGATTCCACAACGCTGACAGTGAATGTGTCTGCGAACTGTGCAACCGAGTCTGCACACAATATCACCTGTTCGAGTGTACCCAAAGAACATTACCACTCTCACATTATGCAAAGGACGAATGTCAGTAACTTCCCATGTACAACCCTTTGTACACATTGTGTTTAGTTCTATTTAATAAATAGAATATATTGTTGCCAAATGGTATCAGGTGGGCTTGGAAAAAACAATTGAAATGCTCTTTTCACAAATAAGAGAAGTTATCAAAATAATTCATGTTATAAATAAATATTACAGAATGAAATCCACTAAAATAATGGAATCACATAACTTTCTCTACCCTGGACATAGAGAAAACAAAACGAGGTATGGTAATGTGTATATTATTATACTAGCATGTGCCCGTGGCTTCGCCCGCGATAATTATTTCAAAAATTAAAAATTAAGAGCATAATAGTAAAATCAATATATTTATTAACTCCTAAATCACGTGGACTACATACCACGATTAGATAGCATCGTCTGGTAAAAGCGACCTCAGATTCGAGTTTCTTGGCCCAGAAAACCTCTGTATAGTGAGATTCGTCCAAATAAAACAACGTTTGACCATATTTAGGGCTTACAACATTCAAGCGATCGCGAAAGTTTCATTTTCAAGGTATGACAAAAGTAGCCAAAGCCAACTGTAATTGATTTGACATTGAAATGTATAACTGAAAACTTATGTTTTGAAAACGCACAAAATGCACGTTTTTTGCCCGTTTTTCACTCATAACTCACGAACGAAAACTAAAATTAAAATTCCGACTTCGAAGTGCATTTTCCGACCCTTCAGCCCACCTATGTTTAAAATTTCAGATCTCTGCGTTCAGTAGATTTCGCTGGACATCGAGGACAATTCCTATAGATAATATGAATTATAATGATACCTTCTCTAATTTGTCAAACATCCATTTCATTTAATCCAAACCCACCTATACCATTGGCAACAATATGTTCTGTGAATTTGTTTCGATAATTCTATGTAAAAAGGGATTAAGTATTTTCAAAAACATTTAATTTTTGGCATTTAGAATCAGAATTTTTCAAAATCCCTTCTTAGTGAGCATCTACATTATGAAACGAAGGTACTATCAAAATTCCAAGTCTCTACCTGTTATAGTTTAGGCTGTACGTTGATTCCTGTCAGTCAATCAGTCAGTCATTCAGTCAGTCAGGACAAAGGCTTTTATATATATAAGAGATTATATCGCAGGTTTTTGGAGAGAAAAGTATGAAAGTGATAATGCTTTATGGTAACATAAGTGTGGGAAATTTCCCGCCTCGATATTACAATTTTATGTTACAGGAATATCTGTTTCTTCTTATTTAAACCTCGACCAGGCTTGCTGTGCACTGTACAAGCGATGGGATGCAACATTCTAGAACCTCTATGAGCCATAAAAAACTATATCAAGCGTTTTCTGAGGGAATAGTTTGAGTGTAATAAGTCGTTCTTCCTATTTCAAATTATAAATACCTATATAAGGACCTAGAATTTAAAATTGAAAATCCTTCATAAGCTAATTTCCAATTACAAAATACAAAACCCGGGCGACGCCGGGTCTTTTAAGCTAGTGTGCTAATATAGGCAAAGATCACAGCATATTTTCAATTATTGGAGACAAACACATAGATTTAATCACAAATTTTTTGTAGATAAAAAATATAATAAACATGCCCTTAATATAGTTTATGCAAATGCTCCTAGAAAAAATTAGTTTTTAGTATAATACCGGGTCTTTTATATTGTTTTAGTATACATTTTACAACCACCAAACGAGGTATGCTAAACATTGAAAGCAACAACATAGAGAAATGTGAATTCTGCCCATGTTTGTGTTTTATTTTGCAATCTGAATCATGTTTCATTTCAAGTATGAAAAAATATTTTGTGAATTGCATTTAAAATGACAGCAAGATCCTTCAAACTACAAAAAATGCCATGACAATGACTAATGAAATTAAAAACTGACTTATCAGCACAACTCAAGGAAAAATACAACATGAAAATGCATGATTCTGCTTCGTTACATTTACATCGTTGTTCTAATGTGAAAAAGATATCATTGCCAAAAAATTTTAGTTCCTTTTCAGTACACACGGAATTCATCTTATTTATGCGTTGATTTCATTCTAAACAAAGGCAACTAATGATTATTTTACTGAAGTGTGTATATTTTGCCATTTTACAATAGAAATAGTCTTATTGTCTCATAACTTAATCAGCTCTGTGTATAATATTAACAATAGGAGATACCATGATTGCTGGTTGCTAAATACAAATAAAATATAAACAAAAGCTGAATTTAAGGTATATAATATAAATTATTTCATTAATAAAATGATGTACTGTAGACATAGGGGCCCGGGTTTGTTTCCTGGTCAGGACAAGTAACCTAGGTGGGGGCTTCTCCTCACCTATGATACAAATATCAGGTAACTTTAGGCCATCTTCCTCCCATCGGCGTTTTGAGTGTGTGTGTACCGTCCTATGTGTTAGTTTTGTCTCGGAAGTGGCCCCGGCATTGGGTTGATCACTCAACCATGTCCTTGCCTAGTGTATGTCTGTGGCCACCGGAAGGTAGAAGTCCCATAAGGCCTCGGGCGGCATAAATTAAACTTTGGTAATGTAGAAGAAGGCAATAGAGATTATAATTTGGCTTTTTCTACAGACAGGCGTAAGGCTATAGGAATCCCGTTCATCGAGTACTTACCTCACTAAGTTCCATAATTCTTCGCTTTTATACTTAATTCGCTTACAATATCTTTGATTATCACTATCTCACAATGAGTTAAAATCAAAGGGAAGAGTTTCCATGGAAACGCCATACAGGTATTGTTTACAAGCTAAAAGTTATATTTGAAACATGTTCTTAAGAATTTATTTGAAGGGTAGTTGTATGTCTCGCGTGATGAACAATGCAGGCTGAGCATGAGGCAATTGAATGCACACTCCCAGCAAGTCAGGCCTTATTCTAACATATCATAATGTGAATTGAGAAAGTCTGATTTCGTTAGGTTGAGAATCCTTACCACTTTAAGATGAAGAAAGTCACAGTTTTATCAAAAAGTGTCACACAATTTTGTACATGAGATCTTTATACTATGGGCTAAATCATTAAAAGTAATTTCCCTGAAGGGTAGTTATAAGCCAAATCAGACTTTGAGTTATAGTCCAGTCAATGAATGTAGAGAGAAATAGAAGGAACAAATTTCTTTTACTTTGGGACTCTGTCTGGACTAATAAGGAGATAAACATATTAAAAGTCCTTATACATGCAAGCATGGATGGTCCTTTTTTTGGTTTTTAGCTGATATCTCGAAAACTACGCTTCAAAATGAAAGCTAACAACATTTTCTACAAGATTGTTATTGGTCTATTCTTGATTTTTTTCTATTCCCAACAGTTTTCTAGATATCCTCTAGCAAATATTGGAAATTTTCCAAAATAGCTTTTTTGCCTCATGCTTTTTCACTAACTTTGCCTTCTAGCACCTCAGTCTTTACATTTACGTCAAGCCTGGGTAAAACGTAACTATGTAATAAACAAACATTCATTAAAAATTCAATCATGTAAAGACAGAACATGTAATGGCAAAGATTACTGTTAATTTTAAGTATTGAATGGTTCCATATGTTCTGCCTTTTCACAGTCATTATCCTTTAAACTTTGGTATTTAGTGACTGGCAAAGAAAACATTTCCAAAATTTCTTCCTATGACTGGGGAACAAAATTTGTTTACAAACAGATGAAATGCACGTAAACCATTAGAGTTCTGGCCCGACTAGAGGGAGGGGCAGCAGTGGTTGCAGCCCCAAAAGGGGGCCCTTCCGACTAGGTTTTATTTTTTGCTTTCTAAATTTACTCTAAAATAAAATTGGTTAAAAGTCAATAAACAGCTTAAGTTATGTTTTGTGTGTTTATTTCGTCTGCATTGTCCTGTCGTATAACGGTGACAAGAAATTATCAGTTAATCTGAAACAGATTATTCTTGAAGAAAAATTGCTATTTTGAAAAGTAGAAGCAGAAATCCTTTTGGACTGAACAGTAGGCCTAACTAACGTTAGGCATTTAAAATCATAATTTTAAAAAGATTGAACTGGTACATACAGATAAAATTGTTTCTAATTAGAACATTTTAATGTATTTTTCCGTTTCGTGCCCGGCATCAGTTAACTGATTTGGTCCAAAATCAATAGGCTTCGTCACATGGGCATTATAAATTGTATACCAAGTTTTATGAAAATCCGATAAAGTGCATTTGAGTTAGCGTGCTTACAGACTCACGGACAGACAGACAGTCCTTTCTACCAGACAATCTCATAAAGTACCGGTACAATTCTGGCACTTAATCAGGGGTGCCCACAGGCACGGGGGGGTTTAAGACGCAGACATACATTTCTAGCTATACCGTAGTTGTACATATATAGGCTATGTTAGGCTCCTCATAATGCAGTGTAACATAATTCTACAACATGACCTCTATGTTATTATTTCATCTCATTGAAATTTTAAAGATATCTCGTGATGATAAAAATGATTAATTTCATCAGGCTCCCCCTGTGTTTTACCTTGTCGAGAGCAAATGCTTTCTTAGTTCTCTTTTTTATGTGACCGATTAATCCTTTTAGAGCTGAGATTTTACGTTGGAATAAGGCAGTCATCAGTTAAAAACTTCAGGGGGTTTAAAATTGATAGGGAAAATTTCATTGGAATACCTGGTTTCATGAATGACAAAGGTACTGTAAGACAGACATGGGCAAACCCCTATCCATTGACACGCAACCCGCAAACTTTTGTCAACTTACACATAGTTCGAAAAGAATGGATAGATGGAGACACAAGCAGACAATAAGTGCAGTGGCGGTTGCTCATTCTTAGGGAAACACTAATTTCACTTTAAAATGTACACTACAAGAAACAACTAATACAAACAATCTTGTATTTTTAATTATTCTTTTACGTGTGCAATTATTTCATTATACAGAGGCTTAGAATGTGTCATAACGCCTTTCCAAACGGAACTGTGTCGCGACCCGTCACTGCTTGCAAAGAGAGTATGACTCATTAATCGGAATAATCTACCATGCACACCGAATGTCCGCAATGCCATCTTGTGTTTTATGCTGGTTGTTCAAGAACCACAAGTGGTTTGCGAACCAGTAAATGCCCATGTATGCTGTATGAGATGAACAAAAAACCTCACGTTTTACATATAGTCCAATCAAATTGTCAAGAATTGATGCAAAATTTCGGGTAGAGCTAATTTTTTTTATATCTTATAATAAATGTAGTTATCAAAGTAACACTGCCACCTAACCTAACACATTCTCAGATGAAGGTACATGAAAATTTAGTTTTCAGGTATTTTACAGTTTTTTTTCATTCATCATATCATTCTCTTCCTCCCACATCTTGGTCTGAGCTTCCTTTGTATTTGCATGGGCGGTGGATTCAGTTATGTCGATTATCTGATTTTAATTTCATGGAAATTCCATTTAAATTTATTTTAGGTGGGAAAATATTTCATAATGCTATCAAAACATACATATTCTTGTTCAGGAAGATTTGGCTAATAAAAAAAAAATGTTATTTTTACGCTCTCAGAGTAACTTGTTACCTTAAATTAAAAAAATAAAGGAAAGCTTTTCTCTTAAATTACACTCTGGAACAAAAAAATAAAAATCAAACGTTTGAATATTACTTGTTTAGTCTGTCTTAAATGAACAGAAATTCTTTTCAATTGACCATGAATGAGCTTTTCTAGTAACATACAGTACATACCACAAACATTAGCCAATTCTAAAATGTTAAAAACATTGACAGTGTGATCCTATGTCACTATCACTTATTATCAAGACGGAGGCATCATGTTAAAAATTGTGACTACCATTTTTTTAATGTGCGCGCATGTGTGATAAGTTTTATTTATGTATGCTAATGGTTTTAAGGCAGTGGTTCTCAAACTTTTCAGTCCGCGGACCCCTTGAAAAAAATTAAAATTTCACGGACACCCTCTGGGTTTTGAAAAAAAAAAAAAAAAACTAAATAAATATTTTGATTCAAATGTATTAAATTCAATAGACAAAATAACAATTTCAATGTAACAAAAGAGTTTACTTCTTAATGTGAACAGTGAAGCTGCTTTAGAAGATATGTAATTTGAGAAAATTATGGGATATCCTATTTCTTCTTAAACCGCCTGCGGACCCCCTGAAACACCATTGCGGACCCCTGGGGGTTAAAATTCAAAGATCCAAAATTTAAAAATTTAAAATATAAAATCCAAAATGAAGAATAGGCCTACATGTATACAAAGTTTAAAAAATCAAAATTAAAAAATCCAAAATTTCAAACAAAATAAAAATTAAAAAATAATAATCAAAGAATCCAAAATTAAAAAATCGAAATTCCAAAATTAAAAAATCCAAAGAATAAAAGATTCAAAGATCTAAAATTTTAAAAATCCTAAATTTTAAAAATCCAAAATTAAAAAAGTCGAAAAACCTAATATTAAAAAGTCCAACATTCCAAAATTGAAAAAATTCAATAATCCAAATTTAAAAAATCCAAAAATTAAATCAAGTTTCACTTCTGTTGCGTGGCGTTCCACCGCACACTTTTTTTGGACAAATCTCACTCAGTTCAATGCCCTAAACTTGTTCAATGGAATTTAGGTCGGCACTATGCAAATTATTTAAATAATGTTTCAGGGAAAAGCCCGATTCATATAACATTAAACTACAACATGCATTTATGGGGTAATCAGAAAATGAACAAAAATGAATTTTTTAGTTTTTTGAATATTTAAATAGTATGGTCTTTGCTCTTTAAAATGACTCCAGTTTCAAGTCTCTATCTTACTCAGACCAGATTTTAGAGAACATTTAACATAATGTATTTTGTAGGTGTGGAATTGTCATCCAATTTGTTATTTTCAAACAAGGCGCCTGGGAAATTTTGTGGGATATTTATGCACAGCCAGCACTGCTAATAAAAGTGGCTACACTGCAAGAACATGGCCTCCAGTAGCTTTTAAACATGTTGAATACAATGTGTTCAATGTAAATATTTGTTGTTTGTCAAGTTATATAGTAGCATTTCCTTGGTTTTTTTTTTTTTGTATTGTGATATTGTGTTATAATACACTATGCCACGGTCAAAAAGACTATTTAAAAACGTGTAAAATTGGGGGAAACCAAGTGCAAATTCAGAAAACTATTGTATGCGTCGTGTTACAAACATTAAACTGCCTTCAACTCTGACAGCACCAACCTCATGAGATGATCCTAAAAGTGACAGCAGCTCAAAAAGAAAGTTACATAATTGTGATGTTGAATATAGTCAATTACTAAAAGGAGTAGCCTAATTTTACTTATCAAATTATAAATATTGCAGTTTTATCAAACATTCTAGCAAACAATGTTTCTTGTAAAGAATGTGGTGAAGTGGGAATTGCCTTATCAATCAAAAGACAGATAGGACTTCATGTGAATTTGCACTATCATGCAATAATTGTAATAATGTAGTGAAATTTTTAAATAGTGATTTCATCAAACTAGTTGAAACAAACATATAAAATGTTGGTGTATGCACTTCGCTGCATTGGTGAAAATGTTTTGTGGGGTCATGAACCTACCCAATCCTCCTACCAGATCTGGCAATCATACCGAGTAGTATGTTCAGTGGTTGAAGATGTTGCTCAAGAATCTATGAAGCAGGCAATTGAAGAGGCATTGTGTGAAAATGAAAATCCTTTAAAGAGAGATCTAACAGTGGGTTTAGATGGTTCATGGCAGAAACGAGGACATCAATCGCTGGATTGCGTTATTACTGCTAGTCTACCTGTGGAGACTCTGCTAAGGTAATTGACATCATTATTTTTTCAAAACATTGTTCATGCCCCGAAAAAAGAAAGGGAAGATGGAACTTTGCGCCCTACGCTGCTCCTCTTTCCACTCACCTGGCTGCTTCCCGTGTGCCGCGCATGCCTTCATGCCTGTAGCCGCTGCTCAACGTCGGTAATGCATAATTGCAATTGACATGTCATCTAATATTTCACACTAAAAAAATGACCCTTGCACCTCCACATAATATTTCACGGTAATCTTCTAGTTGAGCGTAACCAATGTCGCTGCCTCCTAAACTAACATAAACGTTCCTAATCTAACACGATCTCCATCTGCCGTATTATTAGGGAGGCAGTGACATTAGTTACGCTCAAGTAGAAGATTACCTATTTCACAATTATAAAAACGATCCTCGCAACAAAATAGGCTATTTCACAATAAAAAAATACCCTTGCACTATACATAATATTTCATAATTATAAAAAACGCCGTATTATAACATAAAATATGGCTTAGTTGATGCAGGAAAATTCCCTTGCATCAACACTACTCTTTTCATAACTACGGTAACAAAATATCTCAAAATTATAAAAACCAATTCTTGCATTAAAACCCATGAAACCTCCCCTATCATAACTCAAATAGTATATGAACGCTTCCTTCAGTGCTCAACATTCACTTGTGTAATGGTTAAGACTCCTAGCTATAGGGGTCCCGAGTTAAAATCCCGGTCGATCCAAAAATTACTATTAGGAATAGGTCTCAAATAGGTAGGTAAGGTGAGAGGAATGAGACGGGAAAGGAAGAGAAGAAGAGAAAAATTAATTTTTTCAGTTTCACCAAATTGCTAGTAGATGGCACTACCCTCGCTGCTAGTAGTTCAAATGCCGCCGCTAGGGGAGGGATTGAGAGTTGGAGTGGGGGACTCAACTGTGGCGTAATGTTCCATTTTCCCAAAAGAAAAATTACTTATATAAACTTAGGTGTTATGAGGATATTAACAATATTTTTAATTATAAGAAATAAGAGTTTAGAAAAAAAATTATAATCCGTCATTAAAAACCTACAGAAAAAAATGCTCTTGCCTAAATGGTAAACTATGATTGCTTATGGTGCTGTAAAAATTTCAATCTGATACTGTTGCTGGTTGCTGAGAAAGGGGAACTTGAAATCGAGCCATTTTAACATTGTAAGTATAGAGTCTACACGGTCCCTTTAAGTCAAAATAATGGAGACATTTAAATTAATATAAAAAGTTGCCTCATATTTTTAAACATATTTTGAAATATTATATTTTTGGAAGTGGTAATCTTAAACAAAAGAATTGATACAGACCCATAACAATTCCATCCTTGTCGAAATCCATCTTATTTATAGGCCTATGTAGGTTTTCCTTGAACTTACCATTTCCAATCAGAGGAAAGGGCATAGACGTACAGATATAGTGAGTGCTTACCTCTGTATGCCTGAAGATCGATTTTAATAGGTCTATTGCCGATTGTGCGAGGATCGCTACGTCATAAATTGATTGACTCACAGTGACATGAATAGCAATGTGTTTTATTCATTACACGCTTAATTCTGTGAGTAATCGCTAAATAGTCACAATTAAAAAACTCGGACGTTCGGAATCTCCCAAGATAAACTGACTCGAAAATACATTGTTTGTGAATCCGAACCTATCTTTATATTTCCTGTGATAATGATGAGAAATTGCAATATCAAAGTATGTTGTGGAGTATACACAAGTCTTGATTTGTATGTTATTTGAATGTTTTAGGTCGCTAAAAATGCTGTTTTAGGTACCTAAAATAGGCTCTAAATATTGGAAAATAGGTTCTAAAAATCGTAAAATAATCTCTTATAAAATCGTTAAGTTGCCAATTTTCTGAAATATCTTAATTGCAATGCAGAATATTATATTTATTGAAGTCACCATTCATCAGTAATCATGATAAAACACAGATATAGGCCTATGGTACACAGAATTATATGGACCTATTACTAGGACCTGTATTACTACCATAACAGTGAAAACCTAATCTCTGCGAGCAGAAGCTACGCACGCCAGCATATTCAACCCCTTGTATCCCTCAGTAATTCAGAGAACTATTCTTTTTTTTTTTGCTGGATGTGGGAGTCGGGAGAAAAACTCTTCATTAACTTGGGAATTCTAAGGAATTTTTCTATAGAAGACAAAATATTTCTTACTGTTTAACCACGTCACAAATGTGTCATGCACTGCACGTTCCGAGCTAAAAATTTAGTATGAAAATGAAAATAAATGCTAGAATTTACAACAAAAAACACATTATTTTGAACTTTAGAAGAAAAACAAGCAAAAAGGCAATATTAGGCTCTAACGTAAAAATAGGCTGTTTAGGTCCTATAAAAGTATCAGTTTTAGGCATAGTCACTTATGAAACATAGATATACAAGTTTTCGTCCATATATCACTTAAGGATTGAAATAGGTTTTTACCTAAAATCCAAAGTCTAGTTATCATGCATAATTGCTGGTTTCCATAATTCAGCAACTTTTAACTGATGCCTTATATTGGCTACACTGTGTAGAACTTTTAACACAATTAGACCTTGCTTGTCTATTTAGGCCAATAATACTTTCAGGTGAGGCTATATCTTTATTATTTTGATTGACCTTGCAGTCAGGGAGGAAAACGTGGAAAGTTCTGTACTTACTGACTCAGCGATCGACATGATGTTCCTATCATTAATCATAGTGCGTCGCACACAACTTTGCTTCTTCAACATATTCTTTTAAAAATATTTCACCTATTTTTCTCACTTTTCTTTGCTTCTAAATAACTTTTTAAAGTAAAGTGAGATTTCCATGGAAACGTTAGGTATTGTCTTCTTTTGCACTTACACTTTGAGCAAACCCATTATCAGGCCTACTTGACACAATTTTCCGTAAACATTATCTGAAGGGTAGTTATAAGCCAACCACTGTAAACTAAGTTTACTGCATAACAGATTTATAGCCTATAACCTAACCCACATGCATTGGTAGGAGTAACTGTGGTTGTATTCATGTTAGGCCTAATTTATTCACTTTTAATTCAATTTCTGAGATATTATTACTGTTGTTGTTGTTGTTATTATTATTATTATTATTATTATTATTATTTCTGCACTCAATTTCAAATTTCTCAGCGTTTAGGTCTATTTTGTCTAGAGATATTTCCAGAGAAGCCAAGTAAGGGTTAATACGTTTGCTCTCGCCAATAAAAAACAAACAAACAAACAAATTTACAACCAGACGAAATTCCAAATGGTCGAGTTAGAAGATGTCCTCGCATCGCTCGATGAGCAAATTATGACGTGTAGTCTTTACAGCTGATTAGATTATGTCTGTAGCTCATGATGACATTCAGATGTCCCAATTAACATGGTGTGTGGGAACTTTACCCAGTACCGGCCACCTAAGGTTTTTTTCCAAAATTAGAAGAAAATAGAAGAGTCAATAATAAAACTAATGAATTAAAAGAAGTGTAATACCTGCCTTGAAGAGAGATTAACAAAATATGATACTGTTTATATACAGAAGGTAGGCTTATATTACTATGAAATAATTAGGCCTACGTAGGCCTACATTAAGTGGAGTGTATAACTGTGCAATAACTGTGAGAACCTGAATCATTACACCGATCACAGCTTTTCACCCAATCGCTCAGAAGTTGGAGCTGTGCCCAGTGCAACACAGAAACCTGCATCATTGGCCAACTCTTGAGTGGGACATACTGTACTTCACCATCAGGTTAGCGGTCAACTAACTTAGCTTTTAATTAAGTGGAGGGAAAGGAAATAGACATTAAATCCATGTCTGGGATATTAATACAAGTAAGAATCAGCTTGAAAAATTTTATGTCATCACCGGGATTTGAACACGGATCTTCGGCTTAACGCGCCGATGCTCTACCATTGAGCTACCATGACAACATGCCAGTACGACATCAAATTCCTCAACTGATTCCACTGAGCACTGAGCATACCTATCGATCCATTCATTTGGGACTCCAAATTCAACAGTCCTTTCAACCTCCTTGGGTGGTGGGGAAAACATAATGATCGATTTATCACTCCTCAATCTCTTAATTATTTCCAACCAATCTTCACTTATATCCCCTTCATACCTGTTGGTTTTCAGTTATATTCCATGCTTCAGTCACTTTTCTTCTAACCCTGTCAAACACAACTTTCACAACACTAACCTCACCAAATCAATGTTTTTCCTGAACGAATGTCCATGCACCAACAGAGGATAAACAAGATGATGATAAGGATAGTTTTTATGAGGAAATAGAACGAACATTTGATCAGTTTCCGGCATATCACAAGAAAATTGTGCTAGGAGATTTCAATGTGAAAGTAGGAAGGGAGGATATTTTGAAGCCCATGATTGGGAACGAAAGTCTCTACTTGCAGAGCAATGACAATGGGGTTAGACTACTGAATTTTGCCACCGCTAAATATTTAATCATAAAGAGTACAAAATTCCCACATCGTGATATTCATAAATACATATGGATGTGAGACATGGACCTTACTCTTCAGGAAGAACATAATCCGAGAGTATTTGAAAACAGGGAGCTTAGGAAAATATTTGGGCCTAAGAGGGATGAAATAGGGGACTGGAGAAAACTACATAAAGACAAGCTTCATGATCTGTACTCTTCCCCAGATATAGTAAGGATAATTAAATCACAGAGGATGAAATGGGCTGGACACGTTGCATGCTTGGGGGAGAAAAGATATCTCAAAAGTATTGACTGGGAGATACAAAGGGAAAAAACCACCTTGAAAACCTAGACGTAGGCGGGAGGACAATATTTGGATAGTTTTAAGGGATGATTGGATAGAAGTAGCACAGAATAGGGTTGAATGGCAGACTCGGGTAAGACGGCAATGAACCTTCTGGTTCCATAAAATAGATAATATTCCTTTAGATTGCTTAGGAATTATCTATGGCCTTTGAGTAAGTAAGTAAGTAAGGTAATCCCTCAAGAGATTACAAGTGTATCGATCGATTTCCAAGAACGAAATTTGAGCGCATTTATCTGATAAAACTCGTAATCTGGAGTGAAATTTATTCAAACTATTTCATGAATAAATTGTAACAGGTTATATGTAACAAATAATGATTAATAAAATGCAATTGAATTATTTGAATATAATTTTAGATGGAGATAATACTACAGTATTATTCGCTCAATTATCACAATCAATAAATAACTTGCAACTTTGTTGCTTGTGAATTTATCATAGGTAATCCCACAAGAGTTGGTGAGTTTATCGATAGATTTGCGACTGCAGATTATATAAATAATAATTACTTTCATGCTTTGTTATATAAAAACAAAACTAACAGCTGCGAGTTCACAGCATACTATGAATCCAATATTCATCAAAAAGAGCCATATTGAATTACTAATCAATGAAATGTACTAAAACTCTGCCTTTCAATATTAAAGTTTTTTAATTATCATATATATATTATCTCTCTATATATAAGAGGCTTTGTCCTCACTGACTGACTGAATGACTGACTGACTGACTGACTGACTGACTGACAGAGAATCAATGTAGAGCCTAAACTATAACAGGTAGAGACTTGGAATTTTGACAGTACCTTTCTTTCGTAATGTAAGTGCTCGCTATGAAAGGATTTTGCAAAATTTTTATTTTAAATGCCAAAAATCAAATGTTTTTGAGTATACTTAAACCTTTTTTACACAGAATTATCAAATCCAAATCACAGTTGGCATGGCAACATATTGTTTCCAGTGGTCTCAGATGGGTTTGGAAAGAAATAAGTGGGACTTTCACAAATTACAAAAGCTATCAATATAATTCATGTTGTAAATAAATAAATATTAAAGAATTAAATCCACTAAAATAATGCAGTCACATAACTTTCTCTACCCTGGACATAGAGAAAACAATACGAGGTATGGTAATATGTATATTATTACATCACAGGTTTTTTGGAGAGGGAAGAATGGAAGTGATATTGAATATATTTTTAATTTCATTCCCGAAACGGTTGGATGGTAACATGTGAGTGAGAAATAAAATATTCCGCAAATACAATACAATTTTATGTTCCCAGAATTTATTTTTCTTCTTATTTAAATCCCTGCTAGGCATGGTGTGTAGAAGCGATGGGATGCAATTCTACATCCTCTATGAGCCATAAAAAGCTATATCAAGAGGGAATAGTTTGAATGTGATAAGTCGTTCTTCCTATTTCAAATTTTAAATACCTATATAAGGACCTATAATTTAAAAATTGAAAGTTCTTCATAAGATCCAATTACAAAATAAAAAACCGGGGCGACACCAGGCCTTTTAAGCTAGTCATATATATTTGAATAGCCATAAAATCAATAACCATGATAAATATAATAAGTCTGGGGTATATAAACTATCTTGTACAGATCATAATTGTAAATGTAGCTAGGTTGGCCAGACGGGGAGGAAATTCCATGAAAGATTCAAAGAACATATAAAAGCAATAGCATACAGAAAACATTCAGCTTACGCTGAGCACAAGGCAGACACACAACATGGCTTTGAAACCATAAATAAAGAAATGCACATTCTACATGTAAAAAACAAAAGTCTAACTCTGAATACACTTAAAAATTTATAAACTTTCCTAGACCAAAGAAGGAAATTAAACGAACAACTTGCCAATCAAGATAATGTTCTCTTTCATACATTGGCTAACATTCTGTAGCATTATATTGTGTGTAGCCTATTCTGTGCTCATAATGAAGTTTTCAGTTCAAAGCTGGCCATGTAAATAACATAGACCTAAGCCTACATCATATTGTTTAACATTATACTACCGTATGTATAAACTGAAGATGACCACAAGCTGGTCAAAATATATATGATAATTAAAAAAACATTTCATTGATACTATGAATCAACCATCCATGAATGCCTTAGCAGAACAGAATAAAAGCTCAGGAACTGGCTTCCACTGAATTGAAATTGTGTTCTTAATCAAAATATATTTCTATAATTTCAATTTCCAAACAAGTTATATTGTATAAAATAATCTGTTTTCGTGCTGCTTAATGGCAACATGTGACGTATTAATCACGGCACGTTGATGCTTACATGTTCAGTAATGAGCAGACCATTTTATTAGATAAAATGCCATCCTCACAATTCCTATAAGAATATTTTAAGATAAACGGCCGTGATTGGTCTATATCCCAGGAATTGCTAAACGTTATTGGTCAATATCAAACATAATATCAGTGAAATAGTCGGTAAGGCCTGGTTATATTACCTATGATAATAAAAATGTTTATTTATGTGAAAATAATTCATTACCGAGAACAGCTGTCGTGTTGGCAATGCCCAGGTCCACCACACCAAGACCTACATTGCTGATGAATTAAGGAAACAAACCACGTAATGACACTCTTGGATTTTATTCTACAAACAAAGAATTACTAAAGTCTGTATTAATTAAAACAATGTTAGTAGTATTGAATAAAAGTGTTAGTAGGTTAGTAATATTAAATAAAACAGTTTTTAAATAACTCAATTATAACTAATTGAGCTTTTTGTATCTCTTTCCCTTGAGAAAGCTCTTCCACATTCGCATGCTGCAATGTGCGCTGATGTTCTTCAGGGCTGCTGAACCCTGTGAAGAGAAAAACAAACTAATTTGAAAATGCGGTTCATGACCCTGCAATGCCTTTCTTTATCTTAATTGTTACATAACCAACAAACAAACAAAAAGACAACATATTATCACCTTCAACTGTTCGAAAGCGAGATTTCCCTTTAGTTATATGGGGACTGATGTTATAACTTATAGAATTGAACCATTCTGGTCCAATATAGACTACACACTTTATCTTGAGCTGAAAAAATGCAGGGGTGAGGGGAGTTGATATTTATAAGACACTGACTAATGCAGAAGGCGGTGAGTTGAAATTGACGTCATTTCTGAAGGATTGCTAACTACTAGAAATTATGATGGAACAAACTGTAGTTCGTAGCAATTTCAACTCTCGCTACTAAACTAAAAATGTTTTATTGATGCAGATACTATAGTAGAAGATATCACTGGAAAAATGAATTAAGTAATACTCTTACATTGCTTTAGACAATCTCTCAGTCTTCAGAACATAGAAAATCGGTTTAAAAGTTGTAGCATTGTACATATACTTGAATCAGGGGTGCCCACAGGGGGGGGGGGGGTTAAGACGCAGACTGCGTCATTGAAATTTCTGCGGGGGGTGAAAATGATTGCAAAATTAGCGTTTTATATGTTAAAAATAAAAGCAATCAAGTTCTATAACTTCAAAAGGTCTCTTCTAATTTTCTTTATAAAGATAAAGATGAAGAATTTCGACAGCCATGGGCGCCCATACCCGGGGGCGAGGGGGGGGGGGGGAGCGCAAGGAAAAAATGTGTATTAATAATTATTATAGTCAGGTGTTAATTATTTGAAAGTCAGTTAAGACATAAAAAGTTTGCAGAAGTTTTACCAAATTGACAACATGGAAGCAGAATCCATAGTGGATTAGGAAAGGTGGTCCAGGGGGTTTGGACCCCCAAAAGTCAAAACCTAAAATTCTATATTTGTATTTAAAAAATAAAATATTTATTTTATTAAACAAGATTTGTTGGTGTTTCAAATATGATATAGCAGTTATTTTCTTTTCATAACATAATGAGTAGGCCTGTTATGTCCACTGTTCCATGTGTTATTCAGCTTTTCTTATAAATAGTCATAAGTATTATAACTTAGGTAACAGTTTGTTGTTTAAGTTGCCATGTCTTAGAGTATAGTAAACAAATTTGCTAACTAGTTTTTCAGTGCTAAAATAGCATAAAATGTTATTTTCATTAGTTCATCATTTAAACATTTCCCGGGGGTGGACACCCGACTTAGGTAACATTTTCTTGTTTACATTGACATGCCTTAGAGTATGGTAAACAAATTTCCTAACTAGTTTTTGAGTGCTAAAATAGTGTAAAATGTGATTTTCATTAGTTCAATATTTAAAAATTTTCTGGGGATGGACCCCCGACCCCCTTCTTGGGGGGTATTCAAAACCCCCCCAGCAAAGCGACAAAAAAGATATTAATTTAAAAAATTGCTCCTTCTTAGAAAATATCATTAAGCGCCCTTGTCGACAGCCAATTTGGTTGGGGGTGAGCAATAAAGTTTGAGGGGGTGAGCAATAAAGTTTGAGGGGGTGAGTCATGAAGTTTGGGGGGTGAGTCTTGAAGTTTGGGGGGGATGGGCACCCCTGCTTGAATACATACTTTCACATCCCTGAATTAATACAATATAACAAAATTTCTATCAAGAGAGTCTGCAGGTAATTAATATAACTTTCTAGCAAAATAATAATAAAAACTGATATTTTATTTTCTCCAGTGACAGAATCAGCTTAAAGCACATTAATTGTTTTTCCTTCCAATTAATTTATTTAGTTTATTGTTTTCTCCCTGATGTCCGACACTTCTTGGTTTAAAGAATCTTCACTTTTAACTTCGTTGTCACTTATATAGACATTTCCACAACACCAATACTGTTCTTCTAATGTCCCTGGATTTAATTCTGCCATTTTCAGAATAATATGTTGTAAACAGATAAAAAGAATTGTCGGTATTTCAAGAATGCCGCTATGGAAAGTTTTCTGAGTACGGCAATACTGGGAACGGGCCGCGATCTTCAAGTTTTTGAACGAGACCTTCTTGATGTGGACTGTTTTCAGCGTTATGGAGTGTTTAGCTCAAGATAAAGTGTGTGATCTACATCAACATTTGTATTGGCTAATGACTGACTAACAAGTCACTCAACTATAAAGTAGGTTTAAATATGTAATTCTTATTTAAATCACTGAAACAGTTGGTAGTAAATGTTCGGTCTAGCCATATCTCCTTAACATTACGATTTTAATTTTTACTAAACGAAAATCAACGTTAAAAATGTGTCCCTAGGTGCAAGGATTATAATTAGGTCCAAAACTGTTCATATATAAGAATACATTCTGTAATTCTCTTACCTTAAAGTACGTAATTCATGATATCATATAACTGACAGTCAGCTTATCGACTGGAGTTAGAATTCTGGATAAACAGGTTGACCAACATTTTTCAAATGCGAGAATTCAGTATGCCCTACTAAACTTATATCACTGTTCATAATTTAATCTAACCTAACCAACGTAACCTAACCTAACCTGACCTAACCTGACTGCCACTAAAGTAGAATCTACTTGCCACTACTTCCCTTATTGCAAAAAGGACAGTTTGTCATCCTGCTTCACTCAGAACCATAATATGGCTGGCGTGTTTTAAGCACAATAAAAAAACAGATTGATTAAAATGGGTAAAAATAAAAGATAAATTATAGGTAGATTTCGAATAAATTAGAGTACTCCCTATGGAGTTCACAGTGACACCAGCGATTCGGGGGTTTTGGGGGTAAGAGGGGGTGGAGGGGATGGAAATTCGAAATTTTTGAAACCACGTCTTGTGGGGTATCGTTGAAAAGCTCTTGATGAGTACTCTACAAATCAATAACTAATTTCTCGTAAGTTCTCATATAAGGCGAGATTTGAATGTTGAAAAAGTGCTTTTTCCTCTCTTTTGCAGTTATTATTGCGGGTTTGTCATGCCAAGGCTAAAGAAGAAGAGTGCTCAGCAGCGACAATTAATTAAACCAAAAGCACTTCGAAATCTACCTCAGCCTGTAGACCTGCCTAAAGGGATTTTTTTTTTTTTTTTAATGTGACTAGTTTCACCTCATAATCAATTCCATGAACAAAAGTAAGTGAATATAATCAAGTGTTTGGTTCCAGAAAGGAAAATCGCAATGTTAAGGAGATAGTGTTCTCACCGTAGATAACATATAACAATCTGCTGTCAGTACAATAAGCTTTGCCTGGTTATGCCATGCATCATAGTACTGAACTTTGTTACCTCCTGGTAAAATTCTTCCCTTCTCTAATATCGCTCTTCTCTCCCAGTCGTTCTGTGATTAAGGGTGTTTTAATTGGAGGGAAATTATAATATTTTTTGAAGTGAAACTTCTTTAGCCACGGTAGGGGTAAATCGAGAGCTTGTGTAACGCTAAAAAATTGTCACGAAATTAATGTAACGCTCAAAATCGTCACGAAATTAGTGAGGTGTGACGAAATGGACTGCACAGAAAACAATCAACTCCATGATTAGGCTTATCCAAAGTTTAAAAAAGCCAAAAATTCAAAATCAAAAATTAAAAAATCCAAAATCCAAAATTAAAAATTAAAGAAATAAAAGATCCAAAATTTAAAATCCAAAATTTAAAAAATTTAAAATTACAAAATTACAAAATCCAACTTTAAAAAATTAAAATTTAAAAAACAAAAATTTAAAAATTAAAAATTAAAACAAGTTTCACTTCTGTCACGTGGCGTTTCACGCACACTTTTTTCTATAAAAATCGACTTACTAAGCCATGCTTAGCTCATTTCTGTTGCTAGCAATTTACATACGGTGAATAAAAATGTACAAAAGACGGGTTTATTTCAATGTTATTTCACATTAACCGAATGGAGACGTGGGCAAAGTAATGCTGAAGGATAAATTTTTCTGAATTTAGGATTTTAATGCCATCTGTTGTTTTTAGTTATTTACATTTACAAAGGATGTGAATGATACCTGACAAGATGGAAGTTCCAGATGTTTGTCCATACTTTTATCTCTTAACAAGTACTTATCAGTGGAGTTTAAATTTAAAATTGAAATTGCTTTCCTTTGAATATAACAACTTGTCAAAGTATATTATGTTTACATAATTACATAGAGTTATACAACTTCCGCTTTGAGGGTTTTAACGATTTTTACAATGTCGAGAGTACTTGGTTAATTGAATATTCATTATATTATAATTATTTATACTAGTTTTATAATTAAACCATATAAGTTCTAAAACTCCAGAATTCCCTTGTTGTATATTGTGTCTTAAAAGTTCACACCAAGGAAAATGCTTAATTTGGAATCAACAAGGTGCTAAATCTCTCATCGGAGAAGGCTGAGTGGACGTTCCAAACATAACCACTAAACTACATTTATCAAGATGATAGATATAATGTAATTATAGACTATTATCTAAGACAGTTGACACTGTGTTATTTATATTTGTGCAGCATCAGAGAATACTCTAATGCAAGTCATATTCCTCCAGGGGTCTTTATAATTCATCTCTGCCACATTTCACTCGCCATACTATAACTCTACTGTATTTTTTAAACTACTCACCAGGCGCACCACAGACATTCCTTTTCTCTTCTGTTGGCAGAGAGTAGTAGCAGATGGCATTGTATCTTGGTCTTCTGGTGAATAAATAGATTCATCGTCTCCGTAATGATCAGACTGAGTGTGTTGGTCTTCAGGCATATAGATAGATTCAGAGTCTCCGTAATGATCAGACTCAGTGTGTTGGTCTTCAAGCATATAGATAGATTCAGAGTCTCCGTAATGATCAGACTCAGTGTGTTGGTCTTCAGGCATATAGATAGATTCAGAGTCTCCGTAATGATCAGACTCAGTGGGTTGGTCTTCAGGCATATAGATAGATTCAGAGTCTCCGTAATGATCAGACTCAGTGTGTTGGTCTTCAGGCATATAGATAGATTCAGAGTCTCCGTAATGATCAGACTCAGTGTGTTGGTCTTCAGGCATATAGATAGATTCAGAGTCTCCGTAATGATCAGACTCAGTGTGTTGGTCTTCAGGCATATAGATAGATTCAGAGTCTCCGTAATGATCAGACTCAGTGTGTTGGTCTTCAGGCATATAGATAGATTCAGAGTCTCCGTAATGATCAGACTCAGTGTGTTGGTCTTCAGGCATATAGATAGATTCAGAGTCTCCGTAATGATCAGACTCAGTGTGTTGGTCTTCAGGCATATAGATAGATTCAGAGTCTCCGTAATGATCAGACTCAGTGTGTTGGTCTTCAGGCATATAGATAGATTCAGAGTCTCCGTAATGATCAGACTCAGTGTGTTGGTCTTCAGGCATATAGATAGATTCAGAGTCTCCGTAATGATCAGACTCAGTGTGTTGGTCTTCAGGCATATAGATAGATTCAGAGTCTCCGTAATGATCAGACTCAGTGTGTTGGTCTTCAGGCATACAGATAGATTCAGAGTCTCCGTAATGATCAGACTCAGTGTGTTGGTCTTCAGGCATACAGATAGATTCAGAGTCTCCGTAATGATCAGACTCAGTGTGTTGGTCTTCAGGCATATAGATAGATTCAGAGTCTCCGTAATGATCAGACTCAGTGTGTTGGTCTTCAGGCATATAGATAGATTCAGAGTCTCCGTAATGATCAGACTCAGTGTGTTGGTCTTCAGGCATATAGATAGATTCAGAGTCTCCGTAATGATCAGACTCAGTGTGTTGGTCTTCAGGCATATAGATAGATTCAGAGTCTCCGTAATGATCAGACTCAGTGTGTTGGTCTTCAGGCATATAGATAGATTCAGAGTCTCCGTAATGATCAGACTCAGTGTGTTGGTCTTCAGGCATATAGATAGATTCAGAGTCTCCGTAATGATCAGACTCAGTGTGTTGGTCTTCAGGCATATAGATAGATTCAGAGTCTCCGTAATGATCAGACTCAGTGTGTTGGTCTTCAGGCATATAGATAGATTCAGAGTCTCCGTAATGATCAGACTCAGTGTGTTGGTCTTCAGGCATATAGATAGATTCAGAGTCTCCGTAATGATCAGACTCAGTGTGTTGGTCTTCAGGCATATAGATAGATTCAGAGTCTCTGTAATGATCAGACTGAGTGTGTTGGTCTTCAGTCATATAGATAGATTCAGAGTCTCCATAATGATCAGACGGAGTATGTTGTTCTTCAGGCATATAGATAGATTCAGAGTCTCTGTAATGATCAGACGGAGTGTGTTGGTCTTCAGGCATATAGATAGATTCAGAGTCTCCGTAATGATCAGACTCAGTGTGTTGGTCTTCAAACATGTAGATAGATTCAGAGTCTCCGTAATGATCAGACTCAGTGTGTTGGTCTTCAGACATGTAGATAGATTCAGAGTCTCCGTAATGATCAGACTGAGTGTGTTGGTCTTCAGGCATATAGATAGATTCAGAGTCTCCGTAATGATCAGACTGAGTGTGTTGGTCTTCAGGCATATAGATAGATTCAGAGTCTCCGTAATGATCAGACTGAGTGTGTTGGTCTTCAGGCATATAGATAGATTCAGAGTCTCCGTAATGATCAGACTCAGTGTGTTGGTCTTCAGGCATATAGATAGATTCAGAGTCTCCGTAATGATCAGACTCAGTGTGTTGGTCTTCAGGCATATAGATAGATTCAGAGTCTCCGTAATGATCAGACTCAGTGTGTTGGTCTTCAGGCATATAGATAGATTCAGAGTCTCCGTAATGATCAGACTGAGTGTGTTGGTCTTCAGGCATATAGATAGATTCAGAGTCTCCGTAATGATCAGACTCAGTGTGTTGGTCTTCAGGCATATAGATAGATTCAGAGTCTCCGTAATGATCAGACTCAGTGTGTTGGTCTTCAGGCATATAGATAGATTCAGAGTCTCCGTAATGATCAGACTCAGTGTGTTGGTCTTCAGGCATATAGATAGATTCAGAGTCTCCGTAATGATCAGACTCAGTGTGTTGGTCTTCAGGCATATAGATAGATTCAGAGTCTCCGTAATGATCAGACTCAGTGTGTTGGTCTTCAGACATGTAGATAGATTCAGAGTCTCCGTAATGATCAGACTGAGTGTGTTGGTCTTCAGACATGTAGATAGATTCAGAGTCTCCGTAATGATCAGACTGAGTGTGTTGGTCTTCAGACATGTAGATAGATTCAGAGTCTCCGTAATGATCAGACTGAGTGTGTTGGTCTTCAGGCATATAGATAGATTCAGAGTCTCCGTAATGATCAGACGAAGTGTGTTGTTCTGCAGGCATATAGATAGATTCAGAGTCTCCGTAATGATCAGACTCAGTGTGTTGGTCTTCAGGCATATAGATAGATTCAGAGTCTCCGTAATGATCAGACTCAGTGTGTTGGTCTTCAGGCATATAGATAGATTCAGAGTCTCCGTAATGATCAGACTCAGTGTGTTGGTCTTCAGGCATATAGATAGATTCAGAGTCTCCGTAATGATCAGACTCAGTGTGTTGGTCTTCAGACATGTAGATAGATTCAGAGTCTCCGTAATGATCAGACTGAGTGTGTTGGTCTTCAGACATGTAGATAGATTCAGAGTCTCCGTAATGATCAGACTCAGTGTGTTGGTCTTCAGGCATATAGATAGATTCAGAGTCTCCGTAATGATCAGACGGAGTGTGTTGTTCTGCAGGCATATAGATAGATTCAGAGTCTCCGGATACTGAGCCAGGAGCTGCATCACCTTCAACATAGAATGACAAATAGGGGTAAGCTATGCCCTAGTGGTTGAAGCACTGAACTACAATCTTGTAGCTCTTAGGTTCGATCCATAATGCGTTGTGATTTGGTTTGTCAATCTGAACACATTACATGTTATCAACGTAATTACACACAGGAATATTAAGTTACAGTTATAAGATATATGTGCAATTTGAAATGACTAGAAATGTGTTGTGTTACTTACATCACTTATATAATATTTATAATGCATCAATAATATTGTGATGTTATAAAAAGTATAATTACTTTTTCTAGTAATAAAAATGGACTTCTAAGAACAGAATAAATACATGTTAATATATTTAAATTAGAAACTGGAAAAGCAGATGGAGGCAGACTCCATCATTTAGACTGTGGCAACCAAGCTGGTCTCCGAAAGGTTGAGCTAATTCTTCTGGTGGGGTCGACTCAACCTCTAACAGAAATGTGACGGAGCTCTTGCAAAGCTAATGAGAGTGGGAAACATATCATTTATTTGTGTTTTCAATCACTTGTAACCAGTGAAGGAAGTGGGGAAACATCCAGAGGCGGTATGGTATCCCAAATGTTTTCCCTATCATACCTGAATTTAAAAAAGCACATTCCCTCCCTTACAACATAATTATGTGATATACACTTGGCGTGTTTAATTAACTTCCTCCAACCCTGCTTTATAGATGATTGCCAAGCAGGAGCACAACACAAGACCAGAACATTTGTACTGTCGATTGGCAGACCTTTATTTATTTCACGGTCACAGAAACCACTAATACCGGCTGATGGTGTCGGCATGCCGACTACATGCCCCAAATTCTGCCATGTATAGGTAGATGAGCAGTGGTCGGGTGGTAGGCCTAGTCCATTAAGGGATGTAGCGCCACGGACTTTAGTTTATTAACTTCACATAAGATGTTTTTAAAATATGTAAGACTGATTTAAACAATATCATAGTTAAAACATTTTGTTAGCGAGAAATATTTTTAAAAAACATCTAATCTAGTGGTATAGGCATTAAGATGGCAACAAAGACCATCACGAGTTATCATCGCAGCTTTCTATAGTGACAATGGCTACCAATGAAAACATGCGAGGGGATGAATAATCATGAAAAGTAACGACTCAAAGGAACATTAACAGTTTGTATTAAATAGCCACTGATTTTAAGTGATGGTATGCTATTTAACAATTGAAACCATTGCCGGTATGTGATTAGATCTTTAAAATTCCATACCGGCACATACCGCCTCACTTCCCTCACTGCTTGTAACAATTTAACTGTTGGTCACACCCAATTTTTATTATGTGCACTTTTTGTTCACTTTGACCTCAGGAATGCCCTCCCTAAAACTTTGTGAATCACCCCATTAATAGGAATCCAGTGTTGCGTTTGTGTTGTAAGTCACTGAAAGTTTTTTTTTTTCACTTACCTTGAGGAGCTTGTTTCTTTCAGGGATGACAAAGATAAGATACACAACACCAATCTCATTCATACAGTTTAACAACAGACACTGCTGCTTTCCTTGTATTGTGATGAAGTTTACTTAAATATTGTAATTATTATAAAACATTATGTGGCAACGAAAATAACTTTAGTTTCAGTGTAAAACATAATTACAGTACAAAATACTAGAATTCAAACATCTGGAAGCAATAGGCTACTTACAGATACAAATAATGTTAAGGCAAAAATTAAGTGTTACTAAAATCAGAAAGTGCTTGTTTTTATGCAGTTCAGAAACTCTTATCTTCATGTCTTCTGTCCAGAAATCTTATTTACATACTCAATGGCAATAGATAATTCCTAAGTAAGATAAAGGAATATTAATTATTTTGTGGAACCTGGAGGTTCATTGCTGCTCTTACCTGAGCCCGCCATTCAACCCTCTTCTGTGGTAACTCCATCCAACCATCTCTCGTAAATCCTACTTCCTTTAAATAAACCTATCCTAATATTGTCCCCCACCTATGTCTTAGTCTTCCAAGTAGTCTCTTCCCTTTGGGTCTCCCAGTCAATATTTTCTCCCCCCATGTCCTACCCATTTCATCCTCAGTGATGTAATTACCCTTACTATATCCAGTGAAGAGAACAGGTTATGAAGCTTCTCGTTATGCAGTTTTCTTCTCTCTAGCGCTTAGGAAAGTATTCAGACCCAGTAGCGGCTCGTGGCTCAAAACGAGAGTGTGCTGCAAATACCATTTCATACAGCAAACTTAAAATATTGAGCTACTTGACAGAGAAGTTGCGGCTCCGGTCATGGAAACCACCATTAACGGCCGTGGGTGTCGGCATGCTGACCACATGCCCCCAATCCTGCCATCTGTCTGTAGGTAGATGGCGCAGTGGTCGGGTGGTAGGCCTTGTCTCCTTGGGGATGTCGTGCCACGGAGTTTAGTTTAGGCTTACTTAAATAATTACTGTCTCAGAGTTAAGTCCATGGGACTTCTTCTTACTACAGAAGTTTTCGATGACTTTCGTGTTGAATCCATCCATTTTTGCAACCATCTTTTTCGCTATGGAAAGCATTGCAAGACCTGTAAGACGTTCTTGTGATGGTATTCCTTAGGAGTGTCTTTATCCTTTTCAGGGTAGAAAAGCATCTTTCTGGTTCTGCTGTGGTAATAGGAGTGGTGACTATAATCCTGAGAAGCTTTGTTATTTCGGAGAATGTTCCTACCAAATTGTTTTTAACCATAGTAGTGGAACAGCTCCTTCAATTTTCCTGTAATCATATCTTTCATACAAAACACTCAGTTCTGTTTTCAATCTGTTCTAGTGGCTAAAACCAGAACTACAGTTTCAACTATATTCCAATAGAAGTCGCGGCAAGTGTCGTTTTGTGTCTATATCTGTGGCGAGATCACAGCGCTCCAGTGTTAAAATTTCGTGAACGCAATTCAGCGGCAGCCCGTTCTGTACGTTGAAACCAGTTTACACGCCAATGGCGAGCTTAAGCATGACGTCACACCCTACAAGAGAAGAGCTGTTTTCAACATGCATTCACGAATACGGGAAAGATAATATTCACATTACCGACTTCCATTCCCCAACGTCAGCTAAGGAATTCTCGCGTGGACGCGCCAAGTTCAAAATCTAAGTAAAAGAAAATATAGTATTGCGTTTGAAAATAACATTATACGACGAGCAGAAAAGAAGCTGTGTGCTGTAGCACTGCAGCACTATAGGAGAAACCGCTACTGTTCAGACCTAAGAGAGATGTAAACTGCATAACGACAAGCTTCATAACCTGTTCTCTTCATCAGATATAGTAAGGGTAATTAAGTCATGGAGGATCAAATGGAGGAGGAAAGACATATCTCAAAAAAAAAATTGACTGGGAAACCAGAAGGGAAAAGACCTTTTGGAAGACCTAGATGTAGAGGGGAGGACAATCTTAGAATGGATTTAAGAGAAATAGGATTTGCTAGGGATGATTCATAACCTGTACTCATCACCAGATATAGTAAGGGTAATTAAATCACATAGGATGAAATGGCCGGACAAGGGAGAGGAAAGACATACCTGAAATGTATTGACTAGGAGACCTGAAGGGAAAAAGACCACTTGGAAGAACTACACACAGGTGGGAGGACAATATTAGGATAGATTTAAGGGAAGTAGGATTTGCAAGGGATGGTTAGATGCAGTTAGCACAGAATAGGATTGAATGGTGGACTCAGGTAAGCGCGGCAATGAACCGTCAGGTTCCATATGATAGATAATATTATTTCAGCTTGCTGAGGAGTTGTCTATTGCCATTGAATAAGTAAGGATGCTTTATGTATGGATCCCCTATATCTGTGATATCTAAAATATCATAACTCCACCTTGTCAATATAAGTTTTAAAATATTAAAAATAAAAAATATTTGTACCAACTTCTGGTCATCCTCAGTGATAAGCAGGGCCCGGATTCTAATGACATGTCATTTTTTTATTGATGCTGCATAGACAATGCCAAATTGTAGATAAATCCTAATCATGGCCTCTAGATTATAGAAATACATTTTTATTAGGTCAATTTTTGTCATTTTATGCAATTTTATATGTTTAGGGCATTTATTTCAATTTTACGTCAGTATTTTGTTATTTTCGTGTCATTTGTTTCCATATTTAGTCATTTTCATGCATTTACATTGAGTGTACTAACTTTTTTCGTCGCTAGCGGTTCTCTCTTTGAAGTGTTGTTTGTTTAATGCAAGATAGAAAGGTGTTGTCATGTCTCAGTGGGAAATGAGAATCAAAGAAACGCCAAAATTTTGTATTATATTACTATTGTTATTAGATTGACTTGGCACCTGCTTGGATTTGAGTGTGAAAACTATTGTTTACCCTCAATAAACAATAATATAATCCAGCAGACCGCAAAAGGAAATGCCAAGGTTTGACTCCTCAGTGCCAGTATAAATTTTCGTGAGAAAAGAACATTCACACCATTACAGTTATTTACAGTTTTTACAATTATGTAAAAATTAGTCTAAAACTTTGTGTGTACAATAATTTTTATAAATAAAATATCAGTTTTAGGTAATTTTTTATAGTTATTTAGTCATTTTGTTTAAAATTTAGGGTTATTTTATAGGTCATTTTTCAAACAATTTTAGGTCATTGGAATCCGGGCCCTGGTGACAACATTTAAAAAGTTAAAATCATGGCCACATCAAAGAAACATGGTGTGCAGTGTGTGGCTCTCGACTGAAGCTTCACAGAGTACACACACAGATATGGAATGGCATTCCATATGGCATACAAGTGTACATACTCTATCAAGTCTTGAAGCAATTACAAAACTCAGTTACCCAGTCATGGTTGTAGGTGTGACAAAAATATAATTTCTAGTGTTGTATTCTAACAGTTCATGTATGAAAATGCTAAGGGACAAGTTTGTTTCATATACAACGGGCTCTTATTAATTCAAAAAAACTAAACTAAACTCCGTGGCGCTACATCCCTGGAGGGACTTGGCCTACCACCCGACCGCTGCGTCATCTCCCGTAGGCAGATGGCAGGATTGAGGGCATGTGGTCAGCATGCCGACACCCACGGCCGTTAATGGTGGTTTTCTTGACCGGAGCCGCTACTTCTCTTTCAAGTAGCTCCTCAATTTTGAATCACGAGGCTGAGTGCACCCCTACCAGACCTCCCTACCTCAGAAAAATCCGAGGAGGTACCGGGAATCGAACCCGGGCCGACAGATCTGTAGTCAGCGACGCTAACCACAGGACCACGCCGGCGGACTATCAATTCAAAGCCTAAAGATAAATTTAAAAAGTTCAAACTATCCAAATTTGTAAATGTCCAAACTATGATTTTTAAAACAGATATGCTGTAAATAATAATTACCTTAACTGCCATTATCATGTCAAATAAAACACTAAAATCATGATATTTACAGCAGAGTTTCCTGATTTTTGTCTTTATTTTTATTTGTCTCCACCTCCAAGTACGGGAGAAGGTGAGGGTCACATGCTATTCAGACTAGGGGCCTGCGATAAAGCAGAAAATCCTTGAAATCCGTAACTTGAAATAAAATTCTGACTTCAGTCTATCACATTAAACTTCAAAAATTCAAATTGCAATTTTTTAGTTCTATTGATATAGGAATTTCAAGGGAAATTAATGATTATTCCTAAGTGATATTTCTACTGGTTCACTTGCAATGTTTCTGTCCTTAAAATACAATGTTCTTATGAGGTTAGTTCGTCAATACCTTCACTGAAATAATATTTGTACAAATACATGTTGATTCATACACTGACTCAGTGTAAGGTTTTCACATCGGAAATAATAGGTTTATAAAACACTGTAGGCTTTCACGGCCGGAGTCAATATTAAGCACTTCTTTCGGGCTTGTAGGCCGTGGTCTATTTGACATTTCTGTGCCAAACGTTTCGTCCGCGACTGCGGCGGACATCCTCAGTGGCGGTGGAGTCTCGGGCGAAGCGTTCTGGTCGGCCAGCCGCCGACCAGAACGCTTCGCCCGAGACTCCACCGCCACTGAGGATGTCCGCCGCAGTCGCGGACGAAACGTTTGGCACAGAAATGTCAAATAGACCACGGCCTACAAGCCCGAAAGAAGTGCTTAATAATAGGTTTGTTCGCAAAGCAGTCAGAAACCAGGAACACATCGTTCGTGCATGAACTCTTTCTCCACACACAATTATTTACAGTTTCGTGATTCTGATTTCAATCTTCTGTTCGCTGAGTTCTCACAGACAGTTTCTGTACTATAAGAAAAGTTTGCAGGCTTTACATTGGATTATCAGAGACATGTGCAGTAGCCTATTTTCACGTGCCTGACTCCTCCCTCCAATAACCTTGCGCCTGATTTATAAGCATAGGCTACTTATACAGGGTGTTAATGAATAACACCGAAATATTTTACCAGTGTATAGAGGGGACATAGACAAGCAACTTTTATTAGGAGATTTTTGCGCTATGGATTCAATTTTTCCAGTTACAGCATGAAATCTTCCAGGGTATGGCCGCCACTGACTTCTAACATTAGAAAAAAATACAAAACAAAGAAACTTCGTTGTTAACACTGTGGTCAGTAGATATGAATAAAAAAAGGCTAATGCAGTGGCGACCAGTCATGTGATTAGTCTGTAAATATTGCAGATTATGTAAACACTTAATTATGATATAGCTGTTGACGATTGATTAAGAGTCAGGTTTTTATCGATCACTAGGAAGGCATGAAGTCAATTTAATGAACATTTTAGCCCTATTTCGCGTAATTATTGATTTATGAGCACCAAATTATAATGACTTTAATGCCCTGTAGCATACACATTTTACGTCATAGAGCAAAGATGTCCTAATAAAAGTTGCTTGTCTAAGTCCTCCTTATATGCAGGTAGAATATTTCGGTGTTATTTATTAACACCCTGTATGTATGAATAATGGAAGATAATTAAAAGTTTTACAAAATATAGTTTATATTGGCGATGTATATTTCATATATATATAACATGTTAAAGGGAAATACATATTCTATTCGCATATCATATCAATTAAACACAGAAACTATCGATTCCAAATTCTTCTAACCATTCGCAAAGTGCAAATCACATATAAGTTACAGACTGGACATGCCCAGTACAGCAAATTCTCAAACAGTCATGGGTTTGCTTTGCGAACAAACCTAATATATAGATGATAAAGAGTTTTTGCGACTACTTTGCTGTATATGATTGTAAACATAGTAAATGTTTCTAATATTATAGCAGTTCATCTTACAGCAAAGCTTACTTTGCACTCCTGTTGCTTGATTTTAATTTGTTGAGCTGTAAATTTTGGGCATGAGTTAAATAACAAATAGGACTAATACTAGATTCTAAACTTACTTGGATCTCACCTTAAGATGACATGCACCAAAGCCAAAATGGCCACCAAAAAAGCCTGTGGTAAAAGCTGGGGTTTGAGTCCTAAAAGCATCCACTGGATATATACCACTACTAGCATGTGCCTGCGGCTTCGCCCGCGATAATTATTTCAAAAATTAAAAATCAAGAGCATAATAGTTAAATCATTATATTTATTTACACCTAAATCACGTGGACTACATACCACGATTAGATGCGTCGCCTGGTAAAAGCGATCTCAGATTCGAGTTCCTTGGTCCAGAAATCCCTGTATAGTGATTTTCGTCCAAATAAAACAATGTTTGACCATATTAGGGCTTACAACATTCAAGCGATCGCAAAAGTTTAATTTCCAAGGTATGACAAAAATAGACAAAGCCAACTGTAATTGTCAAACTTCCATTTCATTTAATTCCAAACCCATCTGAAACTCACTGTCAACAATATGTTTTAATGTCAAATGTGATTCGGATTTGATAATTCTGTGTAAGAAGGGATTAAGTATTCTCAAACACATTTGATTTTTGGCATTTAAAATCAAAATTGTTCAAAATCCTTTCTTAGTGAGCACCTACATTATGAAACGAAGGTACTGTCAAAATTCCAAGTCTCTACCTATTATAGTTTAGGCTCTACGTTGATTCCTGTCAGTCAGGACAAAGCCTTTTATATATATAGAGATAATGAGACCCCTAGTTAGATAGGGATCAGTAATACGGTGGAGGAAGATGGAACAAGCAGGGGCGATTAAAGAACTCGGTAAAGTGCAGCGATTGGCCTGCCTAGCTGTAACCGGTGGTATTAATAGCACACCTACTGCTGGAATGGAAACCATGCTTAGCATACCTCCACTACATCTGTGGATTAAAATGGATGCATTGGCTGGAGCATATAGACTTAAGACTGGCGGCAACTAGTGACCTGCAGGATATCCAGGTAGTCATACTAGGATCCTGGATATAGCAGGGATAAACCAGGTTGCAGAAATGCCAGGGGATTTTATGAAGGTCTCCCTCAACCCCAATAAGTCCTAAAGTCCTACAATAAAGGTTGAGATTGAAGCATTGGGAGGCTAAACATCAACACCAATCGGGAAACATCATCTGGTTTACTGACGGGTCCAAAACCAAAGAAGGTACAGGGACCGGTATCCTTGGAGTGCAGTCCAAACTGGAGAAGTGGTACCCATTGGGTAAACTGACCACAGTATTCCAGGCAGAGGTCTATTCCATGAGGGCTTGCATGGAGGAGAGTGTAAACAGGTGCTACAGAAATTGTGTCATCTGATGTACTCAGAAGCCAGGCAGTACTGAAGCCACTAAGTGCATCCTCCACATGATCAAAATTAGAGGAATACAACAGACTCACTCTAGCATGGGTATTACCAAGTTAATGCTAAGGAAAATTCTATTAAAGACAGGACATAGATTACTAGAATAATTTGTTTATAAATTACAATTTTAGTGCTCAGTAGATAAAACGTTAAAAATTGTTTAGCCAACTTTGAAAACATAATTTATTTTGCATATCTGCATATTAATACAGGACTTTTATTTTATGGCCTTGAAATACATTTTTTTAACTGTTCTAAGAATTTTTAGCAATACTTTCGACTAATTTAATGTATGTATCACAAGTTTTTATACCTCTAGCTTACGCTGCTTATATCTGTTGAATGTATTAAAATAAGTTATGTTTTCAAAGTAGGCTAAACAATTTTTAAGGTTTTATCTACTGAGCACAGGTGGAAATTGTAATTTATAAACAAATTGTATAGCTCAGTAGGAAAATGAAAATAATTTAGATACTAGAATAATATCCAGGAGCAAAGACATGGGAAGAGAATGATGCCACAACCATGTCTCAAAAGAAGTACTACAATCCCCAAATTAAATGGGAAGCAGATAAGACTCATGGTAGGGTTGATGACAGAAACATCTGTGTGGAATGGTGCTGATAGTGCAGGAAGTGTGGCGCAGAAGAAGAAACGGCATCACACTTAATACCGTATTGGCACGAAAATAAGACGACCTCGAATATAAGACACGAGTGAATTTTTGAAGGGTAGTTACGAAAAAAGCTTATTAGTACATTTTGCTTCGCATGAAACAGAATTTTGAAGTTCATGTCGTAACTTCTTCTCTCGCCTTTTATTTATATATGCATTGAGACAATGATGATGCTTTCTTTTCCACATGGTGGTCAAACAAAAGCTTGACGTGTGAAGAATAGAGACGCCAAGCAAGTAACAGTGTGGTCAGGACCAGAAGGTCCTGGTGCAGTACAACTTTGGTAATGTTCGGTGAATTTCCGCGCGACTTTGACCTTGGGTCGGACGCACGTCATTTGCGTGGAAATACCCGCTGGATCGCCGCTGCACACGTGCACAGCTGCATTCATGAATGGAGAGTTGTTGAGTCTTGGCTGCGCGTATAAGACGAGTATAGTTTTTAAAAGCACATTTTCAGGGAAAAAACATTGTCTTATATTCGGGCCAATACTGTATTCCAATGTGAAGCATTGGAAGTAGATAGATACTATCAATTTGGGAGCACAGATCCAAATGAGATTGTAACTAGCGACAACCTAGTCAGTGGGCTCCTTAAACTTATTAAAGTATAAGGATAGCAATATTAGAAACCCAGGAAGAAAACCGCACAATAAACCTTACATTTTGGTGTGGGCCGGATGGGAAAGGTACCTCCTGATTGTTATTATAAAGAGAATTATCCACCTAACCAAAAATTAAACTGGACCAAAAGTTCAATGTATGCAACATTTACTTAGCTGTTCTCGGGTTTCCAGTCGGGTAGTTATAGATGTGTACTCTAAGCTTTCGGCGACTGTCTGCGTCGTCATCTTCGGAGAAGTGAGATCCAGAGGTTGTGTTAGAGTACACATCTATAACTACCCGACTGGAAACCCGAGAACAGTTTTTACAATGTATTCGTCGGGAGAACCTTCAAAGTTTTATTTACTTAGCCCTTTTTTAGTCCACAATAATGTAATATTAATCGAATTCATACATATATAGCACTCCCGTGTAAGGTTTTCATACATACTGTTACACATTCTTCAAAAAGTTTTCCATATCTTGATGAAGCTGACTTATAGATGTTTAACTATTGTCCTAAAATATATATGGTATTATAAATTATGCTAGTCACATAGTACACATTTACACTTTAAATAGTAAAATGCTGAATGTATCCAGTTTAAAAATATAAAACCAATAAAATTATATTATCTTATATGTTGCGTAAAACTTAAAAAACTATGCATTATCAAACCATTGTTTGTATCCTAATGATCAAGCATAAGTAGATTTGCCGAATATTTCTCAGCAAATAGTCATTAATATAAACTTATGCTTAAGTACACTGATTATCTTCCTGCACAAAATCTAATCTAATCTAATCTGATTATTCAGGGCAGTTTTCATAATGCTTGGTCATTATAAATAATGACCGATAAAATCGGGCAATTTAATAATTTTATGACAATCTAGGATAATTTCTTACACTGCCTGGTCAATATTAATACTGCTACAATTTCTCTGGTCACTTTAATAAATTAACAGCAATTTGGCAACGTGCGTCTGGTGTGATCCTCCCTAATCTAACCTAACCTAACCTAACCTAACCTAACCTAACCTAACCTAACCTAACCTATGTAACTCGAAATGTCACCAAAGTGGAAGCTGCTCTAATAAATAAAAACTCTTGGATTTGACATTTTGTGTGTATATGTATATGTTTTTTTTTTTTTTTGTTATGCGTACGTATTTTTCATACTTATTTACTTTAATATAATATCCTCTTATTTTTGTATGTAGAGAAATATGAATAAAAATTTTCTCAAATTGCCCATTCAATTTCCAGCATTATTCATAATGCCCGGGCAATGTGTTAATTTCTATATCATTTATCATTTTGTCACATCCCATTGGGCACTTTTTAAATTGCCCAGGCATTATAAATAATGCCCAATTGTTTACATTGACCGTATCATATACACTGTTGAGCATCGAGGTCATATCAGGAGTTCAGGTTCTGTGTGTATGCCAGTAGCCATGCAACTATTGTTGCTGTGTTTTATGGCATCAGTAAATTTCAGCTGATATTCATTCCAATGAATATGATACAGATCAAATAGTAAATCTATATTAATAAAAGGAAGTGTTTGTCTGTCTGTCAGCGATGCTCAGCAAAATCTACTGAACGCAGAGATCTGAAATTTTAAAAATAGGTGAACTGAAGGCTCGGAAAGTACACCTCGAAGCCTCAAATTTTAATTTTCGCTTTTGTTCGTGAGTTATGAGTGAAAAACGGGCAGAAAACTTGCATTTTTTGCGTTTTCGAAGCATCAGTTTTCAGTTACAGATTTCAATGTCCAATCAATTACAGATGACTTTGGCTATTTTTGTCATACCTTGGACATAAAACCATCGCGATCACTTGAATGTTGTAAGCCCATGCTGGTCGATTCATTTGTTTAGAATGTCAAGGCCCACAGACATACGAAATTTTCAAATTACACAGAAGAGGGATAGTGAATATAGGCCTAAATATAGTCCAACATTGTTCGATTTGGACGAAACTCACTATACAGGGGTTTTCTGGGCCAAGGTACTCGAATCTGAGGTCGCTTTTACCATGTGACGCTATCTAGTCGTGGTATGTAGTTCACATGATTTAGGTGTTAATAAGTATAGGCCTAATTATTTAACTATTATGCTATATTGTTGTTGTTATTGTTATTATTATTATTGTTATTAAGCATTTATGGTGTTATGCATTGATAGTAGGCCTATCAGAACAAGGATATTGTTTATTGTCAATAATAAAGATCTTTCCCAACTGTAGTAGTAGGCATTAGGACAACCTAACCTATGAGATTAATGGTCTGATTGCTGTAGATCAGTGGTTCCCAAACTTTCAGTCCATGGACCCCTTGAAAAAATTAAAATTTCGCGGACCCCCTCTGGGTTTTGAAATAAAAACTAAATAAATATTTTGATTCAAATAAATAAACAAAATAACAAACAGAGTTTGCTCCTTAATATGAACAGTGAAGCTGCTTTAGAAGATATGTAATTTGATAAAATTATGGGATATCCTATTTCTTCTTAAACCGCCTGCGCGTACCCCACTTTGGGAATCACTGCTGTGGATAAAGGAGAAAACATTCTTACCTGTTTTAGCTGATGAATTCACAAATGCTGCCAGTGTCTGCTGGAGTTCCCTTATTTCATCTTCTAATGCTCCTATTCGGATAGTCTGCTGATTTTTTTCCTGCATCACGTTATCTCTTTCAGTTTCCAGTTCTGATATATGGGCACTTTGCTGTGCTTCACTTTCCTTCTGCTCTTTTTTCAGCTGCTCATAATCTTGCTGTTTCTTTTCATAATCAGATCTTTCTTTGATTGTGGAGAGCAGTTGATCCGTTAAGACTCTCTTGGACCGCTCGGCAGCATCCAATGCATACTTAAGTTCACTGCATTCAGTTTTATATATGTTTTTTTCTTGCTCAAGAAACTGCATTTTTGTCTTTAGAACATTTCTTTCTTCAGTGATCTGCTCCAGATTCTGCTGGAGGGACTCGACTTTGATTGCTAATTCGTCAAAACAGAACTGGAAGTCCTCTAACTTCTTGTCATAGTCACTCTTGGCTTCCTCCACTTCGTTCTCCAGACTCTGCTTTTCGATTCTCACTCTGTCTGCCTCCTTTATCCATGAATCTTGAACAAAAGTAATAATTATATAAGAGACCAGCACGTAAAAGTACAGGGTAATTCAAAATGCTTTCCGGGGTTTTATAATGCCACTACAACCAAACTACCAAACATACATTGATGCAATAAGTACCAAAAGAAACAGCAACTGTGAAAGTTTTGTTTGCCTCCTACAGATGTTCAATGTGTCCACCTCGGGTCATGTGGCACACATCAAGGCGATGTTGCACTTCTTCCCACACTCGAAGTAACATGTCACGATCGATGGTGTTGACGCTGGCTCTGATATGCGTCTTCAGACCGTTCAAACCACTGGGCAAGGGTGGCACAAAGACAGCATCTTTGATATACCCCCACAAAAAGAAGTCGCAGGGGGTGAGATCTGGAGATCTCGGAGGCCACGGCATCAGCCTGTTGTCGCGATCACACCCACGCCCAATTCAGCATCGTGGCAGATTGCTGTTTAGGTACCTCTCTGTTTAGTTCTCTTGCGGCTTGATACGTAGATTTTTGAAAGCTTCGTTGGTACAATTGTTGCACAAGGTCCACGTCGTCTGGTGTTCTGGACGGACGTCCAGTTGATTTCTTCTTACACAAGCAAGCAGTTTGTTTAAATTGTGCATAGGCTACCAAGGATGAATTGTCTTGTCTGTTGGTGGATCCTTTCCATATTCCCTCCGAAAGAGACGTTGGACGGAGATTACTGACTTCGTAGCGTGGAATTCCAGCACAGAAAATGCTTTCTCACCACCCGTGAACGCCATTTTCATTTAATGCTATCTGGCGGCCAAAAATTGAAACTACCTTCCATTGTTGCGAATATAAATGAAATTTCCAGAGTTTCTTTATGTTACTATCCAAGGTTAGAAAAGATATCCTCAATAACCACTCTGCAATGGTTTTTTTAAACCCCGGAGAGCATTTTGAATTACCCTGTATTACAAATTCATTAACCTGTCAAATAAAATGTTAAAAAGTAGAATTTCATTCATATTTTTTAAAATTTAGTTGTTGGGAGGGTAAATGGTTAAATTTTGCATGACTAATATTAGGAAATACTACACAGGCTATCTTAATGTGTTGGGTAAGTTTAACTCTACCAGCTATTTATGCAATATTAACCCCCTCGTTAAATCTTTAAATCTTAGTGATGATCCCTTCAGCATGTTATACCTAAAACGTAAGAATGCCATAATTAAGAACAAAATTTTCATTTTTACTGAAGCTGCATCAACACACTTTATCATTTCAATGTTATGCAAAGGTTTAAAGCTTTTTTCTCATATGTTAGTGTATTGTTATATACTAGCAGGTGTCCGCTGCTTCACCCACGTTAAGTAATTAAAAAATTAAAAATTAAGAGTATAATAATTATTAACGCATTATATTTATTAACACTTGCATGCGAATCAGTCATAAACTAAACCATTAATAATTAATGAAACAGCTAAAATTCCAGCTTTAGAGTACATTCCATGAATAGAAAGCACGCCTGGGAAAACAATCTCAGATTGGATTATGTAGTTCCAAAGCTAACTGTGAACACTGATAATACCACTGCCTTCTAGACTATATTACTCATGTGTAATTCTCGAGACGGCGGGAGATAATACGTATCGTTTCTGAGCTGTTTGTTGACAGATGAATATGATGTGAATTTTTATTTGATAAATTCAGTGTAATTTTCAAAAATTATATAATTTTTCAAGGGAAGTTGTGGTTTGTTTGGATTTTTATTGTCAGCGATACTTCCATGGTTAAACTATCAATAGCCTATATTATAGCTGGTGCCCGCGGCTTCGCCCGGCATTATCAATTGACTCCAGGATTTTTAATTTACACTGGCAGTTCATTAAAAATGTAAGTAATTGTAAGTAAAAATAAAACTAGAATATTTGTTCATAGTGTTCAATTATAAAATACAGAAACGGTTTTCCTAATTTTGTACTCTTCGTGAAAGTTTAGACTGTGAGAGACGAACATCGCCAAGTAACCCGATGTCTCACGAAGTGTGGGCCATTTAGGGCCGTTGAATTGTATAAGAGTAGATTTTGTTAGCATATTTGTGTTTGATGATGATGATGATGAAGTGTTAGGCCCAGCCCCCATGGCTCGACCGATGAACACTAGGTTGGATGATAACAGGAATTGAACCCGGGCTGCCCAGATGGCTGGCAGTTATGCTACCAAGTCAGCCAAGACAGCGGACATATTTGTATATATTCGGAACTAAATTGCTTCTACAGATTTAACACAAGGAGTTAATTTACTGTAACTTTTACAGCGTATGACAACAAAATAGCACCTTTTAATTTTTTTTTATTATATCAATAGCTTTTACAGTAAAAAATTTAATGTGTGTGGTGACCATGGATTTATTTTTAAATTTGAAACCCATGCATCTGTAATAAAATAAGATGTCTGTGCCTGATGCCCAGCATGCAGAGATCTGAAATTTTAAACATATTGGACTGAAGGGTGGCCAAATGTACCTCGAAGCCGAATTTTTAATTTGCGAGTTATGAGTGAAAAACTGGCAGAAAATGTTATTGTGTCGTAACTTGGATTTTTTCAATATATTGCATGGAATTATTGATTGCTTTGATTCTGTGAGCTCACCCTGGCCGACTCATTTCTTTATAATGTCAAGGCATGCAGAAATCTGAAATTTTCAACATAGACGGAAAAGGGATAATGAAAGTAGTCCTGAATGGGCAAACTTTCGTCGATTTGGACAGAACTCACTATGCAGGGGTTTTCTAGGCCAGGGAACTCGAATCTGAGGTCATTTTTCCCAGGCAATGCTTTATAATCGTGGAATATATACCATGTGATTCGCATTTAGGTATTAATAAATATAATGTTTTAACTATTTTGCTCCTAATTTTTAATCTTTGAATTAATTATCGTGGCCGAAGCCACGACTCCTGCTAGTTGAACAAAAGTGTTTTCTTCTTTTCTAGTAAAGATTCAGGAAAATTAATGTGCTGATAGTTTTCTAAACATGTCATTGATCCTATTAAATAACAAATTCATACATTTCACTATCTAATCGTGGTATGTAATTCATGTGATTTAGGTGTTATGAAATATAATGATTTAACTATTATGCTCTCAATTTTTAATTTTTACTTTTTGAAATAATTATCACGGGCACATGCTAGTAGAATCTAAAACCAATTAATCATAATGTAGGTAATTATTAATTCTATAAGAATTAAATCAGCAGGAAATTTTTTTCCATAAAATTTTCATATTTCTTGATTTTTTGTACAGTAAAATACGTCCAACATTTATAAGCAATGGAATGTGGATAGACAGAAATATACTCTATACCACTAAGAAATTAACGCGCCAAGCTGACACGTCTACAGTGAATGTCATGTTGCTACTGACATTCCTCCTTCATTCCCTGTACAGTGAAATTTAAACCGCTATTTTTCCCTTACCTTATTCTTTCTTCGCCAGGTTCATAAGTAGACCTGGGATTTTAGGCTCTAAAAAACTTGGTTTTAGGCACCTAAAATAGGCTTTTAAAACAAGTAAATAGCCTTTTAAACTAGAGAATAGGCACTTAAAATATGCTTCAAAAATGTGTAAATAGACAGAAAATAGACTTTACAATATTACAACACACACTTAAACTATCAGGAAACTAAGGTATTACTTGGACGTGAAAGGGCCGATAAATTTTGTCCAGAAGCTCTAATTTAGGCTTGGAGTACTTTTACATGCCGTAAATCTGCGACACGGGTCCCCCAGCTTAAAGTCCCTCCCGGAGGACTCCGTGCCCAGGATTTTTACGTCCTGAAAAACCCATCGACCGTGGCCGGGTTTGATCCCGCGACCTTCGGATCTAGAGGTGGGCATGCTACCTCTAGACCACCGTGGCCGACACTTAAACTGTAACCTGATCTTTTTATTACTGTTAAAAACGTGGTATATCTATTCTTAACAGAAATAACTGCAAAATTAAGACAGAATTAAAAAGACATTCATCAAAAGCAATTATGGCTCATTAGAAAAATTAGATCACTACAGGCCTTGAAGGGCCATGGATTTCAATAACAGCCTGCAGATATTGTGGTCAACACACTGGCGACTTGACACAGTATGTCCCTTCTTACTGCTTGCTCCTTGTTTTTTTGAGCTAATCCTCCCCTGTCAATCAGTATTCCTTTGGCGACAATTGTTTGGGAAAATCAAGGTTTTGTGAAAAACCGACACTTTGTTGTTCTGCTCTTCATTCAAGGATGTCCATGATTGTAAAAATTGCAGCATTTTAATTTCATTTCAAATGTACAAAATAGGCATTTTAGGCACTAAAATAGTAAAATAGGCTCTAAAGGCCCAAATAGGCATTTTAGGGCACTATAAAACTCTATAAATGTAAGTGATTTATCATGAAACATCAACATATTTAAAAATTTTCATGTTATTTCATAAGGAACGAAATAGGCATTTGCCTTAAAATCCCAGGTCTATCATAAGCAAGACTAAAAGATTGCACAGTCAGCTACCAGATGGGCTTGATAACTCAATTTCCAATTTTGGTTGACATTCCCCCTTCTTCTCCTGTACCCATCATATACTATTAGTAATTATTAAAGCTCTTGGAAAATGTGATTTAGATAATTAGCATTATGATTACCTCGATCTCTGCAAATTACCACCATGAGAGAAAGGCATTCTGCCCGGGCAACTTCCAGCTCCCATTTCTTGTCTTGCACTTCCTTCTCAAGAGCTCTAATCCTCATCTGCTGGGTCGCATCAGCTTTCTCTTGACCATGCTCTAGGATCATCTCACACTACAACAACCCAAATACAAATTTTGACTCTTAGTATAATATAGTCTAGTGTAGAAACCACACAGTGTAATATATTATGTATATTATAGAATTCAAGTAGCAAATTCAAGTAAAATCTTTAAAGCCATTTTTGAGAAAATCAGCAAAAATGTCATTCTCTGTAAAGTGGTTGTAAAAATTAATTGCATCCCCGAAGGATACACAACTGAAATAAAATTATCGTTGAGCTAGGCCGTTCACAGACACACAGACATGTATCTGAAAATAGAAAAACATGTAGGCCTATTTTATTCTTCATAAAATAGGCCTACATATTTATAAATGGCATATTGACTCATCGGCTAAAGTTCAAACTGCATGCTCGATGCTCAAATAACCAGGCCGAGCAACTTGCAATTCTAGAAGTACTAAAAAAACTAAATGAGCTGGGAAATCAAGGGAACAATGATAAACGCATTGCATTGTTTACTGATAGGAAGATAACCCTAGACCTACTTAGAAACAACTTGAAGCACAACCAGCTGATAGAATCAATCAAAACTGAAATCCTGGCTCTGACAAAATCAGGATGGACACTGCATTTCGGTTGGGTGAAAGGACACTTGGGGATATATGGAAATGAAATAGTGGACAGACTAGCAAAGGAGGAAGATAATGAAATAAGATATGATAAAACACCAAAAGATGTTCTAATAACTAGAGAGAAAGAAGCTGGACTCGATGCATGGCAACAGCAATGGACAGCATCAAGGAAAGGAGCAATAACTAAAGAATTCTTCCCATCCGTGAGAAGCAGATTAAGACAGAAACTGCCTATTTGCCAAGAATTCACTACAATGATCACAGGACATGGCAACCTTAGATCATATCACCACAGATTTGCTTTACTGGATAGCCCATTATGCAAGTGCCAAGAAGAGGATCAAACGGTAGATCACATAATATTCCGATGTAAAATTGTAAACCAACAAAGAAATGACATGATCAGGAAAATACAAAGTAGAGGATGCGTGTGGCCCGTAACCAAAGAGGAACTTTTGAAAACTCATTTAAAGAACTTTGTTAATTTCGTAAAATCCATAAACTTCACAGATATAGAGTAACTAAAGCATAAATTTCAAATTATCTTACTAACTAACCTTACATGTTGTATTAGAATTGTTTAGAAAATTCTCACTAAACATACTAACTCTCTCTCTCTCTGTCCTATATCCCCAGTGTCGGGGCGAAGGGCCTCAAATTGGAGGTTTCTGATACCTGTGTGAATTTCTGTTACGCTTATTTTCCGAGAGAGGGCAGAGGGACAGGTGGTAAGCCCAACGCCTCACAACCCCCCAGGAAACTAAGGTATTACTTGGAAGTGAAAGGCCGGGAAATTTTGTCCAGATGCTCTAATTTAGGCTTGGAGTTCTTTTATGTGCCGTAAATCTACGACACGGGACCCCCAGCTTAAAGTCCCTCCCGGAGGACTCCGTGCCCAGGATTTTTACGTCATGAAAAATCCATCGACCGCGGCCGGGTTTGATCCCGCGACCTGCGGATCTAGAGGCGGGCACGCTACCCCTAGACCACCGCTGCCGACGAAACATACTATAATTTAAGTTAAATATATGTAAATTGTGTGTATTGACGTTAAAGGCATGTAGTAGTCTTAAGGAATGGAGCATGCCAGTAATAATTTAATAAAAAATTTAATAAAATAAAAAATTGTAGGCCTATTTATGTTAAAAACTCGACACTGTGTTTTGTAGTCGAACGTAATACTTTCTCTAGACGAAGGAAGTAAAAAGCAGAATGTGATATTTATACGGTATAAGACATCAATCTGTCTGAAGTCAGCTGATGCCACTTTCTCAACACATTGAAAATTCTTTAAAAAGCTTTTTGATTGAAAACCAATCTCTATAATATATATAAAAGGCTTTGTCCTGACAGACTGACTGACAGAGAATCAACGTAGAGCTTAAACTATAATGGGTAGAGACTTGGAATTTTGACAGTACCTTTGTTTCATAATGTAAGTGCTCACTAAGAAAGGATTTTGAAAAAATTTTGACTTTGAATGCCAAAAATTAAATGTTTTTGAGAATACTTAATCCCTTTTTACACAGAATTATCAAATCCAAATCACAGTTCACTTGACAACAGTATTGTTGGCAGTCTTCACATAAGGCTTTGGAAATAAATGAAACGAGACTTGACAAATTAGAGAACTATCAATATAATCCATGTTATAAATAAATATTAAAGAATGAAATCCACGATAATAATGCAGTCACATAACTTTCTCTACCCTGGACATAGAGAAAACAATACGAGGTATGGTAATGTGTGTATTATTATATCGCAGGTTTTTGAGGAGAGAAGTATGAAAGTGATTTGCATTTCTATTTAACTTCATCCCCAAAACGGTTTTATGGTAACATGAGAGTGAGAAATAAATATTCTGCAAAGACAATACAATTTTATGTTACCGGAATTTCTGTTTCTTCTTATTTGAACCCCTACCAGGCTTGCTGTGTACAAGCAATGGGATGCAAAATTCTCCATCCTCTATGAGTCATTAAAAGCTATACCAAGCGTTTTCTGAGGAAATAGTTTGAGTGTGATAAATCGTTCTTCCTATTTCAAATTCTAAATATAATGACCTATAATTTAAAAATCGAAAGTCCTTAATAAGATATTTTCCAATTACAAAATAAAAAACCTGGGTGACAGCTGGCCTTCTAAGCTAGTTTCAGATATAGGCCTATTGCTAAAACCGACTATTTTTATACACAATCTTCATCCCTCTACTTATTAGGACAGGAGCAAACAGCTAACACATAATATTGTTTGGATGAACAAAGAATTATTTCTTGTAAAATGGTCTTGGCTTTGACATCCTTGCTCTATGACTTTTAATAAACATTTGTGATGTACATTTCAAACAATTACTACAAGAAGCATTATTATTATTATTATTATTATTATTATTATTATTATTATTATTATTATTATTATTATTATTATTATTATTATCATCATCATCATCATCATCATCATCATCGTCATCATCATCGTTACTATTACTACAGCTTGGAAGCTAAAGACCTATAAATCACCTTTAAAAAAACAAAAATATCCTAAAAAGTAATAATTGTTAGAAAAAGGAATGTAAAAGTGCAATTCAAATTAATAATTTTAGTTTTAAGTATGTTAGCTTGATAGTTTTGTATGGTTAATGAATAACACCGAAATATTTTACCTATGTATAGAGGGGGCAAAGACAAGCAACTTTTATTAGGAGATTTTTGCTCTGTGGATTCAATTTTTCCGGTTACAGCATAAAATTTCCCAGGGCACTGACTTCTTACATTAGAAAAAAAATGCAAAACACTGTAGTCGGAATAAAAAAAAAGACTAATGCAGTGGCGACCAGTCATGTGATTAGTCTGTAAATTTTGTAGATTATGGAAACACAAAATTATGATATAGCTGTTACGAATGATTAAGAGTCAGGTTTTTATTGATCACTAGGAAGGCATGAAGTCAATTTAATGAAAATTTTAATCCTATTTCGTGTAAATATTGATTTATGAGAATCATATTATAATTATTTTAATGCCCTATAGCATACACATTTTACGTCATAGAGCAAAATTCTTGTAATAAAAGTTGCTTGTCTAAGTCCCCTCTATATACAGGTAAGATATTTCGGTGTTATTTATTAACACCCTGTATAAGTTGAAAATCTTGTTTGTCCTTGGTGACAGAATTTCAATGAGTTTTAAAAACAAGTAAGAATCAGTTTGAAAAATTTTATGTCATAACCGGGATTTGAACACGGATCTTCGGCTTAACGCGCCGATGCTCTACCATTGAGCTACCATGACAATATGCCAGTACGACATCAAATTCCTCAACTGATTCAGAAGACAAGGCAGACCACGGGAGGTTTCTCCGTTGAGAACACGCGTGTCGTACTGGCATATTGTCATGGTAGCTCAATGGTAGAGCATCGACGCGTTAAGCCGAAGATCCGTGTTCAAATCCCGGTTATGACATAAAATTTTTCAAACTGATTCTTACTTGTATTAATATCCCAGACATGGATTTAATGTCTATTTCCTTTCCCTCCACTTAATTAAAAGTTTTAAAGAATTCCACTAGCCTCGGTTATAGTATGTCTCAAGCTTACCGCAGGTTTTTCTGGCCGTAATACTTGATCAGCAGTCTTCATCTCAATCTGGAGATCCTGGTCCTCAGGCAACAGGAAGGTAACTGTCTTCTGCAAAATTAGAATAATTTTCATCACTTCTTTTCTATAATTTGCATATGTCTTTAGTGATGATGGTGATGATGACAATGATAATAAATATAGTCAAGTGTATGTTTATTTTAGTTAAATAATTAGCTAGACTGACTACAATTTTCTTTCTTTCTTTACCTGAGTTTCACCTCTCCCTTTTATGAACTTTTAAGCGACCCAAGCCGCCCGGGCCTTTCAGGGCCGCGACCAGTCGGGAGAGGGATTATCTATGGATCACATACATACTTTTTTGACCAGACAAGGACATGGAAGGCCTCCCCAGATGAGTGATCAGCCCAATGCTGGGGCCACCTCTGGGGTCACATAGGACGAGACACACCATTCACACACACACACTCATTCCAAACAAGGCGAGGATGGGATAAAGATGATAATGACGGCCAGATGATATCCGGGAACCACAAGGGCCTAAAGTTACCCGACATTTGTCTCATAGGTGAGGAAAAACCCTGGAAAAAACCTCACCCAGGTAACTTGTCCCAACCAGGAATCGAACCCGGGCCCGCTGCGTGAGAGGATCGAACACATCCCCTGAGCCATAGCGGTGGACTGACTACAATTTTAAAAGTTTGAAATTATAGGATTTTGTTTATGATTATTTTCAGTAAGGTGGATCTCCCTAAGCAGTTGACAATCTCATTTAATAGAATGCTACTAACCTTAACCCTGGGTTGCTCATTACATCTCATAAAATGAAAATGACTCAGCTCTTCTTTGACCTTGACATCCAGTTCATCAGCTCCTTTTCTCAGCTTGCTCTTAGGTGTAACGCCATCTTCTCTTCTCTGTAACATTCATATGGTATACATGATATCAGTTTTCCTATGCATGGTCTTTGACTTCTGATTGGTGGCATTCCCTTCCTCCTTCCCGTTCTTCCAATGAATTAGCTTTTCTCTCTCAGCTACTGAGCTCACGATTTCTTTTAAAATGGATAAGTTATGAGAACATTATAGGAGAAAAATTCCTCTGACACTAGGGATTGAACCCAGGACCCTTGGCTATCCGTGTCTCTGCTCTACCAACTGAGCTAAGCCGGAGCTCAATTCACAGCGCCAGATGGAACTTCTCTCCTATGACTGACCTATGACCCTTGGGCAATCAGTCATAGGAGAGAAGTTCCATCTGGCGCTGTGAATTGAGCTCCGACTTAGCTCAGTTGGTAGAGCATTGGCGCGAATAGCCAAAGGTCCTGGGTTCAAGTCCCAGTTCCGGAGGAATTTTTCTCCTATAATGTTATCATGTAGTGTCCAACAGAGACAATAATCTGTGGCTCATGAATGCTTATATATCTATGGATAAGTTATGTTAGTCCTTCTTTCTGTCCATGATACTTTTAATACAAATACAAATACAAATACAAAAATATTTATTGTCCTTAAGCAGTTACAATTTGCAATAGACAATGTCAAAAGATTAAAAGAAGATTGTGTTAAAACCTTATATATTGTAAAGAAAAATATTTACTTAGCTCATAAAAGGGGTTTTGAACGAGTCAGTTGTGTAGCCTTTTTTTGAATAGTTCAAGTACTAGGTGTTTACTGTCTTCACTTAAATTATTATACAATTTCATACTTATTATGGCGTAACTGCTACAGCTTTTTGGTAGCCTATTATATGGAATAACGTCGTTAAGATAGCAAAACCTCGTATCTCAAAAATTGACGATTTTGAGATTTTAGCTTCATGGTATAAAATAAGGCATTCAGCTCAAGATGCAAGAACCCGCATCTCAATATTGTACATAATAACGACACAGTGTAAAATTATCAAAACCTCATAACTCGCGATGTTTAAAATTTAAGATGCTAAACCTCGTATCTCAAAATACGAGTTATCGTAGTACACCTATTTGGTGCCACCTTATTTAAATCATAGGTTGGTAATACTCGTATTTCACAAACACATTTACCGCTTTGTATTTTTCCGCTTCTTTCATTATTGAGTCACTAGATACAAGTTCATTCCCGTGCTGTGTAGTATTCAGTACAGATGTGAAGAACTTGCTGGTTACTCCTCAACATGGTAAGTAATAAGATATTTGTAATTCTAAAGCAATATCATTTTGCAATATAAAGTTAGAGTTTTTACGAAATGTTCTCTGCACGATCTCAATACGTTTATAGTAATTCTGTAATATCTTGATAGAAACTCAATATATCAATCTCAAACAAAAGAAAATAATGCATTTTCGTAGTTCATAATGGAAAACTGTGTAACAATTGAGGACTCTATTCGAATATTTCAGGATAATAAACTGCAATCTAATACACATTATGAGTCAAGAGGGAAAAGGATGCTTGAAATGGCTCTGCAACTGTCTGGAAAGTCATCCTCATCAGCTGCAACTCCAGTATTGTCACCGCAGTTACCATCACCAGAGGTATCATCACCATCACCAGAGGTATCACCACCACCACCACAAAACACAACAAAAGCAGGTAACAAGTGTTTAAGTTAAAATGCTTCAATTTTAAGCCAGATAGTAGGAAGCGACTTCGAAGATTCGAGCAGAGATTATGAACCTACAAGTGACTGCATATCTGAAGAATCAGATGATCCAGCACCCAGAAGAAAAAAAAGAAAGACAGTAAGTAATACAAGCCGGAAGAATGTTACAAGTGAAATAAGGGAAAGTCAACAGGGAACTATTACACATGGTGAAGTTACAAATAAATGTAATGCTATCATAGAAAATGAGAGCTCTGCCGAGAGAGATAACTTACAATTATCTACTCATACTGAAGTCCCAGAAATACCGGAAACAAGCATTGCAAAAGAAACAGTTACAATGAAGAAACGTGCTCAAAAAGGAAAAGCAGATCCAGCATTGTGGAAAAGAAATAAAGCAAAGAATTGTAGAATGATGGGCGAAAAATATAAGAGCTGTGGTAGTAAAAAAAATGGAAATGACATTGAAATAACAAGAGAACCACGTGTAATTTGATCACGGTGTTCATCTCAACTCTGTACAAAATCAAAAAACAAAAGGAAGTGTTCTACTATATCAGAAGATGAAAGAGCTGAGGCATTTAAGCTTTTCTGGTCAAACATGAATTGGGATCAAAGGAAAATTTACACTGCTACTTTGGTCAACAGGAAAGGAGTTAAACAAAAAACAAAAACAGGAATATCAAGAAGAAAATTCAGTCTTCAGTACAATTTAAAAGTAAATGATGATGTACTACCTGTGTCTAAGGAAATGTTCCTTTCAACATTAGGGATTGGTGAATGGTCTGCTAGAAGCTGGGTGAAAGTGACCCTAGAGGAAGATTTAGAATCAAAGGATGTACGGTATGTAAAGAAGGAAATAATTCCGAAACTACCATCCCATTATTGCAGATTTTCTAGTTCGAAGCTTTATTTGGAGCCACACTTCTCATCTTACAGTGAGCTGTATAGGGTATTTAAAGAAGACTGCAACTCCAATAACATTGAACCTGTTGCTGGCAGAGATTTATTTGTGAAGATCATTAAAGAAAGAGATATTGCCCTTTCCAAACCCAAGAAAGATGAATGTGATCTGTGCTTTTCCCACAAGATTGGCAATGTTTAGATGTTGATTATAATGCTCATCAGTTAAAGAAAGAGAGAGCACGACAGGAAAAATCTTTCGACAAAAAGTTAGCAGAATAAGGAAAAATTTGTGTCTTTACTATGGATGTGCAAGCGGTGCAACTAGTGCCTGCTACTCAAGCAAGTTCTCTCTACTTTAAGCAAAAATTAGCATGCCACAATTTCACTATTTACAATTTAGAAGATGGCTCAGTAGTTTGCTATGCTTGGCATGAAGATGAAGGGGGATTGATTGCCAATGTTTTCGGCACGTGCATTGCAGATTTCTTGGATACAGAAATAAAAGATTGCGACAAAAGTAAGGATAAACTATTGTACAGTGATGGTTGTTGTGCTCAGAATAGAAATGCTGTGCTATCAAATGTTTTACAGAATTTTAGCATTGTGAGTGGATCAACGATTATGCAGAAATATTTAGTAAGAGGCCACACGCAGATGGAATGTGACAGTGTTCATTCTACAATAGAGAGAAGAAAGAAAAATAGGGATCTTTACTCTCCAGCTAATTGTGGTACGTAAGTAAATAACGGGTTTAGTGCCAAAAAGCTTATTTAGAGATAATCAACAAAATGTCTGACCACCAGCATTGGTGTTCCATATGACCGCCATCTTCTCGCAGCTATAAAAACTGTTTCCCTCTGCTCTTGTGCTTGGATCAGAATATATGTTATTGGCTATGGTATTTACAACAGTATTTCATCAAGAACTCACATTTTGTATTTTTGGCACTTGGCCTATTATTTACTTACGTGCCACAATTATGTTCAAGTTATAACAGTAGCTAGGTGCGGTAAACAAGGACAGTACAAAGTAAAATATGTATGTCATGATTTTTTTCAAGGATTTTTCTGAAATTCAATACTATAAGTCAATACGTCCAGGAAACAAAGTGGGTGAGCCATCTGTCAATGACATGTCAGCACTAAAGTATAATCCGCATGCTGGTATTGAGTACAAGTTGAACTTTAATGATGACTGGAAATTACTTCCGAGACGACCGAATACTGTAATTGGGAGTGAGAAACGGCTTTATCCTGGAACTATTCCTATTTCCTCTCAAAAGTATAATGACCTGATGTCATTGAAGCCAGTTATTCCAATAGACTACCATCCATTTTACGAGGGCCTACTGCACAACTAGATCAGTGAAGAAAGGATCAGAAATACGCAAGAATCACTAGGATTTCGTCATTTGTTGTAGTTCTGTATTTGATTAATTGCAAGTTCCTGTATATTAAAAGTTAACAAGATTTGGGAGTATTGTTACAATATTATTTATCTCCATCCATCATATAAGAAATAATTTGAACTAAGTGCAATAACTCGTTACATGAATAATACGCTCCAAAACAGTTTGTGGCAAATAATGAGATCACTTTCACTTGTTTGAAATTGTGGAAATTATGCAGTTTTTTTCGTTTACTGAAAAATGTACATTTTTGAGATACGAGGTTTTGTTATCTTAACAACGAATTAATTATCCAGTGTATTGCGACTTTTTGTGTTATGGTCATGGATATGAGATCTATATATAGAAAGACCAGTAATAGAGTTATTATGGGCATAGGATAAACACAAATATATATATACTAGCTTAGAAGACCCGGCGTTGCCCGGGTTTTGTATTTTGTAATTGGAAATTAACTTATGAAGGATTTTCAATTTTAAATTCTAGGTCCTTATATAGGCATTTATAATTTGAAATAGGAAGAACGACTTATTACACTCAAACTATTCCCTCAGAAAACGCTTGATATAGTTTTTTATGGCTCATTGAGGATCTAGAATTTTGCATCCCATCGCTTGTACAGTGCACAGCAAGCCTGGTAGAGGTTTAAATAAGAAGAAACAGAAATTCCTGTAACATAAAATTGTAATATCGAGGCGGGAAATTTCCCACTCTTATGTTACCATAAAGTCGTTTTGGGGATGAAATTAAACAGAAAGCATTATCACTTTCATACTTTTCTCTCCAAAAAACTGCGATATAATATAATAATATACACATTACCATACCTCGTTTTGTTTTCTCTATGCCCAGGGTAGAGAAAGTTATGTGATTCCATTATTTTAGTGGATTTCATTCTGTAATATTTATTTATAACATGAATTATTTTGATAACTTCTCTTATTTGTCAAAAGTGCATCTCATTTGTTTCTTCCAAGCCCATCTGATACCATTTGGCAACAATATATTCTGTGATTTGGAATTGATAATTCTATGTAAAAAGGGATTAAGTATTTTCAAAAACCATTTAATTTTTGGCATTTAGAATCAGAATTTTTCAAAATCCTTTCCTAGTGAGCACCTACATTATGAAACGAAGGTACTGTCAAAATTCCAAGTCTCTACCTGTTATAGTTTAGGCTGTACGTTGATTCCTGTCATTCAGTCAGTCAGTCAGTCATTCATTCAGTCAGTCAGGACAAAGCCTTTTATATATATATAGAGATTAACCACTGTCAGTATACCACTACTTACAAACAGTGGTTTACAGTGTGTGAAAACAGAAGTCTTGTTAAGTGCCAGTATGGTAATTTATGAGATTGTGTGTGGGGACGGGGAAATGTCTGTCCATCCGACTGTGTCTGTACGCACGATAACTCAAATACGATTAATCGGATTTTAATGAAACTTGGTATACACATTCACAATGTTCATGGGAAGAAGCCTATTGATATTGGACCAAATCGGTTGACCGTTACCAGAGTAAAACCCAATTTAGTGTCTATTTTCAAGACATGATAACTCAAATATGCTTTATCGGATTTTCATGAAACTTGGTATACCAATTATAATGTCCATGGCAAGAAGTCTATTGATATTGGACCAAATCGGTTGGCCGGTACTGGAATAATGCCCAATTTAGTGCCTTTTTATGGTAATATATCACAAAGGCGCAGATAACTCAAATATGCTTTATCGGATTTTCATGAAACTTGGTATACGAAGTTATGACCTTCTTGGGTACAAGCCTATTGAATTTGGGCCAAATCGGTTGACCGGTACCGAAATAACGAGAATATCAATATTAATTCTGTAATGAATATTCTTCCGTGTCCCACAATATATTAAAATAATGTAACAAATGGCAAATCATATATTGATATTGTTAACATTCCTGATTGATTTGTTTTTTGTTTCTTCATAACGATGTCAGTCTGGGCTAAATAATAATTTAAATAATGTACATAAAAGATTTATAACAACTAGCCGTTGAATATTGATATTATATTGTGCATTCTATGGATATGTAGACTACCGATATTTACATTAGGCTAGGCCTATATTTTAATGTGAGTATTTTTCATATTCATTCCTGTGCAGCAATAGGCCTATACCTAATGTAATTTCTGACAGATATCATATTGATTTTTTATTCATTCATAACCTTTAAGGCTGCTTAAACTTGAAACAGACATATCAGCGAATCGTAGGCCTATTGCATCATTATTATTATTATTGCCAGCACATTTTGATTTTGGAGTTTAACTCTGAGATCTATTACAAAAATAACTTTTTTGCATGGGCCTATCATAATTGCGTTTATCACTGATTAAAAGAAGCATACTGGCACTTTGTTACATCAGTTTACCTGATTTTATTTATTTACTAGCATGTGCCCACGGCTTCGCCCAAGATAATTATTTCAAAAATTAAAAATTAAGAGCATAATAGTTAAATCATCATATTTAGCCTATTAACACCTAAATCACGTGGACTACATACCACGATTAGATAGCGTCGCCTGATAAAAGCGACCTCAGATTCGAGGTCCTTGGCCCAGAAAACCCCTGTATAGTGAGTTTCGTCCAAATAAAACAATGTTTGACCATATTAGGGCTTACAACATTCAAGCGATCGCGAAAGTTTTATTTCAAGGTATGACAAAAATAGACAAAGCCAACTGTAATTGTCAAACTTCCATTTAATTTAATTCCAAACCCATCTGAAACCCACTGGCAACAATATGTTTTAATGTCAAATGTGATTCGGTTTCGATAATTCTGTGTAGGAAGGGATTAAGTATTCTCAAAAACATTTAATTTTTGGCATTTAAAATCATAATTTTTCAAAATCCTTTCTTAGTGAGCACCTACATTATGAAACGAAGGTACTGTCAAAATTCCAAGTCTCTACCTGTTATAGTTTAGGCTGTAAGTTGATTCCTGTCAGTCAGTCAGGACAAAGCCTTTTATATCTCTCTATATATAAAAGGCTTTGTCCTGACTGACTGACCGAATGAATGACTGACTGACTGATGTAGTCCATGCGATTTAGGTGTTAATTTAACTATTATGCTCTTAATTTTTAATTCTTGAAATAATTATCGCGGGCGAAGCCGCGGGCACATGCTAGTCTCTATATATATAAAAGGTTTTGTCCTGACTGACTGAATGAATGACTGACTGACTGATTGACTGAATGACAGGAATCAACGTACAGCCTAAACTATAACAGGTAGAGACTTGGAATTTTGACAGTACCTTCGTTGCATAATGTAGGTGCTCACTAAGAAAGAATTTTGAAAAATTCTGATTCTAAATGCCAAAAATTAAATGTTTTTGAAAATACTTAATCCCTTTTTACATAGAATTATCAATTCCAAATCACAGAATATATTGTTGCCAAATGGTATCAGGTGGGCTTGGAAAAAACAATTGAAATGCACTTTTGACAAATAAGAGAAGTTATCAAAATAATTCATGTTATAAATAAATATTACAGAATGAAATCCACTAAAATAATGGAATCACATAACTTTCTCTACCCTAGACATAGAGAAAACAAAACGAGGTATGGTAATGTGTATATTATTATACTAGCATGTGCCCGCGGCTTCGCCCGCGATAATTATTTCAAAAATTAAAAATTAAGAGCATAATTGTAAAATCAATATATTTATTAACTCCTAAGTCATGTGGACTACATACCACGATTAGATAGCATCGTCTGGTAAAAGCGATCTCAGATTCGAGTTTCTTGGCCCAGAAAACCTCTGTATAGTGAGATTCGTCCAAATAAAACAACGTTTGACCATATTTAGGGCTTACAACATTCAAGCGATCGCGAAAGTTTCATTTTCAAGGTATGACAAAAGTAGCCAAAGCCAACTGTAATTGATTTGACATTGAAATGTATAACTGAAAACTTATGTTTTGAAAACGCACAAAATGCACGTTTTTTGCCCGTTTTTCACTCATAACTCACGAACGAAAACTAAAATTAAAATTCCGGCTTCGAGGTGCATTTTCCGACCCTTCAGCCCACCTATGTTTAAAATTTCAGATCTCTGCGTTCAGTAGATTTCGCTGGACATCGAGGACAATTCCTATAGATAATATGAATTATAATGATACCTTCTCTAATTTGTCAAACATCCATTTCATTTAATCCAAACCCACCTATACCATTGGCAACAATATGTTCTGTGAATTTGTTTCGATAATTCTATGTAAAAAGGGATTAAGTATTTTAAAAAAATTTAATTTTTGGCATTTAGAATCAGAATTTTTCAAAATCCCTTCTTAGTGAGCATCTACATTATGAAACGAAGGTACTATCAAAATTCCAAGTCTCTACCTGTTATAGTTTAGGCTGTACGTTGATTCCTGTCAGTCAATCAGTCAGTCAGTCAGGACAAAGCCTTTTATATATATAAGAGATTATATCGCAGGTTTTTGGAGAGAAAAGTATGAAAGTGATAATGCTTTATGGTAACATATGGTACCTATGATACAAATATCAGGTAACTTTAGGCCATCTTCCTCCCATCGGCGTTTTGAGTGTGTGTGTACCGTCCTATGTGTTAGTTTTGTCTCGGAGGTGGCCCCGGCATTGGGTTGAACACTCAACCATGTCCTTGCCTAGTGTATGTCTGTGGCCACCGGAAGGTAGAAGTCCCATAAGGCCTCGGGCGGCATAATGTAGAATGTAGAAGAAGGCAATAGAGATTATAATTTGGCTTTTTCTACAGACAGGCGTAAGGCTATAGGAATCACGTTCATCGAGTACTTACCTCACTGAGTTCCATAATTCTTCGCTTTTATACTTAATTCGCTTACAATATCTTTGATTATCTCTAATCTCACAATGAGTTAAAATCAAAGGGAAGAGTTTCCATGGAAACGCCATACAGGTATTGTTTACAAGCTAAAAGTTATATTTGAAACATGTTCTTAAGAATTTATTTGAAGGGTAGTTGTATGTCTCGCGTGATGAACAATGCAGGCTGAGCATGAGGCAATTGAATGCACACTCCCAGCAATGCAGGCCTTATTCTAACATATCATAATGTGAATTGAGAAAGTCTGATTTCGTTAGGTTGAGAATCCTTACCACTTTAAGATGAAGAAAGTCACAGTTTTATCAAAAAGTGTCACACAATTTTGTACATGAGATCTTTATACTATGGGCTAAATCATTAAAAGTAATTTCCCTGAAGGGTAGTTATAAGCCAAATCAGACTTTGAGTTATAGTCCAGTCAATGAATGTAGAGAGAAATAGAAGGAACAAATTTCTTTTACTTTGGGACTCTGGACTAATAAGGAGATAAACATATTAAAAGTCCTTATACATGCAAGCATGGATGGTCCTTTTTTTGGTTTTTAGCTGATATCTCGAAAACTACGCTTCAAAATGAAAGCTAACAACATTTTCTACAAGATTGTTATTGTACTGTAAATAGATTATTGGGCAACACTCACCAATGTTTGTTGATCCCTTTGTGAAGCCGTTGTCAATAGTTGCTTAATCTTGCGTGAAGCCTTCGTCTTCTTAATAAAATAATAAAACACACACATTATATAAAACGTAAACGCGAGTCGTTTTTCTGGTCTCGTGAAACGTTGTGATGTGATTCCTGTTGTGAAGTTGCAATTTTTAGTGTTTACGTTTTATATAATGTGTGTGTTTTATTATTTTATTAAGAAGACGAAGGCTTCACGCAAGATTAAGCAACTATTGACAACGGCTTCACAAAGGGATCAACAAACATTGGTGAGTGTTGCCCAATAATCTATTTACAGTACATATCATTCCTCACCATAAGAAGAAGAATGTCATTCAGGAATAAGATTGTTATTGGTCTATTCTTTATTTTTTTCTATTCCCAACAGTTTTCTAGATATCCTCTAGCAAATATTGGAAATTTTCCAAAATAGCTTTTTTGCCTCATGCTTTTTCACCTCAGTCTTTACATTTACGTCAAGCCTGGGTAAAACGTAACTATGTAATAAACAAACATTCATTAAAAATTCAATCATGTAAAGACAGTACATGTAATGGCAAAGATTACTGTTAATTTTAAGTATTGAATGGTTCCATATGTTCTGTCTTTTCACAGTCATTATCCTCATTGCGACAATTCTGGACATTTCGGTATTTAGTGACTGGCAAAGAAAACATTTCCAAAATTTCTTTCTATGACTGGGGAACAAAATTTGTTTACAAACAGATGAAATGCACGTAAACCATTAGAGTTCTGGCCCGACTAGAGGGAGGGGCATCAGTGGTTGCAGCCCCAAAAGGGGGCCCTTCCGACTAGGTTTTATTTTTTGCTTTCTAAATTTACTCTAAAATAAAATTGGTTAAAAGTCAATAAACAGCTTAAGTTATGTTTTGTGTGTTTATTTCATCTGCATTGTCCTGTCGTATAACGGTGACAAGAAATTATCAGTTAATCTGAAACAGATTATTCTTGAAGAAAAATTGCTATTTTGAAAAGTAGAAGCAGAAATCCTTTTGGACTGAACAGTAGGCCTAACTAACGTTAGGCATTTAAAATCATAATTTTAAAAAGATTGAACTGGTACATACAGATAAAATTGTTCCTAATTAGAACATTTTAATGTATTTTTCCGTTTCGTGCCCGGCATCAGTTAACTGATTTGGTCCAAAATCAATAGGCTTCGTCACATGGGCATTATAAATTGTATACCAAGTTTTATGAAAATCTGATAAAGTGCATTTGAGTTAGCGTGCTTACAGACTCACGGACAGACAGACAGTCCTTTCTACCAGACAATCTCATAAAGTACCGGTACAATTCTGGCACTTAATCAGGGGTGCCCACAGGCACGGGGGGGGGGTTTAAGACGCAGACTGCGTCATTAAAATTTCTGGGGGGGGGGCAAAATATTAGCGTTTTATGAATTTTCTGGGGGGGGGGGGTTGAAAATTGTTGCAAAATTACCGTTTTATATGCTAAAATTAAAAACTGCCAATCTAACTTGTTTTTAAGTGCTAAATAGCGTAAAATGTGATTTTCATTAGTTCCATATTTAAAAACTTCCCGGGGGTGGACACCCGACTTAAGTGACAATTTCTTGTAGGGTATATAGAGATTGTACGCAAAGCTTTCTTCTGCAGTAATAGCACTTTCTTTATATGAGAAGTATTCCCCCACATGATCAAACCATAGTTTATCACAGGCTGGAAGAATGGATAGTAGCCTACCTGAGAGATCTGAGAAGGAAGATAACTTCCTTCACACCCACGTTTCAAAAGCATCTATTTCTTTACTCTATTTTTTTCTTTCATTACCAAACTGTTGCTTTGAAATTCCTTCAGGAATTATCTGAATCTATCACAAATATTTACTGAGATATTATCTGATGCCATTATGCTTCATGACTTTCTGTATTTACTTTATTTAAGAGATCTTCTAAACTGTTCTTCCACTAATTCTGACATTGCTCTAGTTTTGAGTTCAGCATTTCTCTTATTTGTTCCATGGAGACAATATGCATCCTTGCCTCGGTCCATTTCCTATAGGAAACCATTTAGTTTCACCATCTTGTGTCCTTGACTTTATACTTAGATATAGTCAGGAATTCCTGTCTTCTTCTTAAGTTCTTATAACAGTGAAACATATACAACTTGTCATTTTATTTTCAATCATGAATTTTAAAACGAAAATAATTTTGGTTCACTTTTGGTGCTTAGAATAGCAATAAAAAAAAAAAAGGGTGCGTGGAACACTATGTGACAGAAGTAAAACTTGTTTTAATTTTTGGATTTTTAAATTTTGGATTATTGGATTTTTTCAATTTTGGATTGTTGAACTTTTTAATATTGAGTTTTGGGACTTTTTCAATTTTAGATTTTTTTATTTTTAAAATTTTTAAATTTTAAATTTTTTTAAATTTTGGATGTTTGATTTGTTTTTTATTTTGGATTTAGAGATTTTTAAATTTTGGATTTTAGATTTTTTAATTTTGGGTTTTTGGTTTTTTAAAATTTTGGATTTTAAGTTTTGGATTTTTATATTTTTTAATTTTTGATAAATGGTTTTGGGAATTTTGGATTTTTTAATTTTGAAATTTTGGATCTTTGAATTTTTTATTTTTGGGATTTTTTAATTTTTAATTTTGGATTTTTAGATTTTTAAAATTTTTACATTTTTTAAATTTTGGCTTTAAATTGTTTAAATTTTGGATTTCTTATTTTTTTTAATTCTGGATTTTTGGATATTTTGATTATTTGATTTTTTGTTTTTTAAATTTTGGATAAGCCTAATCATTGAGTTGATTGTTTCCTGTGCAGTCCGTTCCGTCACTGCCCCACTAATTTCGTGACGATTTTGAGCGTAACAATTTCGTGATGATTTTGTCCATACTGCAAGTTTGGGTTAGCTCTCGATTTACTCCTACCGTGGCTAAAGAATTTTCACTTAAAAATCTTTTCGTAATTTCATATTGTAGTGGAATTCAGGCTCTGTTTGAAAAGAAAATCACTAAGTTTATTTGGAAGAGTTGAACATTGCAGACACATTTGCGTAAAAGATTGACCTACTTGTAAAGACATGTATATCTCTCTAATGTTGATAAGGAATTGCATGAAGTTCGTAATTAGTGTAACTAAACATTGTATTAACTTAGGTTTGTGCTTTGTCAGAAACATTTCAAGTGCCTGTATCTACTTTATGGACCAAATTCTTATTGCCAAAATAGTTATGTTTATTCTATTAGCTGCTTAATAATTGTGCTAAACACCATTGCTGGTAGTTACAGTAATACCAACCTGATGTAAAGTAACAGACTCGAAGACATCCCTAGTGTAAGAGAAATGCAAGTTGATATAACATTAAGAACAGATAGAGGCGAAAGACAAATACAAGGTGTACTTTAAGCTCCACCCACTCGATATTCACATTTTGTTTCTCAGCGAAGCATGGTGACAAACTATCCTTGTATATTGTCGCCGACACTCCCGACCGTACCAAATATTAAAAATGCAAATGTGCCCCTTGTACCAAATATTAAAAATTTGAGAGTGCCCCTTGTAAGAATTAAAAATGTGAGAGTAAGTGCCTTGTACCCAGCCTGTTTATCCTCTAAGAATTCACTAGATCGTGGCATAAAAGAAAATGCTTCACTGAGGGCGGGTCAGGGTGGGATATGTCTCATGTGAGGATTCACCTTATATTTGGTTTTTCCCCAGATAGAAAATAATTATCTTGAAATCTACTGAACATAGACATACCATCACCTGACACATTATTGCTTAAACCTTGGGTATACTAAAAATGAACTTAACTCAAAAACTCAATTTTTGTTGACACTAAGCCCTCGCAAAATAAATGAAGTCGCTCATGTCTTCTGCACTCTACTTGCAAGTTAGATGTAAAATATTAAATAAAAATTGTATTGAGGAGCCCACCACCTATGCCATTTCTTGCCATTTCAGCCACCAGTGCATAAATGTTAGCAATACATAAAAACAACTGTTCTTCTGTATTCTGTGCAAGTCCCCTAAATACAAAATATTTATTTCTACTGCTTGAAAATACAGGAGACCATTGAGGTCCACAATACTCACATAATTTTATCTTAGCGAATCTATGAATAATGTAATAATTATATTTTACACATGACTCGGGTACAGGAAGATAAGCACATACACTTGGTACAGTGACATACTACCTAAGATGTCCTTTATGTTAAGTCTCTTTTCAAACTCTTGTATAAACCTCAATCAGAGTTCATTTCACACTGAACTAGGATCAATTTTGACTGGAGAAATTTCTCCAATTAAAAAAAAAAACTTTTGATATCAGTAAAGGCACAACTCCAAACAATCCTCCAAAATAATGCATGACATCCAAGAAATTCATTATAGTTCGCACACTAGGTTCCTAGGAATAACCGTTGACAGACACTTAAACTGGAAAATCCAAATACAGAATATTATTACTAAATTAAATAGAGCTTACTATGTCCTTTCGACTCTAAAAAAAATCTGTAATATTCATACACTAAAATCTGTCTACTTTGCTTATGTACAAAGCATTTTAACATATGGCATTGTTGTCTGGGGCTCCTCAAGGGACTTAATCAGCTTATTCATAGTACAAAAGAAAATTATTTGTACAATTCTAAATTTAAAAAGGGATACTCATTGCAGACCATATTTTTGGCAACTATTTTAACAGTCCCATGCATATACATCCTTGAGACTGTTTGTTATATTCGCTGTTATATTTCACTGTAAACAATGAAATTCATCAGTACTCAACTAGAACAAAGGATAAATTACACTTGAACAGCATTAAAACTACTACAATACACTCAACCATACTTCATAAGGGAATTATTTTTTATAACCTCATTACTAGGGACCGGATTCTTAGGTTTTTACCTATTTTTTTCCTTTCTTCCAAAACAAAAAGCGCTCATACACTTTTTCGAATCATGTCCATAGGATTCACCCACATTAATTCTGTGGCACCTAAAAATATGGGGTATAAAAACCTGAATATACCTAAACGGGATATAAAACCTAAAATATATAATTTAGGCTACTTTTTTTTGTCTTTTTTGTTTGTCAGTTGAGGAATCGATATTTTGCGGATAGACAATAATTTTTGTCGGGTTGAAATTAATACTACCAGCGTTTCGTTGAACCCATTGTCGTCTAGGATGGACAGTATCAAGAGAGGAAGTGTAGAGTATCGGCGTATTCCTTTTAAAATATTCGTACGAACAACCATTGTTGCTGTGTATGAACAAGATATAGATTTCTGTGTTTTAAAGAGTTTTTGCCTTAAGCCTTTAGTACTGTCTTGTTATTCACACTGAGTGCTCACACTGTGATTTAAGAAGACGTGTTAATGATGTATTGAATTGTATGTAGCACATTCAAATTCTTTAAACCAATTATTCTACCAGAAAACGATATTTTGGACAAAAAACCTAAAAAAACCTATTTCACCTAATGGAAAACCTATAACAGTGTTTTTAAAAACCTAAAAATCCGGTCCCTACTCATTACAAACATAGTTAGTAGCAGGTTACCTCGCTCGTTGTTCAAAAGAGATGTCAAACATTTTCTTATATATAACAGCTTTTATAGTACTGATGAATTCATTGAATATTTTAAGGGGCAAATCTAAGTATGTTGACATTTATAATTCACAACTTTACTTTTATATTTAATTTGCATTTAGGGTATTTACATTTATAGCTCACTAGCATATGCCTGCGGCTTCGCACGCGATAATTATTTCAAAAATGAAAAATTAAGAGCATAATAGTTAAATCATTATATTTATTAACACCTAAATCGCGTGGACTACATACCACGATCAGATAGCATCGACTGGTAAAAGCGACCTCAGATTAGAGTTTCCTGGCCCAGAAAACCACTGCATAGTGAGTTTCGTCCAAGTCGAACAATGTTTGACCATATTTAGGCCTATATTGAATATCCCTCTTCCGTGTAGGTTGAAAATTTCATACGTCTGCGCGCCTTGATATTCTAAACAAATGAATCGTCAAGGATGGACTTACAAAATCAAGCGATTGCCCGCGATAATTATTTCAAAAATTAAAAATTAAGAGCATAAAAGTTAAATCATTATATTTATTAACACCTAAATCACGTGAATTACATACCACGATTAGATAGCGTCGACTGGTAAAAGCAACCTCAGATTCGAGGTCCTTGGCCCAGAAAACCCCTGTATGGTGAGTTTTGTCCAAATCGAACAACGTTTGACCATATTGAGGCCTATATTGATTATCCCTTTTATAATAATAATAATAATAATAATAATCCTCTTCGGTGCAGGTTGAAAATTTCATATGTCTGCGTGCCTTGACAATATAAACAAATGAATCGACCAGCGTGAGCTACAACATTCAAGCGATCGCGATAGTTTTATATCCAAGGAATGACAAAAATAGCCAAAGCCTACTGTAATTGATTTGACATTGAATGGTATTACTGAAAACGATGCTTCGAAAACGCAAAAAATACACGTTTTTTGCCCGTTTTTCACTCATAACTCACGAACGAAAGGAAAAATTAAAAATGTAATATGCCAGAAACTTTCCCGGGAATGCACTCAACAACTTCCCAAAGTTTCATGGCGATCGGATGAATGGTGTAGTAATGCATAAAGGACACACACACACACACACACACACACACACATACATTCATTTTTATATATATAGATAACTTCAATTGCATGTTTCATCATTATTTATGTTATTGTATTATTTTTATGTATTTGTACTTGTATTTGTATTTGTATGACGTTTCCTATGTCACTGTACCATGTACATTGTATGACTTGAAGGAATAAATGAAATGAAATGAAGCTCAATCTCAGTTCAAGGAGCTGTTATCTTATTTGAGACACAAGATCAGCTCATTATATACATAATATTATTTCATACATTTCTAGCTATACCGTAGTTGTACATATATAGGCTATGTTAGGCTCCTTATAATGCAGTGTAACATAATTCTACAACATGACCTCGATGTTATTATTTCATCTCATTGAAATTTTAAAGATATCTCGTGATGATAAAAATGATTAATTTCATCAGGCTCCCCCTATGTTTTACCTTGTCGAGAGCAAATGCTTTCTTAGTTCTCTTTTTTATGTGACCGATTAATCCTTTTAGAGCTGAGATTTTACGTTGGAATAAGGCAGTCATCAGTTAAAAACTTCAGGGGGTTTAAAATTGATAGGGAAAATTTCATTGGAATACCTGGTTTCATGAATGACAAAGGTACTGTAAGACAGACATGGGCAAACCCCTATCCATTGACACGCAACCCGCAAACTTTTGTCAACTTACACATAGTTCGAAAAGAATGGATAGATGGAGACACAAGCAGACAATAAGTGCAGTGGCGGTTGCTCATTCTTAGGGAAACACTAATTTCACTTTAAAATGTACACTACAAGAAACAACTAATACAAACAATCTTGTATTTTTAATTATTTTTTACGTGTGCAATTATTTCATTATACAAAGGCTTAGAATGTGTCATAACGCCTTTCCAATCGGAACTGTGTCGCGACCCGTCACTGCTTGCAAAGAGAGTATGACTCATTAATCGGAATAATCTACCATGCACACCGAATGTCCGCAATGCCATCTTGTGTTTTATGCTGGAAGTTCAAGAACCACAAGTGGTTCGCGAACCAGTAAATGCCCATGTATGCTGTAAGAGATGAACAAAAAAACCTCACGTTTTACATATAGTCCAATCAAATTGTCAAGAATTGATGCAAAATTTCGGGTAGAGCTAATTTTTTTTATATCTTATAATAAATGTAGTTATCAAAGTAACACTGCCACCTAACCTAACACATTCTCAGATGAAGGTACATGAAAATTTAGTTTTCAGGTATTTTACAGTTTTTTTTCATGCATCATATCATTCTCTTCCTCCCACATCTTGGTCTGAGCTTCCTTTGTATTTGCATGGGCGGTGGATTCAGTTATGTCGATTTTCTGATTTTAATTTCATGGAAATTCCATTTAAATTTATTTTAGGTGGGAAAATATTTCATAATGCTATCAAAACATACATATTCTTGTTCAGGAAGATTTGTCTAATAAAAAAAAATGTTATTTTTACCCTCTCAGAGTAACTTGTTACCTTAAATTAAAAAAATAAAGGAAAGCTTTTCTCTTAAATTACACTCAGGAACAAAAAATTAAAACAAAATGTTTGAATATTACTTGTTTAGTCTGTCTTAAATGTACAGGAATTCTTTTCAATTGACCGTGAATGAGCTTTTCTAGTAACATACAGTACATACCACAAACATTAGCCAATTCTCAAATGTTAAAAACATTGACAATGTGATTTTATGTCACTATCGCTTGGTGCAATGAGACCTTCTTATCAAGACGGAGGCATCATGTTAAATATTGTGACTACCATTTTTTTAATGTGCGTGCATGTGTGATAAGTTTTATTTATGTATGCTAATGGGTTTAAGGTGTTTTTCAATCAGTTGGGAATAACCTTACATTTTGAACACGACATAGAGAACAAGTGTTGTTACCAACGTGCATGGGCGTACGGTAAGGGGGGGTTCAGGGGGTTGAAACCCCTCCCAAAATATCTCCAATATTTCGAAGATTATAAATCATGGAACAAAATAAAAAAATAAAACTATGATTCGGTTGTTACATATGTTACAAGTTCATACATATCAAAGCATTATTTATCGTAATTTATTTAAAATTCAAATATCAAAACCTCGTGGTGTTGATAGTTTTTCACCTTAATAACAGTAATGTATTACTAGTAAACAAAAATCCCTTCGGAATCTGTCAAACGACAACTTGAATTCTTCTGCCGAAATCCATCAATCTGTTTGTAAAGCCAACAGTAATCACGAGCTCATCACAAAATTATCATGAAGTAATCGGCATTAATCGGGTTTTTCCACCGGTGGATTTACAGATGACTTTAAAAACGTGCCCTAAACATCATACAATAGTATGATAATTTTCAAAAGAAAGTTTTTATTCATAGACAAGCTTAAAGGAGAAATGGATAGAAATCTCAAGAAAAACAGTTTCAAATACTGACCTGCATATTAATTTACGAGGGTGTATCAATAAATAACCGGACTGATTTTATTGTACTTAAATAAACCACCCTGGAACGAAACGGCTGCTAGCCGCGGAAAGGTGAATCCTTCGTTTAGCAGTGCTGTGAATCCCAGTTATGCAGAACGATTCAGTTAGGAGTTACACCCGGATATCGCAGGTGGTGTTTACTGTACCCAACATGGAACTGAAATTGCATCGATTAAGTTTTGTGTTATTCTAGACAAGACTCCTACAGAAACCTTAGAAATGGTGGAGCAAGCATATAAAGACCATGCTTTAGGCAGAACACAAGTCTTTGAGTGACACAAACGTTTCAAAGAGGGTTAAGATAAGATAAGATAAGATAAGATACTTTATTCATCCGTATAATCAATTTACATCGATGTAGGATTCGTCAGCTTAAACCTAAGATAGAAATTAACAGTAGAACTAGAACTAGAACAGTAATACAGAGAGTCTTAGACTATGAACTATAAACTATAAACTATGAATCTTAAATAATGAACTGATTTAAGAATACCTTAACCTACAAGACAAATTAACAAACTGGTAAAATGATAAAATTATGTACAGGTCACTACTGATAAAACTCAGTACTACTATATGCTTAGTTAGGAGTAGCAAAAGATGCGCCGTGCCTATGGTTCAGATAAATATTCTTCTATTGAATAGTAGCATCCTTGCATTAGATAATTTTTTAGGGTTGATTTAAATCTTTTGATTGAGTTTATAGATTTTATGTGATTAGGGAGTCTGTTGTAAAAGTGAGTTCCATTGTGTTCAAAACTTTTTTCAAATAGGGAGGTATTGTGGGCCAAGATACATAGATCTGTTTTGTTCCTTGTATTATATGAGTGTTTCTGTAGATTTGTTTTGAATTTAGAATGAGTCGATTTGATATGACAGAAGACCTCATATATGTACACACATGGAAATGGTAGTATTTTCAGAGTTATGAAGACCTTCAAGATTCTCCGCACCCTGGAAGACCCTTAACAGCAAAAACGAAAGCTAACATCAACACAATTGACGCAACTGTGCAAGAAGATCGTCGCATAACAATTGTGAAGGCTGCAGACTTAATGAATTTGTCTTCAGGAACCAGATCTTGCCAGAACAGGATGGATCTTGCACCAAGACAATGCGCCGGCTCATTGAGCGCGTGCAACTCAAGATGTCGAAGAATTGGACATTGAGATCATGCCTCATCCATTGCATTCTCAGAATCTCGCACGTTGTGATTTTCACCTCTTCCCTAAAGTGAAAAAGGAGCCACGTGGTCGCCATTTTCAAAGTGATAAGAAGTTGAACATCCATGCGTATTGCTGGAATTTCAGTTCCATGTTGGGTACAGTAAACACCACCTGCGATATCTGGGTGTAACTCCTAACTGAATCGTTCTGCATAACTGGGATTCACAGCACTGCTAAACAAAGGATTCACCTTTCCGCGGCTAGCAGCCGTTTCGTTCCAGGGCGGTTTATTTAAATACAATTAAATCAGTCCGGTTATTTATTGATACACCCTCGTATTGGTTTTTTGACAAATCTCCCTCAGTTCAATGCCCTAAACTTGTTTAATGGGATTTAGGTCGAGACTATGCAACATATTTAAATAATGTTTTGTTCAGGGAAGAATCCTAAACTACAACTATAATAGCAATAAATGACTTACCTGTAAATGTCCCTGGTATTAGCATACTATATGCTGATGATACTACTCTCTTATCAACGGACAAAGATCCTCTATCAGTTAAGTCACAATTAAAGGAAATGATAACTAAAGCCAAAAGGTGGTTTATGGTGAATATGCTTAAGAATAATGATGCCAAAACGGAACAACTCCTATTTAGTTTAAACAATGGCTTCATAGAACTTGAAGAAAACAAAAATATCAAACTACTAGGGTTACATTTAGATAATAAATTAAACTGGAATGTGCACATAGATAATCTCTGCAAAAAGCTGTCTCGAGTGACTTTTCTGTTAAGGAAACTAAAAACGTGCACTAGCCAAACCCTACTAATAAATGCCTACTATGCTTTCTTTCATAGTCTCATAGCCTATGGGGTAATGCTTTGGGGCAACAGTCCAAATTCAATTCAAGCTTTTATATGGCAAAAGAAAACCATTCGCATAATCAAAGGAGTTCCTCAACAACAATCATGTAGACAAATTTTTCCACAACTTAACATTATGACACTACCATCATTATATATATACACGAATCTTATTTTTGTTAAACAGAACATTGTTAAATTCAATGACAGATCTCTTATACTCAGCCATAACACAAGAAGTAAACTAGACCTGGACACACCTCAGATTAGATTAAGTAAAACTGCCAATAGTTATAAGTATATTCAATTAAAATTATACAATAAATTACCGCTACATGTAAGAGCCTTAGACTATAATAGGTTCAAGTTTATAATTAAGAAATGGTTGAGATTGAATGCTTTTTATACAGTAGAAGAGTTCATTAACTCTGAAATAGACAACATTTTGTGACCAATATATTATATGTATGTGTGCATGTAAACATGTGATCTTATGTAATAACAACTGTCTTTAATAGGTTGTATGTGTGTGTGTATGTAAGCATCTGATTTTTCTTGTAATAACAACTGTCTGATATCATTGTACTATGATTCTATAGACAATAAACATTATTATTATTATTAACAACATGCATTTATGGGGTAATCAGAAAATGACCAAAAATGACTTTTTTGGTTTTTTGCACATTTAAATAGTACAGTCTTTGCTCTTTAAAATGACACCAGTTTGAAGTCTCTATCTTACTCAGGCCAGATTTTAGAGAACATTTAACATATTGAATTTTATAGTTCCTAAACATTTGTTATTTTCAAACAAGGCGCCTGGGAAATTTTGTGGGATATTTATGCACAGTCAGCACTGCTAATAAAAGTGGCTACACTGCAAAAACATGGCCTCCAGTAGCTTTTAAATATGTTGAATACAATGTGTTCAGTGTAAATATTTTTTGTTTCTCAAGTTATATATTGTGTTCCAAAGCAAAGAACTTCTCTGTGAGGAATGCGAGGAATGTGGCCGTTACGTTACGAGTCGGAACCGTGCCGTGCTATTATTAACATTATAGTACAGTACACTATCTGTTATGAAAACATTCTCCTCCTAGACCATGGGCCACTAATATGAACCCCCCGCCCCCCGTGGAAATTCCCGACACATATTTTTTTGTTGGTATTGCCATCTAGTTTAAGTTTTTAGTTGTTTTCCTCTTGTCAATTACAGCATTTACCCGGAAAATCCGGAAATCCGGAGAAAATGAATTTGTTTTAATTTTTCATTGTTATTTGCTCCTAATATTCCCAGGGAATTTCTGACTCACACATTTTGTTGATATTGGCATCTAGTTTAAGGTTTCAGTTGTTTGCCCCTTACAAATTACAACATATCCCCGGAAAACCACGTATATACGGAGAAAATGACTATGTTTTATTTTTTAAATCTTTGTTCTTTGCTCCTAATATTCAAAGCGAATTTGTGACTCATGTTTTTTATTGGCATTACCATCTAGATTAAGGTTTGAGTTGTTTGCCACTTATCAATTACAGCATAAGCCCGGAATACTCCGAAAACCACTGACATCCGGAGAAAATGGCTTCGTTAAAATTTTTTGTTCTTTCCTCCTAGTATTCAAAGGGAATTGGTGAATCATATGTTTTTGTGTTGGTATTGCCATCTAGATTAAGGTTTCAATTATTTGCCCCTTACCAATTACAGCATACACCCGGAAAACCACGTATAGACGGAGAAAATGACTATGTTTTATTTTTAAATCTTTGTTCTTTACTCCTAAAATTCAAAGGGAATTTCTGGTTCGTATGTTTTTTTGTTGGTATTGCCATCTAGATTAAGTTTTCAGCTGTTTGCCCCTTATGAATTACAGCATATCTCCAGAAAACTCCTAAAACCACGGCAATCCAGAGAAATTGATTTTTCAAAAATTTCTTTAAATTCTTTGTTCTTTGCTCCTAATATTCCAAGGGATTTTTGTTTGTTGGTATTCCCATCTAGTTCTAGGTTTCAGTTGTTTGCCCGTTATCAATTACATCTTATCTCCGGAAAACTTCGAAAACCACGAAAATCCGGAGAAAATGAGTTTGTTTTAATTTTTTTAAAATCGTAGTTCTTTGTTCCTAATATTCAAAGAGAATGTGTGACTCATATGCTTTTGTGTTGGTATTTCCATCTATATTAAGGGGTCAGTTGTTTCCCCCTTATCAATTACATCTTATCTCCGGAAAACTCCGAAAACCACGAAAATCCGGAGAAAATGAGTTTGTTTTAATATTTTTAAATTTTTTTAAATCTTTGCTCTTTGATACCAATATTCCTAGGGAATTTCTGAATTACATAATTTTTGTTTCTATTGCCATATAGTTTAAGGTTTCAGGTGTTTCCCCCTCACCAATTACACCATGACAAAGAATACTGGGAAAATCCTGATGCTGAAGGGATGAAAGCGATTGAAAACCTGGCAGAACACCCTTCATATTCAAATTTGAAATCTGTGAATGATAATTTATCTTGCCAAACCTTCCACAGTCACTTCCCTACTTTCTTGACTGAAGTTAGAGAAGGGACATTGGGTAAAACAGCACAATTTTGGATTGGTAATATGGACAAATTAGTGTCATTGATTTTAAGATTTCAGCGAGCAACTAAGAAAAAGAACTTTAACTTACACTTGGCATGTTTAGCAGTTATGATTCCCCTTTTCTTTGCATGTGACCATCACAATTATGGCAGATATCTCGTAGTCCACATACTCACCCTTTTGTACCTGCAAAGGACACACCTGAAGCAGAAGAATTATTTCGCAATAACGGTTACAGTGACTGTACATCACAAGTTTCGAGTTCTAGAAATTCTGTGGATTTCCGTGGCTTTCCGGGTTTTACGGGGATATGCTGTAATTGATAAGAGGCAACAACTGAAACCTTAATCTAGATTGCAATACTAACACAAAACCATATGAGTCGCCAATTCCCTTTGAATACTAGGAGCAAAGAACAAAGATAAAAAAAATTGTCATTTTCTCCGTATATAGCCTACGTGGTTTTCCGCGTTATGTTGTAATTGGTAAGAGGCAAACAACTGAAACCTTAAACTATATGACAATACCAACAAAAAATATGTGAGTCAGAAATTCCCTGGGCATATTAGGAGCAAAGAACAAAGAAAAACTAATTTTCTCCGGATTTCCGTAGTTTTCCGGGGTTTCCGGGTAAATGCTGTAATTGATAAGGGGCAAAAAACTAAAAACTGAAACTAGATGGCAATACCACCAAAAAAATATATGAGTCGGAAATTATAATAAAACTAATTGCACAGAAATTATAAGAAAATTAAAATAAAACTACACAGAAATTATAAGCAACTGAAGTGCTTGCCAAATATTTTTAACTTTGCTAATAGAGCATCTCGGCACGTGCGGTGGCAACAACCACGCGCACGGCAGCCAATAAGCAGTCGTTTAGCCACCTGTGATTGCAGCCCTCACCGCCTCCTCCACTACCACCTCCTCTTGCCCCTCTAATTAGCAGTGCACCCCGCAGAGAAGTTCTCTGCTTTGGCCAACTATAGTAGCATTTCCTTGATTTTTTTATTGTGATATTTTGTTATAATACACTATGCCACGGGCAAAAAGACTATTTAAAAACGTGTAAAATTGGGGGAAACCAAGTGTAAATTCAGAAAACTTGTAGGCCTAGTGTTACAAACATTAAACTGCCTTCAACTCTGACAACACCAACCTCATCAGATGTTCCCAAAAGTGACAGCAGCTCAAAAAGAAAGTTACATAATTGTGATGCTGGATATAGTCAATTACTAAAAGAAACTGAGGTCAGTAATTGTACTTATCAACTTTTAAATATTGCAATTTTATCAAACGTTCTAGCAAACAATGTTTCTTGTAAGGAATGTGGTCAATTATTCTGGTAGCATTGGTGGCATGGAAGTTGAGGGTGTCAAACAAATATTTCAAAGATCCCTTCCATGGTACAATGCTAGATATGTAAATTTCTTAAGAGATGGAGACCACATGGCAGTAGAAGAAATGAAGCCTTATGGTGATGAACCCATAAAAATTATAGTGTATAGGGCACATTCAGATCTCGACTGCTGCACCTGAAGTCAAATGTAGGAAAGAACTTGCTCGCTGATGGCAAACCTATTGGAAGAAAAGGCAGACTGATTGTTGGAGCTATAGACAGATTACAGAAATGTTACGGGCTTGCTATAAGGCAAAATGTAAAAAAAATGTTGATCTGGGCGTTGTATTTTAACACACAGTCAACCAACTAGAGTCCTCAACATGGTTTATGTCCATCAGATTCTAGGTGCAAGTATAATAAATTGAAAAATACAGGGGATATGTATAATCACATAAACAGCTTACCGTCAGCTGTTATGGAAGTAGTACGACCCATTTTTAGAGATCTTTCAGACATTCATCTCTTAGAAAAATGTTTGCTTGGACGTACACAAAACAGCAATGAGAGTGTACGTACATAATGTAACATTTAATAATAAAATGGAGTAGTGCACAATGTGCATTCTTAGTCTTGTTACGACTCGCAGAACTTTGTGAGCGAAACTGTCCTCATTTTACACTGTTGTGCATGGTATCGATCACATACATAATGTAATATGGAGTCATATTCCAAAGAGAGTATTTGTGGAAATGTGTCTATGAAACTGTGGCAACCTACAATAAAGGAAACATTATGAAATGTGAGATAATGAGACGGGTCACTATCAAGGCGATGCAATCAATTGATCGAGCTAGGTTAAAGAATACAGAAAGACATCAAAGCAAGGAGAAGTCTGCAAGGCAGCACAGAAGGAATCTGAAGAGGAAACTAAAAGATGATATGGAAGAGAACCCTGATGATCCTTCTTATGGTGCTGGAATGCATTGAAAAGGTTTGTGTTTTCTTTAATGCGCAATTTCTCGAAAATGTTCTCTTTTCTCAGGAACTAAGTTTCTAGACCTAGGAATCTGAAACTGTCAGGAGCTTTTTGTAGTTATATTTCACATATTTGGACAGGGCCATTTAAAAGAAAGGCAAGTTGGAACTTTACGCTACAGTCGGGTCCCCCTTCCACTCGGCATGGCCGCTTCCCCGCCTGGCCGCTACCCTGCGCGCCTGACCCGCTTCCCCGCAGAGCATGCCATCATGCCTGTAGCCGCTCCTCAACGCCAGTAATTTCACCTAATATTTCACAATAAAAAAGACCCTTGCACCTCCACATAATATTTCACGATTATAAAGCCTTGCAACAAAAAAGGCTATTTCACAATAATTGCACCATACATAATATTTCACATTAATTATAAAAAACACCATATGATACCGGTAACATAAATTATGGCTTAACTGATGCAAGAAAATCCCCTAGCACCAAGACTACTCTTTTCATAACTAACAAAATATCTCAGAATTATAAAAACCGAGTCTTGCGTTAAAACTCATGAAATCCCCCCTATCATAACTCAAATATATGAAAGCTTCCTTCACTGCTCAACATTCACTCGAGGCGTAATGGTTAAGACACCTAGCTATGATGCTAGGGTTCCCGAGTTCGAGTCCCGGTCGATCCAAAATTTACTATTAGGAATAGGTCTCAAATAGGTAGGAGATGGGAAAGGAAGAGAAGAAGAGAATAAAGAAGAAAAAAATTAATTTTTTTCAGTTTCACCAAATTGCTGGTAGATGGCGCTACCCTCGCTGCTAGTAGTTCAAATACCACCACTAGGGGAGGGATTGAGAGTTGGAGTGGGGGACTCGACTGTGGCGTAATGTTCCATTTTCCCAAAAGAAAAATTACTTATATAGGTGTTATGAGGATATTAACAATATTTTTAATTATAAGAAATAAGAGTTTAGAAAAAAAATTATAATCCGTCATTAAAAACCTACAGAAAAAAATGCTCTTGCCTAAATGGTAAACTATGATTGCTTATGGTGCTGTAAAAATTTCAATCTGATAGGCTACTGTTGCTGGTTGCTGAGAAAGGGGAACTTGAAATCGAGCCATTTTAACATTGTAAGTATAGAGGCTACACGGTCCCCTTAAGTCAAAATAATGGAGACATTTAAATTAATATAAAAAGTTGCCTCATATTTTTAAACATATTTTGAAATATGATATTTTTGGAAGTGGTAATCTTAAACAAAAGAATTGATACAGACCCATAACAATTCCATCCTTGTCGAAATCCATCTGATTTATAGGCCTATGTAGGTTTTCCTTGAACTTACCATTTCCAATCAGAGGAAAGGGCATAGACGTACAGATATAGTGAGTGCTTACCTCTGTATGCCTGAAGATCGATTTTAATAGGTCTATTGCCGATTGTGCGAGGATCGCTACGTCATAAATTGATTGACTCACAGTGACATGAATAGCAATGTGTTTTATTCATTACACGCTTAATTCTGTGAGTAATCGCTAAATAGTCACAATTAAAAAACTCGGACGTTCGGAATCTCCCAAGATAAACTGACTCGAAAATACATTGTTTGTGAATCCGAACCTATCTTTATATTTCCTGTGATAATGATGAGAAATTGCAATATCCAAGTATGTTGTGGAGTATACACAAGTCTTGATTTGTATGTTATTTGAATGTTATCATTAGATTTCGGACTTTTAGGTCGCTAAAAATGCTGTTTTAGGTCTCTAAAAATTGGAAAATAGGTTCTAAAAATCGTAAAATAATCTCTTATAAAATCGTTAAGTTGCCAATTTTCTGAAATATCTTAATTGCAATGCAGAATATTATATTTATTGAAGTCACCATTCATCAGTAATCATGATAAAACACAGATATAGGCCTATGGTACACAGAATTATATGGACCTATTACTAGGACCTGTATTACTACCATAACAGTGAAAACCTAATCTCTGCGAGCAGAAGCTACGCACGCCAGCATATTCAACCCCTTGTATCCCTCAGTAATTCAGAGAACTATTCTTTTTTTTTTTTTGCTGGATGTGGGAGTCGGGAGAAAAACTCTACATTAACTTGGGAATTCTAAGGAATTTTTCTACAGAAGACAAAATATTTCTTACTGTTTAACCACGTCACAAATGTGTCAAGCACTGCACGTTCCGAGCTAAAAATTTAGTATGAAAATGAAAATAAATGCTAGAATTTACAACAAAAAACACATTATTTTGAACTTTAGAAGAAAAACAAGCAAAAAGGCAATATTAGGCTCTAACGTAAAAATAGGCTGTTTAGGTCCTATAAAAGTATCAGTTTTAGGCATAGTCACTTATGAAACATAGATATACAAGTTTTCGTCCATATATCACTTAAGGATTGAAATAGGTTTTTACCTAAAATCCAAAGTCTAGTTATCATGCATAATTGCTGGTTTCCATAATTCAGCAAGTTTTAACTGATGCCTTATATTGGCTACACTGTGTAGAACTTTTAACACAATTAGACCTTGCTTGTCTATTTAGGCCAATAATACTTTCAGGTGAGGCTATATCTTTATTATTTTGATTGACCTTGCAGTCAGGGAGGAAAACGTGGAAAGTTCTGTACTTACTGACTCAGCGATCGACATGATGTTCCTATCATTAATCATAGTGCGTCGCACACAACTTTGCTTCTTCAACATATTCTTTTAAAAATATTTCACCTATTTTTCTCACTTTTCTTTGCTTCTAAATAACTTTTTAAAGTAAAGTGAGATTTCCATGGAAACGTTAGGTATTGTCTTCTTTTGCACTTACACTTTGAGCAAACCCATTATCAGGCCTACTTGACACAATTTTCCGTAAACATTATCTGAAGGGTAGTTATAAGCCAACCACTGTAAACTAAGTTTACTGCATAACAGATTTATAGCCTATAACCTAACCCACATGCATTGGTAGGAGTAACTGTGGTTGTATTCATGTTAGGCCTAATTTATTCACTTTTAATTCAATTTCTGAGATATTATTACTGTTGTTGTTGTTGTTATTATTATTATTATTATTATTATTATTATTTCTGCACTCAATTTCAAATTTCTCAGCGTTTAGGTCTATTTTGTCTAGAGATATTTCCAGAGAAGCCAAGTAAGGGTTAATACGTTTGCTCTCGCCAATAAAAAACAAACAAACAAACAAATTTACAACCAGACGAAATTCCAAATGGTCGAGTTAGAAGATGTCCTCGCATCGCTCGATGAGCAAATTATGACGTGTAGTCTTTACAGCTGATTAGATTATGTCTGTAGCTCATGATGACATTCAGATGTCCCAATTAACATGGTGTGTGGGAACTTTACCCAGTACCGGCCACCTAAGGTTTTTTTCCAAAATTAGAAGAAAATAGAAGAGTCAATAATGAAACTAATGAATTAAAAGAAGTGTAATACCTGCCTTGAAGAGAGATTAACAAAATATGATACTGTTTATATACAGAAGGTAGGCTTATATTACTATGAAATAATTAGGCCTACGTAGGCCTACATTAAGTGGAGTGTATAACTGTGCAATAACTGTGAGAACCTGAATCATTACACCGATCACAGCTTTTCACCCAATCGCTCAGAAGTTGGAGCTGTGCCCAGTGCAACACAGAAACCTGCATCATTGGCCAACTCTTGAGTGGGACATACTGTACTTCACCATCAGGTTAGCGGTCAACTAACTTAGCTTTTAATTAAGTGGAGGGAAAGGAAATAGACATTAAATCCATGTCTGGGATATTAATACAAGTAAGAATCAGCTTGAAAAATTTTATGTCATCACCGGGATTTGAACACGGATCTTCGGCTTAACGCGCCGATGCTCTACCATTGAGCTACCATGACAACATGCCAGTATGACATCAAATTCCTCAACTGATTCCACTGAGCACTGAGCATACCTATCGATCCATTCATTTGGGACTCCAAATTCAACAGTCCTTTCAACCTCCTTGGGTGGTGGGGAAAACATAATGATCGATTTATCACTCCTCAATCTCTTAATTATTTCCAACCAATCTTCACTTATATCCCCTTCATACCTGTTGGTTTTCAGTTATATTCCATGCTTCAGTCACTTTTCTTCTAACCCTGTCAAACACAACTTTCACAACACTAACCTCACCAAATCAATGTTTTTCCTGAACGAATGTCCATGCACTAACAGAGGATAAACAAGATGATGATAAGGATAGTTTTTATGAGGAAATAGAACGAACATTTGATCAGTTTCCGGCATATCACAAGAAAATTGTGCTAGGAGATTTCAATGTGAAAGTAGGAAGGGAGGATATTTTGAAGCCCATGATTGGGAACGAAAGTCTCTACTTGCAGAGCAATGACAATGGGGTTAGACTACTGAATTTTGCCACCGCTAAATATTTAATCATAAAGAGTACAAAATTCCCACATCGTGATATTCATAAATACATATGGATGTGAGACATGGACCTTACTCTTCAGGAAGAACATAATCCGAGAGTATTTGAAAACAGGGAGCTTAGGAAAATATTTGGGCCTAAGAGAGATGAAATAGGGGACTGGAGAAAACTACATAAAGACAAGCTTCATGATCTGTACTCTTCCCCAGATATAGTAAGGATAATTAAATCACAGAGGATGAAATGGGCTGGACACGTTGCATGCTTGGGGGAGAAAAGATATCTCAAAAGTATTGACTGGGAGATACAAAGGGAAAAAACCACCTTGAAAACCTAGACGTAGGCGGGAGGACAATATTTGGATAGTTTTAAGGGATGATTGGATAGAAGTAGCACAGAATAGGGTTGAATGGCAGACTCGGGTAAGACGGCAATGAACCTTCTGGTTCCATAAAATAGATAATATTCCTTTAGATTGCTTAGGAATTATCTATGGCCTTTGAGTAAGTAAGTAAGTAAGGTAATCCCTCAAGAGATTACAAGTGTATCGATCGATTTCCAAGAACGAAATTTGAGCGCATTTATCTGATAAAACTCGTAATCTGGAGTGAAATTTATTCAAACTATTTCATGAATAAATTGTAACAGGTTATATGTAACAAATAATGATTAATAAAATGCAATTGAATTATTTGAATATAATTTTAGATGGAGATAATACTACAGTATTATTCGCTCAATTATCACAATCAATAAATAACTTGCAACTTTGTTGCTTGTGAATTTATCATAGGTAATCCCACAAGAGTTGATGAGTTTATCGATAGATTTGCGACTGCAGATTATATAAATAATAATTACTTTCATGCTTTGTTATATAAAAACAAAACTAACAGCTGCGAGTTCACAGCATACTATGAATCCAATATTCATCAAAAAGAGCCATATTGAATTACTAATCAATGAAATGTACTAAAACTCTGCCTTTCAATATTAAAGTTTTTTAATTATCATATATATATTATCTCTCTATATATAAGAGGCTTTGTCCTCACTGACTGACTGAATGACTGACTGACTGACTGACTGACTGACAGAGAATCAATGTAGAGCCTAAACTATAACAGGTAGAGACTTGGAATTTTGACAGTACCTTTCTTTCGTAATGTAAGTGCTCGCTATGAAAGGATTTTGCAAAATTTTTATTTTAAATGCCAAAAATCAAATGTTTTTGAGTATACTTAAACCTTTTTTACACAGAATTATCAAATCCAAATCACAGTTGGCATGGCAACATATTGTTTCCAGTGGTCTCAGATGGGTTTGGAAAGAAATAAGTGGGACTTTCACAAATTACAAAAGCTATCAATATAATTCATGTTGTAAATAAATAAATATTAAAGAATTAAATCCACTAAAATAATGCAGTCACATAACTTTCTCTACCCTGGACATAGAGAAAACAATACGAGGTATGGTAATATGTATATTATTACATCACAGGTTTTTTGGAGAGGGAAGAATGGAAGTGATATTGAATATATTTTTAATTTCATTCCCGAAACGGTTGGATGGTAACATGTGAGTGAGAAATAAAATATTCCGCAAATACAATACAATTTTATGTTCCCAGAATTTATTTTTCTTCTTATTTAAATCCCTGCTAGGCATGGTGTGTAGAAGCGATGGGATGCAATTCTACATCCTCTATGAGCCATAAAAAGCTATATCAAGAGGGAATAGTTTGAATGTGATAAGTCGTTCTTCCTATTTCAAATTCTAAATACCTATATAAGGACCTATAATTTAAAAATTGAAAGTTCTTCATAAGATCCAATTACAAAATAAAAAACCGGGGCGACACCAGGCCTTTTAAGCTAGTCATATATATTTCAATAGCCATAAAATCAATAACCATGATAAATATAATAAGTCTGGGGTATATAAACTATCTTGTACAGATCATAATTGTAAATGTAGCTAGGTTGGCCAGACGGGGAGGAAATTCCATGAAAGATTCAAAGAACATATAAAAGCAATAGCATACAGAAAACATTCAGCTTAAGCTGAGCACAATTCAGACACACAACATGGTTTTGAAACCATAAATAAAGAAATGCACACTCTACATGTAAAAAACAAAAGTCTAACTCTGAATACACTTGAAAATATATAAACTTTCCTAGACCAAAGAAGGAAATTAAACGAACAACTTGCCAATAAAGATAATGTTCTCTTTCATACATTGGCTAACATTCTGTAGCATTATATTGTGTGTAGCCTATTCTGTGCTCATAATGAAGTTTTCAGTTCAAAGCTGGCCATGTAAATAACATAGACCTAAGCCTACATCATATTGTTTAACATTATACTACCGTATGTATAAACTGAAGATGACCACAAGCTGGTCAAAATATATATGATAATTAAAAAAACATTTCATTGATACTATGAATCAACCATCCATGAATGCCTTAGCAGAACAGAATAAAAGCTCAGGAACTGGCTTCCACTGAATTGAAATTGTGTTCTTAATCAAAATATATTTCTATAATTTCAATTTCCAAACAAGTTATATTGTGTAATCGTCCTTTGTACTCAATTCAACCGAGAACACCACACATAGCCCCCTCCCGACTGACAATACTGAACCCTACAGTTTATTCTTCCCACATAACACCTAACTTTAAACATTAATTGCTCCATAAGGGAAATAGACACAACAAAACTAATTACACCAATTAATAGCGGACAAAATCTACAACAGTTTCATATAAAACACTAAATGTTTTATTAACCCTTTTATCATTTTAATATAAAAACATCAATAACTCTTTTGATTTACATCACTCAGAATAGAGACTTATACTGATAAATGTGGAATAAATTAACCGATACAGATAAAACAACTTGGACTATGATAACCTTCAGTTATCATAGTTATTGATACAAATACTAAAAACAACCACGCCTACATCCGGCCCACTAGACTCAAAGACGACGAGGGAGTTTGACACATTTTGTAATTAATGACTGAAGCCAGAGTAGCGTTGGACGCTCTTCTAAACCGACATAATTTTAAATAGCACAGCAGACTAAAATCCCTGTAACCAATTAGAAGCAACTTATACATTAACACAACCAATGACATCTACATTCCCCCACTACAGCCTAAGAAGATATTAGCACCGAGAGCCCCAAAATCATCATCATTCGATCATTAGACAGAAGACAGACTCCACGTTACTTAAGACTAAAAATTACACCACGTAACTTAACTATAATATATAAAGTAATTTCGAGACAGCATAAGTATAGAGATAAAAGTGAAATATATCCGCGCGTTAGAAATGGATTAAAAGGAACTCAGCGAAGCGCGTAAGTTAAGCATATTGTATTTATAGAGACATTGATAAAAAGTAATCAAGTGAAAGTATAATTAGTGAAGGTTAAGTAAAATATTGTTTGAGTAAATTTTCCGCGCGGTAGAAATAGATACAAAGATTTAATACAAGTGGAAAGAAATATAATCAACAGATAGCGCGTATGAATTAACACAGTAATTACTAATATAATATTGAATATAGTTACCAAGTGAAAGACAGACATTAATCGACGAACTTACATCATCTAACCTCAAAGACAATGTTAATTCGATAACTCAACGAAAATCATTTTGAGATAATATATTTAGATCTGGAAATCAATTGTACTGTTTAATTACCCTAAATCCTGAACATCGACCACCCAATTAACATAGCCCCGATATTCTGTAACCACGACCCTGATAAGAATCCTCGTGCTACCACCTACCATCTGAGTTAATTAACCGGCATTCCCATTTTCTACGTGACAATAAATAATATAACAGGATTTCAATCATCGCTCCCCCTAGTAACTTCATCAGAATCTAAGTACAGCTATAAATACCGGACCCGACGACCAGAACTCTTATAAATGGCATCCCAACGGTAAGCTCTCTTATAAATGGCGACCAACTCACGGGCGTGAATTAGAATATCGAGGGACTAATAAATAAAATTTAATTTTCGACATATATATTTTAGGAACACTACCACAAATTTTACAAATCACAGTTTGAATTTAAATAAAATCAGTGCAACACCATCATTGGATAACTCCTCAACTCAGCAAAACCCTCCCATTGGATCAACACCTACAGCATTTCCCCATCAACTGGACATCACCAACCCTGGAACCTGGACACCTGGATCATCAAAGGGTATCGTTGATCAAAACTTAAGTGTCGAATTCTGGATTTTGCTTCTTTATTTGTTTTAAAGTCAAATTTTAAGTAAATTTTTTTTTTAATTTTTAAATTTTAAATTTCAATTTTATTTTATTTTAATTTTTACATTTTCAAAGTACATTAAATTTTAGCAGTGTAAATTTTATGAAATTAAGAAATCATAAAGAATTTCACATCATGGAGCAAAATTCAGATGCTCAGACGTTATGCTCAGATCCCATTCCTACAATTTCTGAAAATAATGAAAGTGCATTAGGACATAGTTCTGGAAACACAGATGTTATGCAGGACGAAATAGGAGGTGACCTTGCTACAAATGCTTTGCCTTTCACAGAGAACACATTCCCCCAAATTAGCCCTCCAGCTGAGGAGGTAAACATGACATTGAACCCTACACAATGTATTGAAAACTCAAACCCTCACACCTCTTCACTCCCTCCAGATTTTCTGTCTCAGCTACAAACAATGATAGCTGGTATTTCTACACAAATAGAAAGTAAAATTTCAACAATGAACACCACTCTAGAAACCCAGAACCAACAGATTTCAACAATGAACTCTAATTTCAACACTACTCTTGAAAATCAAAACCAACAAATGAGACAAGAAATTTCAACAATAAACACTAACATTGAAACCCAGAACCAACAGATTTCAACAATGAACTCTAATTTCAACACTAATCTTGAAAATCAAAACCAACAAATAAGACAAGAAATCACAACAATGAACTCTAATTTCAACACTACTCTTGAAACTCAAAACTTACAAATACGACAAGAAATCTCAACAATGAACTCCACATTAAGTAACAACATCGAAAGTAAAATTTCAACAATAAACACTAACATTGAGACTCAGAACCATCAGATAACAACATTAATAACAGAACACCGAACACAGGTTACCTCTGAACTACAAAATTTAGATTCTAGAGTAACTACACAAATTGCTAACACAGAGCAAGTTTTAAGTAACCAGGTAGATTCTGTTAGGGGTCATATTTCATCGGTAGAACAGCAAGTAACATCCATCGAAAGAACAACTGCTAATAACTCTACTCGGTTGGTTACCCTCCAATCCGAAGTTGATAGGCTTAGACAGAGAGTCAGGGAACAAGAACACCTGAGTGAACAAGCTAGTGAAAATGCTGTAATACCCCATGTGTGTAATGCCCCTTCAACTTCAGCATCCACATCTTCAAATCCACCCGATCCAGTACCACCTGTTCCAGAAGTACCCGAGCCCCCCGCCCCATTACCTAGGATGGATAATGGACTAGACCAACGAGCTGCCAGTAATAGCCGGGATCCACAAAATTTTGTTAATAGTAATTTTGCTCTTCACAGTTCGGATTTTCCTCTTCCTAGCTTTGAAGATACAGTAAAGACCAATCCAGTAAGATACATCAACGATTTGAAAACTTATTTTGCATTAAGATCAGTACCAGAACATTTAAAAAGGATATTCATTGCACAATCATTGAAGTCTAGCGCAGCTCGGTGGCTACAAGTAATCGATCCCAACAATCAGCTGTCCATGAATCAATTTGAAGAAATGTTTTTGTCAGAATTCTGGAGCCAGAGCGAGCAATTACGCCTAAGGGCTAATATATTTCAAGGCAAATTTGACCGTAGTCACGGTCAAAGCTATTCGGAATATTTTATCTCATTGTGTCAAAGCCGCCAACTTCTAAAACCTGAAATCTTGGAAGCGGACTTTCTCAAGGCACTCCCGTCTCATTTCCCCCCTTTAGTAAGGAATTGCTTAATTGTCGCGTCTCCGCAAACCACTGCAGAAATGTTAAAATTGTTAAAACCTATGCAGGACCTCCCTTATCTATCAAACAAACCACAACACCCTGTAGTATCAGCTAACCAAAACCAGCGCAAAAACATAAATCTAGTTCAAACTCTCCCTGAAAATGAATCATTTCAAATTGGGTTACGGACAGAGGCATCTAGCGCAGATAACAACTTCCAAAGCACTAAACCTTATTGGCCACAGACTGAATATGTTAGAAATTCTAGAAATAATTGGCAAACTCGTGGTTACCGGTGGCGACCATATGGTAACAACAATGGCAGATTTAATAATAATTACCGAGGACAGTACCAACGTGGTTACGCAGGCAACAGGCCTAATTGGTTCAACAGAAACCAGTACAATCAAGGCTTCTTCCGTCCATACTACCGAGGACGAAATAATTTTCGCTACACCCGCAACAACCATAACCAGTATGAAAGTAACAATGACCGTGAAAACACAAGAAATAGGCAAAACAACCACAATCAAAGTAACAATGAACAGCGAACACAGTCTCCCACCCCCACCGTTACTTTAAACGAGTAAGGGTTTTACACGCTCCTTCTGTGGACAACCCTGCAACTCATTTGAATAAAAATGGAGGAACTTCAGCAAGTGTCGATATCATACATCGTGAAGCAAACTTTGTAAATAATTCTCTTGTCTTCAAACCTTCACAAACTAGTGAAACTTATCCATTATTGACTAGGCCTAATGAAAGAAATCACATATTTAATATGATGAAATTTCCCAAGGCAGCTGTGAAAACTAAAATTGCTCCAGTAAAAGTAAATAACCAGTTAACTAGTACTATACCATTGAATAAGTCTCATAGTAATCATCAAAGAGAAACAGAGAATAACAATGCCAGCGTCAACAATGAGCAAGAACAGCCCATTGTTGACAACAATCAAATTGTTGGTAAAGTGCTTTCTCCCCTTGTTGATGATGAAAATGAAAATCACCCTCTTCATGGTAACAATGAACCCATCAACAATAATAATAATATATCTAATAATGAAATTGCACCGGGACACTTGCAAAACAACACAGACAGTGAAGAAACAGACATTGTTATAGGAATTTTGCAACGAGAGGAATTAATGAGCACCCAGCATCGACCTCCGGTCATAGAAGTCAATATTGGGGAAAAGATATTTCCAGTTACCCTAGATACAGGAAGTGACGCTCAAGTAATTTCTTATACTACTTTCCTTGAATTACAGCGCACAAAAGCGATTTCGCAAATATTGCCTGTATTTAATATGACTGCCCTTTTGGCAGCCGGAAAGCAGCGGTGTAGGATTAAACATCAATGTTTAGTACCTATTACACTAGCTGGTCAAACAATTGATATACTATTTTTAGTTATACATGGACTAAATTTACCCATCATTGTTGGCTTAGAAGTATTTCAACAATTAGAAGGGATCATAAATTTCAGAAATGAAAGCTTTGCCTTCATTGATGAAAATCGTCAAGAACAAATAGTACCTTTTTGTAACAGAGCAACCACCGCTCAGGCTACCGCCCGCGGCGAGGCAGATGTGAGCCAGGAAGAATTCTTCATAGAATCTTTGACCGTGAATACTCACCCCCTTTGTCACATTCTTACAGACAGACCCTCACCCACGCAGACAAGAGATGACCTACTCTCTAAAAATCCTCTCTTAAATGAAAATATCTTACAAACAGAACCACGAATAAACCACATAAATACACAAGGCGAAATTAAAGAATTAATAGCCCTTAAAGTACAGGAAGCACATGACTTAGACCCCGCTACACGGAAGGATTTGTTTGATGTGTTGTATAAACATAAGGATTTATTTTCAAATAAAATTGGAAAGTGCCGTTTGTACACACACCGAATAATCCGTCCATCTACCACTGTAGTCAGACACAAGCCCAGACACATCCCACTTAGTTTGCGTGAGAAAGTTTCAGCTGTCATACAGGACATGTTATCGCAGGGAATCATTGAAAATTCCACGAGTCCCCACTGCAATCCTCTCTGCATAGTACTTAAGCCCTCTGGACAAGTACGCATCACGATTGACGCTAGGTCGATCAATACTGATTCCCAAGAAGACCATTACAGACCTTTAACTTCAGATGAACTTCTTACCCGCGCCAAAGAAGGAAACTACTTCTCCACCACGGACTTAGTTTCTGCCTTCTGGCAAGTCCCCCTTGATCCAGATTCACGAGATTTAACTTCTTTCAATTACCAAGGACGGAATTTCAGATTCACTAGGACACCCTTCGGGTGCCGCACTTCCTCGTCTGCCCTTTTGCGTGCACTAGCTCTTACTTTTGATTGGCAGACGGATAACTTCATTATCCCCTATTTAGACGATGTCCTTGTAGCCTCAGAAACCATAGCTGAACATCTGGCCCATATAGACCAGACCCTGGGAAAGCTATTACATGCAGGTTTCACCCTGAATATTTCGAAATGCCATTTTTTTCAAAAGGAGGTGAAATTTCTCGGATATATTATATCCGGGAAGGATTGCCGAATTGATGAAGAAAAAGTGGAAGCCATCTTGAAAATCCCAGCCCCCCGTAATCAAAAACAACTAAGATCTTTCCTTGGCGTATGCCAATATCAGTCACGCTTTGTCATCAACTACTCCCAAGAACTTTGCCCCTTAAAGCCACTCCTAAAGAAAAATCAAAAGTGGACATGGACCCCCGAGCATGATGCGGCCTTTAACAGGGTTAAGCAGCTGTTCGCGGAGTCCATTAAACTACAGAAACCTGAAGAACAGGAGATGTTCTACGTTCAAACGGACGCAAGTGCTAAAGGCATAGGAAGTATCCTGTTTCAGGTGATAGATGGCGAAAAACGCATTATTGCGACTGCTAGCAAAGGTCTTACTATCGCCCAGTCCCGAATGTATCCCACGGAACTTGAAGTGTATGCAGTGTATGAGGCCCTCAACAAATACAAACACTACATATACAACCGTAAAATCACCGTTTTATGTGACCACATGAGTCTCAGTTTTCTAAAACAATGTAAGTTAAGTAATTCACGAGTATCACGTCTCATCAGCGCTATCACTATGTATGATATCGAAATAAAGCACATTAAGGGATCCCTAAATTACCTGCCGGATCTGCTATCCCGGTTGCCTAACCATCCAGGAATGGCTAGCTTAGAAGGTCAAGTCGAGAAAGAAGTCAAAATTATGAAAATTTCAGTTAATGATCGACATCAGTTAAACAAGAAATTTAGTAACTTGTCTAAATTGCAATCTGAAGACCCATATTTGTCCACCATAAAGAATGAGTTGCGGGAACTACAACAACCAGCCACTAATCCATTGAATGAAACTAATGCTCAAAGCACCTTAGCCACATACAATGGCATAATCTATAAATTTTGCGGAAGAGAAAATCCAGCCTGGCGACCCTACATCCCCCCCTCCTTGGAAAACGACCTCATTGCTGGATACCATGAAAATTTGGCGCACAGTGGAACTGAAAAGATGATAGATTCCATCAGCGAACATTTTTATGTTAAACAGCTAGGCCGTAAAATCAGACTTTTCATACGAACTTGTCATCTCTGCCAAGTCGGCAAATGCAAGAACACTGCATATGAAGTTTCTGTTAACTCCATAGAATCCACAAAACCGAACCAATTGATCTGCGGAGACATTTTAGGTCCTTTGGTGAGAAGTAACTTCGGTTGCCAATATATTTTTCTTTTGGTTGATGTGTTTTCAAAGCTAGTTGCCCTATATCCTATCAGAAATTTATCAACAGGCATATGTTTGAAAAAGGTTGAGGAATATGTAAAGTCGTTTGGCAACGTCGGAGCCTGTTTGACAGATAATGCTAGTATATTCTCCAGTGCAAAATGGAACACAGGACTTTCACAACTAAACATCAAAACACTACATTGCTCTGCTTATAATCCCAGTTGTAATTTATCAGAAAGGTATATTAAACAAGTCATTTCATACCTCAGACTGTTGACCCATAGGCAACATAAGAACTGGTACAAATACCTAAAACCCATTCAAGCTATTCTCAATGAGACAAAACATCACGTAACAAAAGAGATCCCATTGCAAGTCGTAACAAAATGTAAGATAGACCCGCTATTCAAGAACACTCCCCCTGTGCTGCCGACATGCAATAAATCAGACCTTGACATTTGCCACTCCATCCTTAAACGCCTCCAGAGCAGGTGGTTAAAGAGGAAAATGAAGCCTAGGCGACCCCGCAGGAGATGGAACCCCGTTCCGGGAGATTATGTACTGTTAAAATCCCATGTAATCTCTAGCACTCTACATAACCGTCAGAAGAAATTTTCTTTATTGTTTAAAGGCCCCTACTGCGTAAAAGCAAAGTTTGGAACGGACACCTTCCAACTCACACAAATAAAGAACCCTAAGAAAATCCTTGGTAAATATAGGAAACATCTGTTAAAACCCTACCATGTTATGGCCCATAAATCATAATGCCACTGAAAGTTTGAAACAGAAGGAGAGTTTGAAAAGTTGAAGACCTGGACTGTGACAAGAGGATTTGATGATAATGACTATGTAAAATAATCAGAGTGATTCATACTTCTCAAATTAATGTTTTACCTGACGTCATATGACGAATGTAGTTATTTATGGTTGAGTAGAATATGCCACCGAATGATTGCTGAAAAGACAATTAAGACATGAGGCTTATGGTATAAGATATCGTATGACTTCACAGCAATTATTACACTATAAAATATAGATGCAATCCAATAAGTTTATTGCTTTTATAGTGAATCCAGTGTATATAGTTAGTATTTAAATAGGCACCTCCCCTCTAGGTAATTTACTGAAGAAGTAAAACATTTATTTGACAAAGGGAATCACAATGTTATTTGAATTTATAATTAAGTAGACATTTAAATTTTGACATATTTTGTATTTTTGAAATTTTATTGGAGTAGTACACAAAGCAATAGTAACAAAATTATTTTATTTTTCAAAAAGAGATATTATTTTACATAAAAATGGACAGATGATTGCCCCCTCCTAATAACCAATTGAGTAAAATTATTTAGCAAGTGAACCAATTGAAAGCATAGCGAAGAATGAGTTAAAAAGTAATTAAGAATGGATTATTATTGAAATAAATGGAAATAAAGTGAAACATGTATGAATTAAAGATACGATGGAAGATTATAAGATGGAATATGAATGAATTAAGAATATGAGAAAGAATAAGTAAGTGTAAGGTAAACCAAATGAAAAAGTAACATTGAATAAAGAATGTAACAAGGTACAGTATATGTTGACTAATAAAAAGTGTAATGATGATAGCTACGAAATCAGAAATATGAGAATATATGAAAAAAATGGTTATGAATAGTAAGAATATTAAAGAATTACAGAATATTGAAAGTAATAAATGAAGAATAATTTACAAGGTAAAAGAAATATGAAAAGAATAGAAAGAGTATTGAAGGATTAATTAAATAAATGAAGGAAAATGTATAAGGTAAAGAAATTGAGTAGGAAGGAAATCTGTGTAATTTGAGCATAATTGACGAGATGAGTAGACTATAATAAGTGAAGAGAGACATACCCCAACGGTTTACAGCAACAATATATGGATTAACATCAAAAACAAGTTTAATAGAAGATATAACTAAAATTAACATTGCAATTAACAGTTCAAGTGTATTTCATAATTGTGTTTATATACAAGGTATAATTATGATTTTTATTTACTAGTGTATTAAATGGACCATGGACTCAAAAATGTGTACTACGACCAACGAGAAATTGACTACTTCAAGGTAAACTAAGATTAAGAGTGTATTTTATTGTTTATGAATTTATATGTGTATGTTTAATAATAACAGAATTAATCAAAGGTTTAGATGATGTAAGGTTCATAATTACTTCGAACATAAAAGCGAAGGTAATTGAAGAATGATATCATAAAACAGTAACTCGACAACGAAACTCCAGAAAATAATTTGAAGTGACGACGGAAAATTATTTTAGGAAGTCGAAAAATTAAATTTTAGGATTTTTATTTTAGACACGACATAGGTATTTTTAGGATTTTCAAATTGGGTATTACAAATGATCGTAAATTCACGCTCGTATTGAAGTAGCTGCTCAATCTTTCGCGTGGATTTCCAATCATTGTACGGACATTTGTAATCGTCCTTTGTACTCAATTCAACCGAGAACACCACACATAGCCCCCTCCCGACTGACAATACTGAACCCTACAGTTTATTCTTCCCACATAACACCTAACTTTAAACATTAATTGCTCCATAAGGGAAATAGACACAACAAAACTAATTACACCAATTAATAGCGGACAAAATCTACAACAGTTTCATATAAAACACTAAATGTTTTATTAACCCTTTTATCATTTTAATATAAAAACATCAATAACTCTTTTGATTTACATCACTCAGAATAGAGACTTATACTGATAAATGTGGAATAAATTAACCGATACAGATAAAACAACTTGGACTATGATAACCTTCAGTTATCATAGTTATTGATACAAATACTAAAAACAACCACGCCTACATCCGGCCCACTAGACTCAAAGACGACGAGGGAGTTTGACACATTTTGTAATTAATGACTGAAGCCAGAGTAGCGTTGGACGCTCTTCTAAACCGACATAATTTTAAATAGCACAGCAGACTAAAATCCCTGTAACCAATTAGAAGCAACTTATACATTAACACAACCAATGACATCTACATTCCCCCACTACAGCCTAAGAAGATATTAGCACCGAGAGCCCCAAAATCATCATCATTCGATCATTAGACAGAAGACAGACTCCACGTTACTTAAGACTAAAAATTACACCACGTAACTTAACTATAATATATAAAGTAATTTCGAGACAGCATAAGTATAGAGATAAAAGTGAAATATATCCGCGCGTTAGAAATGGATTAAAAGGAACTCAGCGAAGCGCGTAAGTTAAGCATATTGTATTTATAGAGACATTGATAAAAAGTAATCAAGTGAAAGTATAATTAGTGAAGGTTAAGTAAAATATTGTTTGAGTAAATTTTCCGCGCGGTAGAAATAGATACAAAGATTTAATACAAGTGGAAAGAAATATAATCAACAGATAGCGCGTATGAATTAACACAGTAATTACTAATATAATATTGAATATAGTTACCAAGTGAAAGACAGACATTAATCGACGAACTTACATCATCTAACCTCAAAGACAATGTTAATTCGATAACTCAACGAAAATCATTTTGAGATAATATATTTAGATCTGGAAATCAATTGTACTGTTTAATTACCCTAAATCCTGAACATCGACCACCCAATTAACATAGCCCCGATATTCTGTAACCACGACCCTGATAAGAATCCTCGTGCTACCACCTACCATCTGAGTTAATTAACCGGCATTCCCATTTTCTACGTGACAATAAATAATATAACAGGATTTCAATCATCGCTCCCCCTAGTAACTTCATCAGAATCTAAGTACAGCTATAAATACCGGACCCGACGACCAGAACTCTTATAAATGGCATCCCAACGGTAAGCTCTCTTATAATTGTATAAAATAATCCGTTTTCGTGCTGCTTAATGGCAACATGTGACGTATTAATCACGGCACGTTGATGCTTACATGTTCAGTAATGAGCAGACCATTTTATCAGATAAAATGCCATCCTCACAATTCCTACAAGAATATTTTAAGATAAACGGCCGTGATTGGTCTATATCCCAGGAATTGCTAAACGTTATTGGTCAATATCAAACATAATATCAGTGAAATAGTCGGTAAGGCCTGGTTATATTACCTATGATAATAAAAATGTTTATTTATGTGAAAATAATTCATTACCGAGAACAGCTGTCGTGTTGGCAATGCCCAGGTCCACCACACCAAGACCTACATTGCTAATGAATTAAGGAAACAAACCACGTAATGACACTCTTGGATTTTATTCTACAAACAAAGAATTACTAAAGTCTGTATTAATTAAAACAATGTTAGTAGTATTGAATAAAAGTGTTAGTAGGTTAGTAATATTAAATAAAACAGTTTTTAAATAACTCAATTATAACTAATTGAGCTTTTTGTATCTCTTTCCCTTGAGAAAGCTCTTCCACATTCGCATGCTGCAATGTGCGCTGATGTTCTTCAGGGCTGCTGAACCCTGTGAAGAGAAAAACAAACTAATTTGAAAATGCGGTTCATGACCCTGCAATGCCTTTCTTTATCTTAATTGTTACATAACCAACAAACAAACAAAAAGACAACATATTATCACCTTCAACTGTTCGAAAGCGAGATTTCCCTTTAGTTATATGGGGACTGATGTTATAACTTATAGAATTGAACCATTCTGGTCCACTTCTGAGTGAAATAGGAAAAAGTACTTTACTAACCTTTAGTGTTAAAGAAATGAGTTCCTTACATGTATATATAAATGTATATAAAAATGTAGGCTATATAAAACCTGATTTCTGGTATCAGGAGCAATTCCCTCTACACACTTTATCTTGAGCTGAAAAAATGCAGGGGTGAGGGGAGCTGATATTTATAAGAGACTGACTAATGCAGAAGGCGGTGAGTTGAAATTGACGTCATTTCTGAAGGATTGCTAACTACTAGAAATTATGATGGAACAAACTGTAGTTCGTAGCAATTTCAACTCTCGCTACTAAACTAAAAATGTTTTATTGATGCAGATACTATAGTAGAAGATATGGCTGGAAAAATGAATTAAGTAATATATTTCTTTAGACAGTCTCTCAGTCTTCAGAACATAGAAAATCGGTTTAAAAGTCGTAGCATTGTACATATACTTGAATACATACTTTCACATGCCTGAATTAATACAATATAACAAAATTTCTATCAAGAGAGTCTGCAGGTAATTAATAGAACTTTCTAGCAAAATAATCAAAACTGATTTGTTGTTTTCTCCAGTGACAGAATCAGCTTAAAGCACATTAATGGTTTTTCCTTCCATTTAATTTATTTAGTTTATTGTTTATTCCCTGATGTCCGACACTTCTTGGTTTAAAGAATCTTCACTTTTAACTTCGTTCTCACTTATATAGACATTTCCACAACACCAGTACTATTCTTCTAATGTCCCTGGAATTAATTCTGCCATTTTCGAAATAATATGTTGTAAACAGATAACAAAAATTGTCGGTATTTCAAGAATGCCGCTATGGAAAGTTTTCTGAGTACGGCAATACTGGGAACAGATCGCGATCTTCGAGTTTTCGAGCAAGGCCTTCTTGATGTGGACTGTTTTCAGCGTTATGGAGTGTTTAGCTCAAGATGAAGTGTGTGATCTACATCAACATTTGTATTGGCTAATGACTGACTAACAAGTCACTCAACTATAATTTAGTTTTAAATATGTAATTCTTATTTAAATCACTGAAACAGTTGGTAGTAAATGTTTGGTCTAGCCCTATCTCCTTAACGTTATGGTTTTAATTTTTATTAAACGAAATTCAACATTAAAAATGTGTCCCTAGGTGCAAGGATTATAATTAAGTCCAAAACGTTCATATATAAGAATACATTCTGTAATTCTCTTACCTTAAAGTACGTAATTCATTATAATAACATATAACTGACAGTCAGCTTATCGACTGGAGTTAGAATTCTGGATAAACAGGTTGACCAACATTTTTCAAATGCAAGAATTCAGTATTCCCTACTAAACTAACCAACCTAACCTAACCTGACTGCCACTAAAGTAGAATCTACCTGCCACTCCTTTGGTTAATGCAAGAAGGACAGTTTGTCATCCTGCTTCACTCAGAACCATAATATGGCTGGTGTGTTTTAAGCATAATAAAAATCAGATTGATTAAAATGGGTAAAAATACAAGATAAATTTTAGGTAGATTTCAAAGAAAAATGTACCTATTGCAATTGATACCATGTCATGATTTTCGAAAAATTCTTTGATATCTTTACATTTCATGCCTCCCTAAGTTCGAAACCACCGCCCGTTCAATTTTTGTTGTTGTATATACAGTAGAGTCTAGGAAACTCGGCCTAATGTAGACCGAAGGGAGGGTGAGTGTGTGAAAATGCCGGGTTTTTGGGAACGTTTTAAAAAAAGAATACGTACGAGTGTTTCCTCAGAAAATACAGTACTTGTATTTATTGGTTGCTTGAGAATACATAAGGCCTAAAGGCAAAAGGCATAAAACTGTCTATAACAAAAATTAACTATCCGACTTCGCAGAAACTGGCTACATGTTTTTAAAGAAATGCGTAATATCCTGTTGTTTTTCGGACTGCACTCTGTGTTTTGCCCTGCCAGGGTGTGGCTGAGTTATCTGAACTGCCAGGTTATCAAGTGCCAAGTTTTCGGGACTCTACTGTGTGTGTATATAAATATCTTCACATGCTAGCGGCCGTAATTTTGGAGATATTTGAATCTAATTTTACTATGTTATTTTTAGGCCCAATAAATCGGACAAGTTCATTAATGAGCAAAATTGGTCCAAGGGGGGGTCGGGGGAGGGGGTTGAAATTTTGAAAACATTAAATCTCGGCCCCTATGAAGTATAGAGGGAAACTTTGTTTGAATAAATTATAGTACTCCCTATGGAGTTCACAGTGACACCAGCGATTCGGGGGTTTTGGGGGTAAGTGGAGGTGGAAGGGATGGAAATTCGAAATTTTTGAAACCACGTCTTGTGGGGTTTCGTTGAAAAGCTCTTGATGAGTACTCTACAAATCAATAACTAGTTTTTCGATATCTCTCATATAAGGAGAGATTTGAATGTTTGAAAAAGTGCTCTTTCCTCTTTTTTGCAGTTATTATTGTGAGTTTGTCATGCAAAGGCTAACGAAGAAGAGTGCTGTGCAGCGACAATAAATTAAACCAAAAGAACGTCGAAATCTACCTCAGCCTAAAGGGATTTCTTTTGAAATGTGACTGATTTCATCTCATAATCAATTCCATGAACAAAATTAATTACATTTTATCAAGTGTTTTGTTCCAGAAAGGAAAATCGCAATGTTAAGGAGATAGTGTTCTCACCGTAGATATCATATAACATTCTGCTGTCAGTACAATAAGCTTTGCCTTGTCATGCCATGCATCATAGTACTGAACTTTGTTACCTCCCAGTAAAATTCTTCCCTTCTCTAATATCGCTCTTCTCTCCCAGTCGTTCTGTGATTAAGGGTGTTTTAATTGGAGGGAAATTATAATATCTAATATTTAAAATCGAAAGTGTGTGGGTAGGTATGTATGTATGTATGTATGTATGTAAGAATAAGGATAAGCTATATTCACCATTAGATCTTTACATAAAGATGTTGGTTTCGTCAGTATAAATGCTATTCTAAGTCTACTTACAAACTATCATAACAAATACATGATTATAGATAAGGTAATGCATACGGTTAACAAATATTTACAGTTTATTGTTTCCTATACTATCATCATCATCATCTTCAGGGATTAAGCCTCAGAAGGCTTGTTCCGGTCTCATGCATTACTCAATTGTTGTGTCCATCTCTTCTTTGGTCTGCCAATGTTTCTCTTGCCTATGGGTTTGTAATTTAGTAGCAGTTGTGGAATGCGGTAATCTTCCATTCTTTCTATGTGTTCTTTCCAGTTGGTTCTATATTGGCGTAACTTCTCATTTAACTTAAAAATACCCAATTCCTTTCTTATATCTTCATTTCTCTTTTTGTCTAACAATGTATAGCCTGCAATACTCCTTAAAAATCTAATTTCTGCGGCTTCTATTTTTCTTTCTTCGTTTTTAAGTAGCGTCCAACATTCCGAACCATACAACAACATGGGTACTGCCATTACTTTATAAAACTTTAATTTAGTTTCTATCCTGGTAGCTTTAAGGTTTCTTTTTATAGTACCGCATATATAGTTAAATTTGGAAATCTTATTTGTTACATCTTCGTTTTTTATATATGAAACATTGCAGCCTAAATACTTGAATTGATTTACTTGTTCTATCGTTTTTCCTTCTAATATAATTTTTGCTCTAATTGTGTAGCGTCCTTGAAATGCAAAAATTTTTGTTTTATCAGGCGAGATGTTTAGTGCATATTTTTTACTCAAATTGTTTAATTGGTATATGGCTTTTTGTAGATTATCCTCTGAACTACAAATTAGAACCTGGTCGTCTGCAAATAAAATTGTGTCTAAATACATATTCTTAATTTTAAAATGAGTTTCTAGATTTATCTGCCATTTTTCAATAACATCGTCAATGTATATATTAAAAAGCAGCGGCGAGAGGGGACAGCCTTGTCTTACTCCTTTGTTGATTGTTGCTGTTTTATCGTCTTTCTTTGTTCCTGTTTCTATCATTATTTTGTTATCGAAGTATAAACTTCTTATTACTGTTATTAAATGTTTCGGTATACCTTTCTGATCCATAATATGCCACAATTTATTTCTGTTTACTCTATCAAAGGCTTTTTCAAAGTCTATAAATGCCATATATGTCGGAATGTTATATTCACCATGTTTCTCAATTATTTGATTAATAGTAAATATACAGTCTGTACAGGTTCTTCCTTTACGAAATCCATTTTGGACCTCTGAGATGATGTTCTCCACTATTATATTCAGCCGGTTCTTTATTATTGATGCATATACATACATATGTTTCCTATACTACTAGTCTTCAAATATCATCTGTACTGCATTCAAGGAACTCTGTGATGTCATAGAATGCTTTCTTTTAAGCCATTTGGTAACTACTTTTTTAAATGTTTTATTGTTCATAGTTTTTAATTTGAGTGGTAGTTTGTTATATAAGGTTATGCCAGTATAGGTGTAGTGTTTTTGTGTTGTAGTTAATCTGTAAGAGGGAATATCCAGAGCGTCTTTAAGCCTGGTATTATGTTCGTGATAGTCATTTCTCAGGTTAAGGTTCTTTATATTTCCTTTAATATATAAAAGCGCACTTAGTATGTACAAACTAGTTACTGTTAGGATGCCTAAGTCAATAAAATGAGGTTTGCATGATTCAGACTGTTCGAGGTTCTTAATACATCTGACTGCTTTCTTTTGCCACACGAACACTTGTCTGGCTCCCACTGAATTTCCCCATAGTAGTATTCCGTATTGTATATGAGAATGGAAGATAGCATAATATGTCATCAGGAGGAGATTGCTACTTATACATGTTTTGAGCTTTTTGAGTACATAGAGGGCTCTTGTGAGTTTAGAACAGGTTTTTTGTGTATGTTCATTCCAATTTAACCTCTCATCGAGATATATGCCTAGCAGTTTCACAGACTTATTGTCGCCTTCTATCCTTTTTGTATTACTTAGCGTGAAGTATAGATGTTCAGTTTTACTTTCATTTAACTGTAATTGGTTTGACTGAAACCACTATGTTGATCTTTCAAAATTGTCTTTATTTAATATATTTAATACGTTTAAGTCAAGATTAGATGTAAGAAAGGTAGTGTCGTCTGCATAGATGATTGTTTTGGAGGGTAGATAGTAAGGTAGATCATTTACGTAGATTATGAATAAGAGAGGTCCGAGAATAGAGCCATTCTCTACCATTAAAAATTCCGACTTTTGATCTCTTTCTATCATTACCATTTGTTGTCTGTTTGTTAAGTCTGTTTGTTAAGTAATTCAACGTCTTCAACAATGGCTAGTAACTGACAAATTCAATCAGTGAACATTCTGATTAGCAGTTTTCTTTCAATGGAAGGTGGTGGGGATCGGCATTTTCTTTTGTAGCCTGGTGTATTATATCACTGTTTATTTAGGGTAAACAGTAGCTTGAACTCTCAAATTCATGCAGATGGCAGACTCTGTTGCCAAGTCAATCAAATAACAATGGTAATGCAATACATCATTTTTACGTTTCTTTGAAAAGCCGAGATTTTAGGGAGGCACATTCACAATATGCACAGTTATGCATGGTAACTTGATATTATGCACTAAAACCAGAAAATGAGGGTTTATATGCATTAAAAACGTCTGAATATGCTATATTAAACCAACAAAATCCAAAACATGCATTATGCATGAATTTTGCCATAAAAAGGCCGAAATATGCAAACATGCACGGAAAAAGTATGTTTATTTGGAATCCATAAGTCATGTAATGAGTAACTACAAAGTTTGAGAAGTGTGACCAAAATGTATAAAAACATGCATTTGCATGGAAATCCGGGCTCTAAGGACCTAGAGTTTCAAAATCGAAAGCCCTGCATAAGTTAATTTCAAATTACAATATACAAACCCCAGGCGACGTATTTTTATAAAAATTGACTGATAGTCATTACTAGGGGGGCAGATTTCTATGACCTAAAAAATAGGATATATGCATGCATTTATGACCTAAAAAACATTAAAATATGACCATTAAATTTTAAAATATGACTTTACCACTTACACATTATGTATATTTTTTTAAAGTTTCATTACAATTCATTTTATTAAAATATAATGTTAATTATTTAAAATATCTGTAAATTCTCAAAAAGTATCAGTATAATGCAAAATTGACAAAATATGATATAAAACTTCAAAATTTCATTTATATGCACACTAATATGCCGAAAATATGACCTAAATATGCATATTCATACTATATATGCTACAATAGTTGAAAATTTCCTAAATATGCAGTTATATGCACAATAAAAGCCGTTCCATTTTCACCAGGATGCTTGGAATCGAGTTTAAATTAGTCGGAAACCTGAAATAATGCAAAGGGGAAAAATATGACATGTCATAGAAATCCGACCCCTAGTCATTACCATTCACACCTCCGCAGTTAAACCTTGTGCCATGCTTAGCTTATTTCTGTTGCTAGCGATTTATATATGGTGAATAAAACGTGCAAAAGTTGGGTTTATTTCAATGTTATTTCACATTAACCGACATGGGCAAAGTAACGCTGAAGGATAAATTTTTCTGAATTTAGGATTTTAATGCCATCTGTTCTTTTGTAGTTACTTACATTTACTAAGGATGTGAATGATATCTGACAAGATGGAAGTTCTAGATGTTTGTTCATACTTATATTAAGTGCCAGTATGGTACTTTATGAGATTGTGTGGGGACGAAAAAATGTCTGTCCGTCCGTCCGTCTGTATGTCCGTGTGTCTGTACGCACCATAACTCAAATACGCTTTTTCGGATTTTCATGAAACTTGGAAAAGAGATTTATAAAGTCCATGGGAAGAACCCTATTGATATTGAACTAAATCGGTTCACCGGTACCGGAGTATGCCAAATTTAGTGCCTATTTTAATTGATTATGGTGCCTTTCTAATAGAAAGGCGCCATAACTCAAATACGCTGAATCGGATTTCCATGAAACTTCATACAAACATTTATGACGTCAATGGGAAGTGCCCTATTGAGTTTGAACCTAATCTGTTGACCGGTACCGGAGTAAAACCCAAATTAGTGTCTCTTTTAAAGGCGAAATAACTCAAATACGCTTTAACGGATTTTTATGAAACTTCGTATACGCATTTATAATATCCATGGGAAGACGTCTATTGATATTGGATAAAATCGGTTGATCTGTTTCGGAGTAATTCTCAATTTAGTGTCTATTTTATGGTAATATATGTATTCGAAAGAATTTATTTAAAAAATGCAAATCAGTTTTTTTACAACATAGCCTATTGTTTTACTGTGATCTTATGAGGCCTTGGAAATTAAAATACAGTTAGCTGTGACAAAAAACACTATTGTTTTACATGTGCATATCCAACTAGACCGTTAAACTGACCCAGGTGACCGAGATGGTAACGTCTTGGGCTCACATTCTGGAGTTCCATGGTTCAAATCTCGAAACCGGCCAATTTGACTTTTTTTTCTGCATGTCATAATTGTAATCATACCTGATTAAACAAAAAAATACTGGCACTTTGATTTTATTTCTTAGAAAGTGCTTATCAGTGGAGTTTAATATTAAAATTGAAATTGCTTTCCTTTGAATATAACAACTTGTACAAGTATATTATATTTATACAATTTCCGTTTTGAGGGTTTTAACTATTGTTACAATGACTAGAGTACTTGGTTTGTTAAATATTCATTATATTATAATTATTTATACTAGTTTTATAATTATACCATATAAGTTCTAAAACTCCAGATTTCCCTTGTTGTGTACTGTGTCTTAAAAGTTCACACCAAGAAAATTTCTTAATTTGGAATCAACAAGGTGCTAAATCTCTCATCGGACAAGGCTGAGTGGACGTTCCAAACATAACCAAAATTATATCAAAATGATAGATATAATGTAATTATAGACTATTATCTAAGACAGTTGACACTGTGTTATTTATATTAGTGCAGCATCAGTGAATACTCTAATGCAAGTATTATTCCTCGAGAGGTAATCAGAATTCATCTCTACCACATTTCATTCATCATACTATAACTCTACTGTATTTTTTTAACTACTCACCAGGCGCACAGCGGACTTTCCTTTTCTCTTCTGATGGTGGAGAGTAGGAGCAACTGGAATTGTATCTAGGTCTTTTGGAGAGGAGACAAATTGATCATAAGTTTGGTCCTCAGCATCTCCATATTTATCTACGTCTTTTGGCAAGGAGACAAATTGATCATAATGTTGGTCCTCAGCATCTCCACATTTATCTAGGTCTTTTGGCAAGGAGACAAATTGATCATAAGTTTGGTCCTCAGCATCTCCATATTTATCTACGTCTTTTGGCAAGGAGACAAATTGATCATAAGTTTGGTCCTCAGCATCTCCACATTTATCTACGTCTTTTGGAGAGGAGACAAATTGATCATAAGTTTGGTCATCAGCATCTCCATATTTATCTACGTCTTTTGGCAAGGAGACAAATTGATCATAATGTTGGTCCTCAGCATCTCCATATTTATCTACGTCTTTTGGCAAGGAGACAAATTGATCATAATGTTGATCCTCAGCATCTCCACATTTATCTAGGTCTTTTGGCAAGGAGACAAATTGATCATAAGTTTGGTCCTCAGCATCTCCATATTTATCTACGTCTTTTAGCAAGGAGACAAATTGATCATAATGTTGGTCCTCAGCATCTCCACATTTATCTAGGTCTTTTGGCAAGGAGACAAATTGATCATAAGTTTGGTCCTCAGCATCTCCACATTTATCTAGGCCTTTTGGCAAGGAGACAAATTGATCATAAGTTTGGTCCTCAGCATCTCCACATTTATCTACGTCGTTTGGAGAGGAGACAAATTGATCGTAATGTTGGTAATCAGCATCTCCACATTTATCTAGGTCTTTTGGCAAGGAGACAAATTGATCATAAGTTTGGTCCTCAGCATCTCCACATTTATCTAGGTCTTTTGGCAAGGAGACAAATTGATCATAAGTTTGGTCCTCAGCATCTCCATATTTATCTAGATCTTTTGGCAAGGAGACAAATTGATCATAATGTTGGTCCTCAGCATCTCCACATTTATCTAGGTCTTTTGGCAAGGAGACAAATTGATCATAAGTTTGGTCCTCAGCATCTCCACATTTATCTAGGTCTTTTGGCAAGGAGACAAATTGATCATAAGTTTGGTCCTCAGCATCTCCACATTTATCTAGGTCTTTTGGCAAGGAGACAAATTGATCATAAGTTTGGTCCTCAGCATCTCCATATTTATCTACGTCTTTTGGCAAGGAGACAAATTGATCATAATGTTGGTCCTCAGCATCTCCACATTTATCTAGGTCTTTTGGCAAGGAGACAAATTGATCATAAGTTTGGTCCTCAGCATCTCCATATTTATCTAGGTCTTTTGGCAAGGAGACAAATTGATCATTATGTTGGTCCTCAGCATCTCCATATTTATCTAGGTCTTTTGGCAAGGAGACATATTGATCATAAGTTTGGTCCTCAGCATCTCCATATTTATCTAGGTCTTTTGGCAAGGAGACAAATTGATCATTATGTTGGTCCTCAGCATCTCCATATTTATCTACGTCTTTTGGCAAGGAGACAAATTGATCATAATGTTGGTCCTCAGCATCTCCACATTTATCTAGGTCTTTTGGCAAGGAGACAAATTGATCATAAGTTTGGTCCTCAGCATCTCCACATTTATCTAGGTCTTTTGGCAAGGAGACAAATTGATCATAAGTTTGGTCCTCAGCATCTCCATATTTATCTACGTCTTTTGGCAAGGAGACAAATTGATCATAATGTTGGTCCTCAGCATCTCCACATTTATCTAGGTCTTTTGGCAAGGAGACAAATTGATCATAAGTTTGGTCCTCAGCATCTCCATATTTATCTACGTCTTTTGGCAAGGAGACAAATTGATCATAATGTTGGTCCTCAGCATCTCCACATTTATCTAGGTCTTTTGGCAAGGAGACAAATTGATCATAAGTTTGGTCCTCAGCATCTCCACATTTATCTAGGGCTTTTGGCAAGGAGAAAAATTGATCATAAGTTTGGTCCTCAGCATCTCCACATTTATCTAGGTCTTTTGGCAAGGAGACAAATTGATCATAAGTTTGGTCCTCAGCATCTCCACATTTATCTAGGTCTTTTGGCAAGGAGACAAATTGATCATAAGTTTGGTCCTCAGCATCTCCACATTTATCTAGGTCTTTTGGCAAGGAGACAGATTGATCATAAGTTTGGTCCTCAGCATCTCCATATTTATCTACGTCTTTTGGCAAGGAGACAAATTGATCATAAGTTTGGTCCTCAGCATCTCCATATTTATGTACGTCTTTTGGCAAGGAGACAAATTGATCATAAGTTTGGTCCTCAGCATCTCCACATTTATCTAGGTCTTTTGGCAAGGAGACAAATTGATCATAAGTTTGGTCCTCAGCATCTTCACATTTATCTAGGTCTTTTGGCAAGGAGACAAATTGATCATAAGTTTGGTCCTTAGCATCTCCACATTTATCTAGGTCTTTTGGCAAGGAGACAAATTGATCATATGTTTGGTCCTCAGCATCTCCACATTTATCTAGGTCTTTTGGCAAGGAGACAAATTGATCATAAGTTTGGTCCTCAGCATCTCCATATTTATCTACGTCTTTTGGCAAGGAGACAAATTGATCATAAGTTTGGTCCTCAGCATCTCCACATTTATCTAGGTCTTTTGGCAAGGAGACAAATTGATCATAAGTTTGGTCCTCAGCATCTCCACATTTATCTAGGTCTTTTGGCAAGGAGACAAATTGATCATAAGTTTGGTCCTCAGCATCTCCACATTTATCTACGTCTTTTGGCAAGGAGACAAATTGATGATAAGTTTGGTCCTCAGCATCTCCATATTTATCTACGTCTTTTGGCAAGGAGACAAATTGATCATAATGTTGATCCTCAGCATCTCCACATTTATCTAGGTCTTTTGGCAAGGAGACAAATTGATCATAAATTTGGTCCTCAGCATCTCCATATTTATCTACGTCTTTTAGCAAGGAGACAAATTGATCATAATGTTGGTCCTCAGCATCTCCACATTTATCTAGGTCTTTTGGCAAGGAGACAAATTGATCATAAGTTTGGTCCTCAGCATCTCCACATTTATCTAGGTCTTTTGGCAAGGAGACAAATTGATCATAAGTTTGGTCCTCAGCATCTCCACATTTATCTACGTCGTTTGGAGAGGAGACAAATTGATCATAAGTTTGGTCCTCAGCATCTCCATATTTATCTACGTCTTTTGGCAAGGAGACAAATTGATCATAAGTTTGGTCTTCAGCATCTCCACATTTATCAACATCTTTTGGCAAGGAGACAAATTGATGATAAGTTTGGTCCTCAGCACCTCCATATTTATCTACGTCTTTTGGCAAGGAGACAAATTGATCATAATGTTGGTCCTCAGCATCTCCACATTTATCTAGGTCTTTTGGCAAGGAGACAAATTGATCATAAGTTTGGTCCTCAGCATCTCCACATTTATCTAGGTCTTTTGGCAAGGAGACAAATTGATCATAAGTTTGGTCCTTAGCATCTCCATATTTATCTAGGTCTTTTGGCAAGGAGACAAATTGATCATAAGTTTGGTCCTCAGCATCTCCATATTTATATACGTCTTTTGGCAAGGAGACAAATTGATCATAATGTTGGTCCTCAGCATCTCCATATTTATCTAGGTCTTTTGGCAAGGAGACAAATTGATCATAAGTTTGGTCCTCAGCATATCCACATTTATCTAGGTCTTTTGGCAAGGAGACAAATTGATCATAAGTTTGGTCCTCAGCATCTCCACATTTATCTAGGTCTTTTGGCAAGGAGACAAATTGATCATAAGTTTGGTCCTCAGCATCTCCACATTTATTAGACGGAGTATCTTGGACTTTTGATACGTAGCCAGGAGCTGCATCTCCTTTAACATAGAATGTCAAATAGTTGTTAGCTGTGCCCTAGTGGTTGAAGTACTGAACTACTATGTCGTAGCTCGCAGTTTTGATCCGTAATGCGTTTTGATTTGGTTTGTCAATCTGAACACATTACATGTAATCATCGTATTTACACACAGGAATATAAATTTACAGTTATAAGATGTGTGGAATTTGTAATGACAACTAGAAATGTGTTGTGTTACTTACATCACTAATATATTATTTATAATGCATCAAAAAAAGTATAATTATTTTTTTCTAGTAAAAAAACTTAATAAATACATGTTAATATATTTAAATTAGTAACTGGAAAAGCAGATGGAGGCAGACTCCATCATTTAGACAGTGGCAACCAAGCTGGTCTTGTGCTAATTCTTGTGGTGGCACTTTGGCCATGGGGTCTACTCAACCTCTAACAGAAATGTGACGGAGCTCTTGAAATGCTAGTGAGAGTGGGAACCATATCATTTATTTGTATTTTCAATCACTTGTAACCAGTAAAGGAAGTGGGAAAAATCCAGAGGCGGTATGCTATCCCAAATGTTTTTTCTATTACCGGTATACCTGAATTTAAAAAAGCACATTCCCTCCCCTGCCGACTACATGCCCCAAATCCGGCCATGTATGGTAGATGAGCAGTGGTCGGGTGGTAGGCCTAGTCCATTAAGGGATGTAGCGCCATCGACTCTAGTTTATTAACTTCACATAAGATGTTTTTAAAATACGTAAGACTGATTTAAACAATATCAAAGTTAAAACATTTTGTTACTGAGAAGTATTTTTATAAAACATCTAATCTAGTGGTATAGGCATTAAGATGGCAACAAAGACCATCACGAGTTGTCATCACAGCTTTCTATAGTGACAATGGCTACCAATGAAAACATGCGAGTGGATGAATAATCATGAAAAGTAATTATTATATTACGACTCAAAGGAACATCAAATCAAATCAAATCTCTTTATTCCCATTAAACAATAACTTGCATAACAGAAGTAATGATTGTATAGGCGTCGTCAATTGAAACTTGAAAATTTAAAAATATATACACATGACAAAAGAGAAAGTATAAGTACACATGAACAAACATTGTTAATATATAGAGTTAGATAATTAATTTTGCATAATACCAATATGGAAAATATTATTGAAATTCATAATTTAAAAATTCCTCTATGGTGTAAAAACAGGACATAGTTAAGAGATTCTTTAATGTAGATTTGAATCTGGATGTACTTTAAAGATCTAATTGAAATGGGGAGTTTATTAAATAATTTTATAGAAACACATCGGAAACTTTTTAAGGTTTTTGAATATTGACAATAAGGTTTGTTTATAAGGTGTGTAAATTATGGAGTACCGCAGGGGTCAATTCTCGGTCCTCTGTTGTTTATCATCTATATGAATGATCTCCCCAGAATTATTGAATCTATTTCTGTAAAATGTTACCTTTATGCTGATGATGTATGTATATGTTCTTCGTCTAATAATACTAATATGGAATTTCCCACTGACCTACTTAAAGACTGGTGCAATGCTAATTCTTTGTCTCTAAATCTAGATAAGACACAAGAATTAGAAGTCTCTTATGACTGTAAATCAGCAAAAACTAGCGAACCAGTAAAATTTCTTGGAATCTTCTTACAAAATGACTTAAATTGGCAATCTCATATCAACTATATTAACCCAAAGATTAACAAAGGTATATTCTTAATAAGAAAACTTAATAACACTGTATCACTAGATGTGTTGCTATCTATTTATTATGGATATGTCCACTCCCATCTTACGTATGGAACTATATTATGGGCAAACAATTCCCATTCCAACTGCATCTTTATTGCTCAAAAACAAGCCCTAAGAGCAATGTTCAATAAGCCTCCGAGAAGTCATTGTAAACCACTTTTCATTACAGCAAGAATTTTGTCACTACCATGTATTTATATATTACAATGTTTATTATTTATTAAAAAACATGAGAACAGCTTTCAATCTTACTCTGATGTTCACAATCACAACACTAGGCATAAAAGTGATATAAACAAACCTTATTGTCAATATTCAAAAACCTTAAAAAGCTTTCGATGTGTTTCTATAAAATTATTTAATAAACTCCCCATTTCAATTAGATCTTTAAGTACATCCAGATTCAAATCTACATTAAAGAATCTCTTAACTATGTCCTGTTTTTACAGCATAGAGGAATTTTTAAATTATGAATTTCAATAATATTTTCCATATTAGTATTGTGCAAAATTAATTATCTAACTCTATGTATTAACAATGTTTGTTTTTCTGTACTTATACTTTCTCTTCTGTCATATGTATATATTTTAAATTTTAAGTTTCAATTGACGACGCCTATACAATCATTACTTCTGTTATGTATTGTTTATTGGGAATAAAGAGATTTGATTTGATTTGATATCATTTTTATGCCTAGTGTTGTGATTGTGAACATCAGAATAAGATTGAAAGCTGTTCTCATGTTTTTTAATAAATAATAAACATTGTAATATATAAATACATGGTAGTGCCAAAATTCTTGCTGTAATGAAAAGTGGTTTACAATGATTTCTCGGAGGCTTATTGAACATTGCTCTTAGGGCTTGTTTTTGAGCAATAAAGATGCAGTTGGAATGGGAATTGTTTGCCCATAATATAGTTCCATACGTAAGATGGGAGTGGACATATCCATAATAAATAGATAGCAACACATCTAGTGATACAGTGTTATTAAGTTTTCTTATTTAGAATATACCTTTGTTAATCTTTGGGTTAATTTAGTTGATATGAGATTGCCAATTTAAGTCATTTTGTATAAAGATTCCAAGAAATTTTACTGGTTTGCTAGTTTTTGCTGATTTATAGTCATAAGAGACTTCTAATTCTTGTGTCTTATCTAGATTTAGAGACAAGGAATTAGCATTGCACCAGTCTTTAAGTAGGTCACAGGGAAATTCCATTTTAGTATTATTAGATGAAGAACATATACATACATCATCAGCATAAAGGTAACATTTAACAGAAACAGTTAACATTAACAGTTTGTATAAAATAGCCAAGTTAATAGCCAGTTTTAAGTGACGGTATGCTATTTAACAATTGAAACAGTGCCGGTATGTGATTGGATCTTTAAAAGCAGTGACGGTATTTCATACCGGCGCATACCGCCTCACTTCCCTCACTGCTTGTAACAATTTAACTGTTGGTCACACCCAATTTTTATTATTTACACTTTTTGTTCGCTTTGACCTCAGGAATGCCCTCCCTAAAACTTTGTGGATCACCCCATTAATAGGAATCCAGTGTTGCGTTTCTGTTGTAAGTTACTTACCTTGAGGAACTTGTTTCTTTCAGGGATGACAGAGATAAGATACACAACAACAGACACTGCTGCTTTCCTTGTATTGTGATGAAGTTTACTTTAATATTGGAATTATTATAAAACATTACGTTGCAACGTAAATAACTTTAGTTTCAGTGTAAAACATAATTACAGTACAAAATACTAGAATTCAAACATTTGGAAGCAGTAATTACAGATACAAATAATGTTAAGGCAAAAAAATTAGGTGTTACTAAAATCAGAAAGTGCTTGATTTTGTGCAGTTCAGAAACTCTTATCTTCATGTCTTCTGTCCAGAAATCTTATTTACTTACTCAATGGCAATAGATAATTCCTAAGTAAGCTAAAGGAATATTAACTATTTTATGGAACCTGGCGGTTCATTGCTGCTCTTACCTCAGCCCGCCATTCAACCCTCTTCTGTGGTAACTCCATCCAACCATCTCTCGTAAATCCTACTTCTCTTAAATCTATCCTAATATTGTCCCCCACCTATGTCTTGGTCTTCCAAGTAGTCTCTTCCCTTTGGGTCTCCCAATCAATATTTCCTCCCCATGTCCTACCCATTTCATCCTCAGTGATTTAATTACCCTTACTATATCCAGTGAAGAGAACAGGTTATGAAGCTTCTCGTTATGCAGTTTTCTTCTCTCTAGCGCTTAGGAAAGTATTCAGACCTAAGAGAGATGAAAACTGCATAACGACAAGCTTCATAACCTGTTCTCTTCATCGGATATAGTAAGGGTAATTAAATCATGGAGGATGAAATGGGGGAGGAAAGACATATCTCAAAAGTATTGACTGGGAAACCAGAAGGGAAAATACCTTCTGGAAGACCTAGATGTATGGGGGAGGACAATCTTAGAATGGATTTAAGGGAAATAGAATTTGCTAGGGATGATTCATAACCTGTACTCATCACCAGATATAGTAAGGGTAATTAAATCACACAGGATGAAATGGCCGGACAAGGGAGAGGAAAGACATACCTGAAATGTATTGACTAGGAGACCTGAAGGGAAAAAGACCACTTGGAAGAACTACACACAGGTGGGAGGACAATATTAGGATAGATTTAAGGGAAGTAGGATTTGCAAGGGATGGTTAGATGCAGTTAGCACAGAATAGGATTGAATGGTGGACTCAGGTAAGCGCAGCAATGAACCGTCAGGTTCCATAAGATAGATAACATTCCTTTAGCTTGCTGAGGAGTTGTCTATTGCCATTGAATAAGTAAGGATGCTTTATGTATGGATCCCCTATATCTGTGATATCTAAAATATCATAACTCCACCTTGTCAATGTAAGTTTTAAAATATTAAAAATAAAAAATATTTGTACCAACTTCTGGTCATCCTCAGTGATAAGCAGGGCCCAGATTCTAATGACATGTCATCTTTTTATTGATGCTGCATAGAGAATGCCAAATTGTAGATAAATCCTAATCATGGCCTCTAGATTATACAAATTATTGTACACACAAAGTTTTAGACTAATTTTTACATAATTGTAAAAACTGTAAATAACTGTAATGGTGTGAATGTTCTTTTCTCACGAAAATTTATACTGGCACTGAGGAGTCAAACTTTGGTATTTCCTTTTGCGGTCTGCTGGATTATATTATTGTTTATTGAGGGTAAACAATAGTTTACACACACAAATCCAACCAGGTGCCAAGTCAATCTAATAACAATAGTAATATAATACAAAATTTTGGCGTTTCTTTGATTCTCATTTCCGACTGAGACATGACAACACCTTTCTTTCTTGCATTAAACAAACAACACTTCAAAGGGAGAACCGCTAGCGACGAAAAAAGTTAATACACTCAATGTAAATGCATGAAAATGACTAAATATGGAAGCAAATGACACGAAAATAACAAAATACTGACGTAAAATTGAAATAAATGCCCTAAACATATAAAATTGCATAGAGAATGCCAAATTGTAGATAAATCCTAATCATGGCCTCTAGATTATAGAAATACATTTTTATTAGGTCAATTTTTGTCATTTTATGCAATTTTATATGTTTAGGACATTTATTTCAATTTTACGTCAGTATTTTGTTATTTTCGTGTCATTTGCTTCCATATTTAGTCATTTTCATGCATTTACATTGAGTGTATTAACTTTTTTCGTCGCTAGCGGTTCTCTCTTTGAAGTGTTGTTTGTTTAATGCAAGAAAGAAAGGTGTTGTCATGTCTCAGTCGGAAATGAGAATCAAAGAAACGCCAAAATTTTGTATTATATTACTATTGTTATTAGATTGACTTGGCACCTGCTTGGATTTGAGTGTGTAAACTATTGTTTACCCTCAATAAACAATAATATAATCCAGCAGACCGCAAAAGGAAATGCCAAAGTTTGACTCCTCAGTGCCAGTATAAATTTTCATGAGAAAAGAACATTCACACCATTACAGTTATCTACAGTTTTTACAATTATGTAAAAATTAGTCTAAAACTTTGTGTGTACAATAATTTTTATAAATAAAATATCAGTTTTAGGTAATTTTTTATAGTTATTTAGTCATTTTGTTTAAAATTTAGGGTTATTTTATAGGTCATTTTTCAAACAATTTTAGGTCATTGGAATCCGGGCCCTGGTGACAACATTTTTTAAGAAGTTAAAATCATGGCCATATCAAAGAAACATGGTGTGCAGTGTGTGGCTCTCGACTGAAGCTTTACAGAGTAGACACACAGATATGGAATGGCATTCCATATGGCATACAAGTGTACATACTCTATCAAGTCTTGAAGCAATTACAAAACTCAGTTACCCAGTCATGGTTGTAGGTGTGACAAAAATATAATTTCTAGTGTTGTATTCTAACAGTTCATGTATGAAAATGCTAAGGGACAAGTTTGTTTCATATACAACGGGCTCTTATTAATTTTAAAAAGTTCAAACTATCCAAATTTGTAAATGTCCAAACTATGATTTTTAAAACAGATATGCTGCCATTATCATCTCTATATATATAAAAGGCTTTGTCCTGACTGACTGAATGAATGACTGACTGACTGATTGACTGAATGACAGGAATCAACGTACAGCCTAAACTATAACAGGTAGAGACTTGGAATTTTGACAGTACCTTCGTTTTATAATGTAGGTGCTCACTAAGAAAGGATTTTGAAAAATTCTGATTCTAAATGCCAAAAATTAAATGTTTTTGAAAATACTTAATCCCTTTTTACATAGAATTATCAATTCCAAATCACAGAATATATTGTTGCCAAATGGTATCAGGTGGGCTTGGAAAAAACACATGAAATGCACTTTTGACAAATAAGAGAAGTTATCAAAATAATTCATGTTATAAATAAATATTACAGAATGAAATCCACTAAAATAATGGAATCACATAACTTTCTCTACCCTGGACATAGAGAAAACAAAACGAGGTATGGTAATGTGTATATTATTATATTATATCGCAGGTTTTTGGAGAGAAAAGTATGAAAGTGATAATGCTTTATGGTAACATAAGAGTGGGAAATTTCCCGCCTCGATATTACAATTTTATGTTACAGGAATTTCTGTTTCTTCTTATTTAAACCTCTACCAGGCTTGCTGTGCACTGTACAAGCGATGGGATGCAAAATTCTAGATCCTCTATGAGCCATAAAAAACTATATCAAGCGTTTTCTGAGGGAATAGTTTGAGTGTAATAAGTCGTTCTTCCTATTTCAAATTATAAATGCCTATATAAGGACCTAGAATTTAAAATTGAAAATCCTTCATAAGCTAATTTCCAATGACAAAATACAAAACCCGGGCGACGCCGGGTCTTTTAAGCTAGTGTCAAATAAAACACTAAAATCATGATATTTACAGCAGAGTTTCCTAATTTTTGTCTTTATTTTTATTTGTCTCCACCTCCAAGTAGGGGAGAAGGTGAGGGTCACATGCAATTCAGACTAGGGGCCTGCGATAAAGCAGAAAATCCTTGAAATCCGTAACTTGAAATAAAATTCTGACTTCAGTCTATCACATTAAACTTCAAAAATTCAAATTGCAATTTTTTAGTTCTATTGATATAGGAATTTCAAGGGAAATTAATGATTATTCCTAAGTGATATTTCTACTGGTTCACTTGCAATGTTTCTGTCCTTAAAATACAATGTTCTTATGAGGTTAGTTCGTCACTTCACTGAAATAATATTTGTGCAAATACATGTTGATTCATACACTGACTCAGTGTAAGGTTTTCACATCGGAAATAATAGGTTTGTTCGCAAAGCAGTCAGAAACCAGGAACACATCGTTCGTGCATGAACTCTTTCTCCACACACAGTTATTTACAGTTTCGTGATTCTGATTTCAATCTTCTGTTCGCTGAGTTCTCACAGACAGTTTCTGTACTATAAGAAAAGTTTGCAGGCTTTACATTGGATTATCAGAGACATGTGCAGTAGCCTATTTTCACGTGCCTGACTCCTCCCTCCAATAACCTTGCGCCTGATTTATAAGCATAGGCTACTTATACAGGGTGTTAATGAATAACACCGAAATATTTTACCAGTGTATAGAGGGGACATAGACAAGCAACTTTTATTAGGAGATTTTTGCGCTATGGATTCAATTTTTCCAGTTACAGCATGAAATCTTCCAGGGTATGGCCGCCACTGACTTCTAACATTAGAAAAAAATACAAAACAAAGAAACTTCGTTGTTAACACTGTGGTCAGTAGATATGAATAAAAAAAGACTAATGCAGTGGCGACCAGTCATGTGATTAGTCTGTAAATATTGCAGATTATGTAAACACTTAATTATGATATAGCTGTTGACGATTGATTAAGAGTCAGGTTTTTATCGATCACTAGGAAGGCATGAAGTCAATTTAATGAACATTTTAGCCCTATTTCGCGTAATTATTGATTTATGAGCACCAAATTATAATGACTTTAATGCCCTGTAGCATACACATTTTACGTCATAGAGCAAAGATGTCCTAATAAAAGTTGCTTGTCTAAGTCCTCTCTATATGCAGGTAGAATATTTCGGTGTTATTTATTAACACCCTGTATGTATGAATAATGGAAGATAATTAAAAGTTTTCCAAAATATAGTTTATATTGGCGATGTATATTTCATATATATAACATGTTAAAGGGATATACATATTCTATTCGCATATCATATCATTTAAACACAGAAACTATCGATTCCAAATTCTTCTAACCATTCGCAAAGTGCAAATCACATATAAGTTACAGACTGGACATGCCCAGTACAGCAAATTCTCAAACAGTCATGGGTTTGCTTTGCGAACAAACCTAATATATAGATGATAAAGAGTTTTTGCGACTACTTTGCTGTATATGATTGTAAACATAGTAAATGTTTCTAATATTATAGCAGTTCATCTTACAGCAAAGCTTACTTTGCACTCCTGTTGCTTGATTTTAATTTGTTGAGCTGTAAATTTTGGGCATGAGTTAAATAACAAATAGGACTAATACTAGATTCTAAACTTATTTGGACCTCACCTTAAGATGACATGCTCCAAAGCCAAAATGGCCACCGAAAGAGCCTGTGGTAAAAGCTGGGGTTTGAGTCCTAGAAGCATCCACTGGATATATACCACTACTAGCATGTGCCTGCGGCTTCGCCCACGATAATTATTTCAAAAATTAAAAATCAAGAGCATAATAGTTAAATCATTATATTTATTTACACCTAAATCACGTGGACTACATACCACGATTAGATGCGTCGCCTGGTAAAAGCGACCTCAGATTCGAGTTCCTTGGTCCAGAAATCCCTGTATAGTGATTTTCGTCCAAATAAAACAATGTTTGACCATATTAGGGCTTACAACATTCAAGCGATCGCAAAAGTTTAATTTCCAAGGTAAGACAAAAATAGACAAAGCCAACTGTAATTGTCAAACTTCCATTTAATTTAATTCCAAACCCATCTGAAACCCACTGTCAACAATATGTTTTAATGTCAAATGTGATTCGGATTTGATAATTCTGTGTAAGAAGGGATTAAGTATTCTCAAAAACATTTGATTTTTGGCATTTAAAATCAAAATTGTTCAAAATCCTTTCTTAGTGAGCACCTACATTATGAAACAAAGGTACTGTCAAAATTCCAAGTCTCTACCTGTTATAGTTTAGGCTCTACGTTGATTCCTGTCAGTCAGGTCAAAGCCTGATCAGGGGTCAGTAATACGGTGGAGGAAGATGGAACAAGCAGGGGCGATTAAAGAACTCGGTCAAGTGCAGCGATTGGCCTGCCTAGCTGTAACCGGTGGTATTAATAGCACACCTACTGCTGGAATGGAAACCATGCTTAGCATACTTCCACTACATCTGTGGATTAAAATGGATGCATTGGCTGGAGCATATAGACTTAAGACTGGCGGCACTGGTGACCTGCGGGATATCCAGGTAGTCATACTAGGGTCCTGGATATAGCAGGGATAAACCAGGTTGCAGAAATGCCAGGGGATTTTATGAAGGTCTCCCTCAACCCCAATAAATCCTAAAGTCCTACAATAAAGGTTGAGATTGAAGCATTGGGAGGCTAAACATCAACACCAATAAGGAAACATCATCTGGTTTACTGACGGGTCCAAAACCAAAGAAGGTACAGGGACCGGTATCCTTGGAGTGCAGTCCAAACTGGAGAAGTGGTACCCATTAAACTGACCACAGTATTCCAGGCAGAGGTCTATTCCATGAGGGCTTGCGTGGAGGAGAGTGTAAACAGGTGCTACAGAAATTGTGTCATCTGATGTACTCAGAAGTCAGGCACTAAGTGCATCCTCCACATGATCAAAATTAGAGGAATACAACAGACTCGCTCTAGCATGGGTATTACCAAGTTAATGCTAAGGAAAATTCTATTAAAGACAGGACATAGATTACTAGAATAATTTGTTTATAAATTACAATTTTAGTGCTCAGTAGATAAAACGTTAAAAATTGTTTAGCCTACTTTGAAAACATAACTTATTTTGCATATCTGCATATTAATACAGGACTTTTATTTTATGGCCTTGAAATACATTTTTTTAACTGTTCTAAGAATTTTTAGCAATACTTTCGACTAATTTAATGTATGTATCACAAGTTTTTATACCTCTAGCTTACGCTGCTTATATCTGTTGAATGTATTAAAATAAGTTATGTTTTCAAAGTAGGCTAAACAATTTTTAAGGTTTTATCTACTGAGCACAGGTGGAAATTGTAATTTATAAACAAATTGTATAGCTCAGTAGGAAAATGAAAATAATTTAGATACTAGAATAATATCCAGGAGCAAAGACATGGGAAGAGAATGATGCCACAACCATGTCTCAAAAGAAGTACTACAATCCCCAAATTAAATGGGAAGCAGATAAGACTCATGGTAGGGTTGATGACAGAAACATCTGTGTGGAATGGTGCTGATAGTGCAGGAAGTGTGGCGCAGAAGAAGAAACGGCATCACACTTAATACCGTATTGGCACGAAAATAAGACGACCTCGAATATAAGACACGAGTGAATTTTTGAAGGGTAGTTACGAAAAAAGCTTATTAGTACATTTTGCTTCGCATGAAACAGAATTTTGAAGTTCATGTCGTAACTTCTTCTCTCGCCTTTTATTTATATATGCATTGAGACAATGATGATGCTTTCTTTTCCACATGGTGGTCAAACAAAAGCTTGACGTGTGAAGAATAGAGACGCCAAGCAAGTAACAGTGTGGTCAGGACCAGAAGGTCCTGGTGCAGTACAACTTTGGTAATGTTCGGTGAATTTCCGCGCGACTTTGACCTTGGGTCGGACGCACGTCATTTGCGTGGAAATACCCGCTGGATCGCCGCTGCACACGTGCACAGCTGCATTCATGAATGGAGAGTTGTTGAGTCTTGGCTGCGCATATAAGACGAGTATAGTTTTTAAAAGCACATTTTCAGGGAAAAAACATTGTCTTATATTCGGGCCAATACTGTATTCCAATGTGATCATTGGAAGTAGATAGATACAATCAATTTGGGAGCACAGATCCAAATGAGATCGTAACTAGCGACAACCTAGTCAGTGGGCTCCTTAAACTTATTAAAGTATAAGGATAGCAATATTAGAAACCCAGGAAGAAAACCGCACAATAAACCTTACATTTTGGTGTGGGCCGGATGGGAAAGGTACCTCCTGATTGTTATTATAAAGAGAATTATCCACCTAACCAAAAATTAAACTGGACCAAAAGTTCAATGTATGCAACATTTACTTAGCTGTTCTCGGGTTTCCAGTCGGGTAGTTATAGATGTGTACTCTAAGCTTTCGGCGACTGTCTGCGTCGTCATCTTCGGAGAAGTGAGATCCAGAGGTTGTGTTAGAGTACACATCTATAACTACCCGACTGGAAACCCGAGAACAGTTTTTACAATGTATTCGTCGGGAGAACCTTCAAAGTTTTATTTACTTAGCCCTTTTTTAGTCCACAATAATGTAATATTAATCGAATTCATACATATATAGCACTCCCGTGTAAGGTTTTCATACATACTGTTACACATTCTTCAAAAAGTTTTCCATATCTTGATGATGCTGACTTATAGATGTTTAACTATTGTCCTAAAATATATATGGTATTATAAATTATGCTAGTCACATAGTGCACATTTACACTTTAAATAGTAAAATGCTGAATGTATCCAATTTAAAAATATAAAACCAATAAAATTATATTATCTTATATGTTGCGTAAAACTTAAAAAACTATGCATTATCAAACCATTGTTTGTATCCTAATGATCAAGCATAAGTAGATTTGCCGAATATTTCTCAGCAAATAGTCATTAATATAAAGTTATGCTTAAGTACACTGATTATCTTCCTGCACAAAATCTAATCTAATCTAATCTGATTATTCAGGGCAGTTTTCATAATGCTTGGTCATTATAAATAATGACCGATAAAATCGGGCAATTTAATAATTTTATGACAATCTAGGATAATTTCTTACACTGCCTGGTCAATATTAATACTGCTACAATTTCTCTGGTCACTTTAATAAATTAACAGCAATTTGGCAACGTGCGTCTGGTGTGATCCTCCCTAATCTAACCTAACCTAACCTAACCTAACCTAACCTAACCTAACCTAACCTATGCAACTCGAAATGTCACCAAAGTGGAAGCTGCTCTAATAAATAAAAACTCTTGGATTTGACATTTTGTGTGTATATGTATATGTTTTTTTTTTTTTTGTTATGCGTACGTATTTTTCATACTTATTTACTTTAATATAATATCCTCTTATTTTTGTATGTAGAGAAATATGAATAAAAATTTTCTCAAATTGCCCATTCAATTTCCAGCATTATTCATAATGCCCGGGCAATGTGTTAATTTCTATATCATTTATCATTTTGTCACATCCCATTGGGCACTTTTTAAATTGCCCAGGCATTATAAATAATGCCCAATTGTTTACATTGACCGTATCATATACACTGTTGAGCATCGAGGTCATATCAGGAGTTCAGGTTCTGTGTGTATGCCAGTAGCCATGCAACTATTGTTGCTGTGTTTTATGGCATCAGTAAATTTCAGCTGATATTCATTCCAATGAATATGATACAGATCAAATAGTAAATCTATATTAATAAAAGGAAGTGTTTGTCTATCTGTCAGCGATGCTCAGCAAAATCTACTGAACGCAGAGATCTGAAATTTTAAAAATAGGTGAACTGAAGGCTCGGAAAGTACACCTCGAAGCCTCAAATTTTAATTTTCGCTTTTGTTCGTGAGTTATGAGTGAAAAACGGGCAGAAAACTTGCATTTTTTGCGTTTTCGAAGCATCAGTTTTCAGTTACAGATTTCAATGTCCAATCAATTACAGATGGCTTTGGCTATTTTTGTCATACCTTGGACATAAAACCATCGCGATCACTTGAATGTTGTAAGCCCATGCTGGTCGATTCATTTGTTTAGAATGTCAAGGCCCACAGACATACGAAATTTTCAACTTACACAGAAGAGGGATAGTGAATATAGGCCTAAATATAGTCAAACATTGTTCGATTTGGACGAAACTCACTATACAGGGGTTTTCTGGGCCAAGGAACTCTAATCTGAGGTCGCTTTTACCATGTGACTCTATCTAATCGTGGTATGTAGTTCACATGATTTAGGTGTTAATAAATATAGGCCTAATTATTTAACTATTATGCTATATTGTTGTTGTTATTGTTATTATTATTATTATTATTATTATTATTATTATTATTATTGTTATTAAGCATTTATGGTGTTATGCATTGATAGTAGGCCTATCAGAACAAGGATATTGTTTATTGTCAATAATAAAGATCTTTCCCAACTGTAGTAGTAGGCATTAGGACAACCTAACCTATGAGATTAATGGTCTGATTGCTGTAGATCAGTGGTTCCCAAACTTTCAGTCCATGGACCCCTTGAAAAAAATTAAAATTTCGCGGACCCCCTCTGGGTTTTGAAATAAAAACTAAATAAATATTTTGATTCAAATAAATAAACAAAATAACAAACAGAGTTTGCTCCTTAATATGAACAGTGAAGCTGCTTTAGAAGATATGTAATTTGATAAAATTATGGGATATCCTATTTCTTCTTAAACCGCCTGCGGACCCCAAGAAATACCAGTGCGTACCCCACTTTGGGAATCACTGCTGTGGATAAAGGAGAAAACATTCTTACCTGTTTTAGCTGATGAATTCACAAATGCTGCCAGTGTCTGCTGGAGTTCCCTTATTTCATCTTCTAATGCTCCTATTCGGATAGTCTGCTGATTTTTTTCCTGCATCACGTTATCTCTTTCAGTTTCCAGTTCTGTTATATGGGCACTTTGCTGTTGTTGAAGTGCTTCACTTTCCTTCTGCTCTTTTTTCAGCTGCTCATAATCTTGCTGTTTCTTTTCATAATCAGATCTTTCTTTGATTGTGGAGAGCAGTTGATCCGTTAAGACTCTCTTGGACCGCTCGGCAGCATCCAATGCATACTTAAGTTCACTGCACTCTGTTTTATAGATGTTTTTCTCTTGCTCAAGATACTGCTTTTTTGTCTTTAGAATATTTCTTTCTTCAGTGATCTGCTCCAGATTCTGCTGGAGGGACTCGACTTCTATTGCTAATTCGTCAAAACAGAACTGGAAGTCCTCTAACTTCTTGTCATAGTCACTCTTGGCTTCCTCCACTTCGTTCTCCAGACTCTGCTTTTCGATTTTCACTCTGTCTGCCTCCTTTATCCATGAATCTTGAACAAAAGTAATAATTATATAAGAGACCAGCACGTAAAAGTACAGGGTAATTCAAAATGCTCTCCGGGGTTTTATAATGCCACTACAACCAAACTACCAAACATACATTGATGCAATAAGTACCAAAAGAAACAGCAACTGTGAAAGTTTTGTTTGCCTCCTACAGATGTTCAATGTGTCCACCTCGGGTCATGTGGCACACATCAAGGCGATGTTGCACTTCTTCCCACACTCGAAGTAACATGTCACGATCGATGGTGTTGACGCTGGCTCTGATATGCGTCTTCAGACCGTTCAAACCACTGGGCAAGGGTGGCACAAAGACAGCATCTTTGATATACCCCCACCAAAAGAAGTCGCAGGGGGTGAGATCTGGAGATCTCGGAGGCCACGGCATCAGCCTGTTGTCGCGATCACACCCATGCCCAATTCAGCGTCGTGGCAGATTGCTGTTTAGGTACCTCTCTGTTTAGTTCTCTTGCGGCTTGATACGTAGATTTTTGAAAGCTTCGTTGGTACAATTGTTGCACAAGGTCCACGTCGTCTGGTGTTCTGGACGGACGTCCAGTTGATTTCTTCTTACACAAGCAAGCAGTTTCTTTAAATTGTGCATACCATGGATGAATTGTCTTGTCTGTTGGTGGATCCTTTCCATATTCCCTCCGAAAGAGACGTTGGACGGAGATTACTGACTTCGTAGCGTGGAATTCCAGCACAGAAAATGCTTTCTCACCACCCGTGAACGCCATTTTCATTTAATGCTACCTGGCGGCCAAAAATTGAAACTACCTTCCATTGTTGCGAATATAAATGAAGAGTTTCTTTATGTTACTCTCCAAGGTTAGAAAAGATATCATCAATAACCACTCTGCAATGGTTTTTTTAAACCCCGGAGAGCATTTTGAATTACCCTGTATTACAAATTCATTAACCTGTCAAATAAAATGTTAAAAAGTAGAATTTCATTCATATTTTTTAAAATTTAGTTGTTGGGAGGGTAAATGGTTAAATTTTGCATGACTAATATTAGGAAATACTACACAGGCTATCTTAATGTGTTGGGTAAGTTTAACTCTACCAGCTATTTACGCAATATTAACCCACTCGTTAAATGTTTAAATCTTAGTGATGATCCCTTCAGCATGTTATACCTAAAACGTAATATTCAGAATGCCATAATTAAGAACAAAAATTTCATTTTTACTGAAGCTGCATCAGCACACTTTTTCATTTCAATGTTATGCAAAGGTTTAAAGCTTTTTTCTCATATGTTAGTGTATTGTTATATACTAGCAGGTGTCCGCTGGTTCACCCACGATAAGTAATTAAAAAATTAAAAATTAAGAGTATAATAATTATTAACACATTATATTTATTAACACTTGCATGCGAATCAGTCATAAACTAAACCATTAATAATTAATGAAACAGCTAAAATTCCAGCTTTAGAGTACATTCCATGAATAGAAAGCACGCCTGGGAAAACAATCTCAGATTGGATTATGTAGTTCCAAAGCTAACTGTGAACACTGATAATACCACTGCCTTCTAGACTATATTACTCATGTGTAATTCTCGAGACGGCGGGAGATAATACGTATCGTTTCTGAGCTGTTTGTTGACAGATGAATATGGTGTGAATTTTATTTGATAAATTCAGTGTAATATTCAAAAATTATATAATTTTTCAAGGGAAGGAGTGGTTTGTTTGGATTTTTATTGTCAGCGATACTTCCATGGTTAAACTATCAATAGCCTATATTATAGGTGGTGCCCGCGGCTTCGCCCGGCATTATCAATTGACTCCAGGATTTTTAATTTACACTGGCAGTTCATTAAAAATGTAAGTAAAAATAAAACTAGAATATTTGTTCATAGTGTTCAATTATAAAATACAGAAACGGTTTTCCTAATTTTGTACTCTTCGTGAAAGTTTAGACTGTGAGAGACGAACATCGCCAAGTAACCCGATGTCTCACGAAGTGTGGGCCATTTAGGGCCGTTGAATTGTATAAGAGTAGATTTTGTTAGCATATTTGTGTTTGATGATGATGATGATGTTGATGATGATGAAGTGTTAGGCCCAGCCCCCATGGCTCGACCGATGAACACTAGGTTGGATGATAACAGGAATTGAACCCGGGCTGCCCAGATGGCTGGCAGTTATGCTACCAAGTCAGCCAAGACAGCGGACATATTTGTATATATTCGGAACTAAATTGCTTCTACAGATTTAACACAAGGAGTTAATTTACTGTAACTTTTACAGCGTATGACAACAAAATAGCACCTTTTAATTTTTTTTATTATATCAATAGCTTTTACAGTAAAAAATTTAATGTGTGTGGTGACCATCGATTTATTTTTAAATTTGAAACCCATGCATCTGTAATAAAATAAGATGTCTGTGCCTGATGCCCAGCATGCAGAGATCTGAAATTTTAAACATATTGGACTGAAGGGTGGCCAAATGTACCTCGAAGCCGAATTTTTAATTATGAGTTATGAGTGAAAAACTGGCAGAAAATGTTATTGTGTCGTAACTTGGATTTTTTCAATATATTGCATGGAATTATTGATTGCTTTGATTCTGTGAGCTCACCCTGGCCGACTCATTTCTTTATAATGTCAAGGCATGCAGAAATCTGAAATTTTCAACATAGACGGAAAAGGGATAATGAAAGTAGTCCTGAATGGGCAAACTTTCGTCGATTTGGACAGAACTCACTATGCAGGGGTTTTCTAGGCCAGGAAACTCGAATCTGAGGTCATTTTTCCCAGGCAATGCTTTATAATCGTGGAATATATACCATGTGATTCGCATTTAGGTATTAATAAATATAATGTTTTAACTATTTTGCTCCTAATTTTTAATCTTTGAATTAATTATCGTGGCCGAAGCCACGACTCCTGCTAGTTGAACAAAAGTTTTTTCTTCTTTTCTAGTAAAGATTCAGGAAAATTAATGTGCTGATAGCTTTCTAAACATGTCATTGATCCTATTAAATAACAAATTCATACATTTCACTGGGACAAGTTTTATTTCCCCAGATGCTATAACTTCCTGACTATATGAAGGGTACAGTGGAAGAAGGAGGAATGTCAAGAAATCAAAGTTTCACTATCTAATCGTGGTATGTAATTCATGTGATTTAGGTGTTATGAAATATAATGATTTAACTATTATGCTCTCAATTTTTAATTTTTACTTTTTGAAATAATTATCACGGGCACATGCTAGTAGAATCTAAAACCAATTAATCATAATGTAGGTAATTATTAATTCTATAAGAATTAAATCAGCAGGAAATTTTTTTCCATAAAATTTTCATATTTCTTGATTTTTTGTACAGTAAAATACGTCCAACATTTATAAGCAATGGAATGTGGATAGACAGAAATATACTCTATACCACTAAGAAATTAACGCGCCAAGCTGACACGTCTACAGTGAATGTCATGTTGCTACTGACATTCCTCCTTCATTCCCTGTACAGTGAAATTTAAACTGCTATTTTTCCCTTACCTTATTCTTTCTTCGCCAGGTTCATAAGTAGACCTGGGATTTTAGGCTCTAAAAAACTTGGTTTTAGGCACCTAAAATAGGCTTTTAAAACAAGTAAATAGCCTTTTAAACTAGAGAATAGGCACTTAAAATATGCTTCAAAAATGTGTAAATAGACAGAAAATAGACTTTACAATATTACAACACACACTTAAACTATCAGGAAACTAAGGTATTACTTGGACGTGAAAGGGCCGAGAAATTTTGTCCAGAGGCTCTAATTTAGGCTTGGAGTTCTTTTACATGCCGTAAATCTACGACACGGGTCCCCCAGCTTAAAGTCCCTCCCGGAGGACTCCGTGCCCAGGATTTTTACGTCCTGAAAAACCCATCGACCGTGGCCGGGTTTGATCCCGCGACCTTCGGATCTAGAGGTGGGCATGCTACCTCTAGACCACCGTGGCCGACACTTAAACTGTAACCTGATCTTTTTATTACTGTTAGAAACGTGGTATATCTATTCTTAACAGAAATAACTGCAAAATTAAGACAGAATTAAAAAGACATTCATCAAAAGCAATTATGGCTCATTAGAAAAATTAGATCACTACAGGCCTTGAAGGGCCTTGGATTTCAATAACAGCCTGCAGATATTGTGGTCATCACACTGGCGACTTGACACAGTATGTCCCTTCTTACTGCTTGCTCCTTGTTTTTTTGAGCTAATCCTCCCCTGTCAATCAGTATTCCTTTGGCGACAATTGTTTGGGTAAATCAAGGTTTTGTGAAAAACCGACACTTTGTTGTTCTGCTCTTCATTCAAGGATGTCCATAATTGTAAAAATTGCAGCATTTTAATTTCATTTCAAATGTACAAAATAGGCATTTTAGGCACTAAAATAGTAAAATAGGCTCTAAAGGCCCAAATAGGCATTTTAGGGCACTATAAAACTCTATAAATGTAAGTGATTTATCATGAAACATCAACATATTTAAAAATTTTCATGTTATTTCATAAGGAACGAAATAGGCATTTGCCTTAAAATCCCAGGTCTATCATAAGCAAGACTAAAAGATTGCACAGTCAGCTACCAGATGGGCTTGATAACTCAATTTCCAATTTTGGTTGACATTCCCCCTTCTTCTCCTGTACCCATCATATACTATTAGTAATTATTAAAGCTCTTGGAAAATGTGATTTAGATAATTAGCATTATGATTACCTCGATCTCTGCAAATTACCACCATGAGAGAAAGGCATTCTGCCCGGGCAACTTCCAGCTCCCATTTCTTGTCTTGCACTTCCTTCTCAAGAGCTCTAATCCTCATCTGCTGGGTCGCATCAGCTTTCTCTTGACCATGCTCTAGGATCATCTCACACTACAACAACCCAAATACAAATTTTGACTCTTAGTATAATATAGTCTAGTGTAGAAACCACACAGTGTAATATATTATGTATATTATAGAATTCAAGTAGCAAATTCAAGTAAAATCTTTAAAGCCATTTTTGAGAAAATCAGCAAAAATGTCATTCTCTGTAAAGTGGTTGTAAAAATTAATTGCATCCCCGAAGGATACACAACTGAAATAAAATTATCGTTGAGCTAGGCCGTTCACAGACACACAGACATGTATCTGAAAATAGAAAAACATGTAGGCCTATTTTATTCTTCATAAAATAGGCCTACATATTTATAAATGGCATATTGACTCATCGGCTAAAGTTCAAACTGCATGCTCGATGCTCAAATAACCAGGCCGAGCAACTTGCAATTCTAGAAGTACTAAAAAAACTAAATGAGCTGGGAAATCAAGGGAACAATGATAAACGCATTGCATTGTTTACTGATAGGAAGATAACCCTAGACCAACTTAGAAACAACTTGAAGCACAACCAGCTGATAGAATCAATCAAAACTGAAATCCTGGCTCTGACAAAATCAGGATGGACACTGCATTTCGGTTGGGTGAAAGGACACTTGGGGATATATGGAAATGAAATAGTGGACAGACTAGCAAAGGAGGAAGATAATGAAATAAGATATGATAAAACACCAAAAGATGTTCTAATAACTAGAGAGAAAGAAGCTGGACTCGATGCATGGCAACAGCAATGGACAGCATCAAGGAAAGGAGCAATAACTAAAGAATTCTTCCCATCCGTGAGAAGCAGATTAAGACAGAAACTGCCTATTTGCCAAGAATTCACTACAATGATCACAGGACATGGCAACCTTAGATCATATCACCACAGATTTGCTTTACTGGATAGCCCATTATGCAAGTGCCAAGAAGAGGATCAAACGGTAGATCACATAATATTCCGATGTAAAATTGTAAACCAACAAAGAAATGACATGATCAGGAAAATACAAAGTAGAGGATGCGTGTGGCCCGTAACCAAAGAGGAACTTTTGAAAACTCATTTAAAGAACTTTGTTAATTTCGTAAAATCCATAAACTTCACAGATATAGAGTAACTAAAGCATAAATTTCAAATTATCTTACTAACTAACCTTACATGTTGTATTAGAATTGTTTAGAAAATTCTCACTAAACATACTAACTCTCTCTCTCTCTGTCCTATATCCCCAGTGTCGGGGCGAAGGGCCTCAAATTGGAGGTTTCTGATACCTGTGTGAATTTCTGTTACGCTTATTTTCCGAGAGAGGGCAGAGGGACAGGTGGTAAGCCCAACGCCTCACAACCCCCCAGGAAACTAAGGTATTACTTGGAAGTGAAAGGCCGGGAAATTTTGTCCAGATGCTCTAATTTAGGCTTGGAGTTCTTTTATGTGCCGTAAATCTACGACACGGGACCCCCAGCTTAAAGTCCCTCCCGGAGGACTCCGTGCCCAGGATTTTTACGTCATGAAAAATCCATCGACCGCGGCCGGGTTTGATCCCGCGACCTGCGGATCTAGAGGCGGGCACGCTACCCCTAGACCACCGCTGCCGACGAAACATACTATAATTTAAGTTAAATATATGTAAATTGTGTGTATTGACGTTAAAGGCATGTAGTAGTCTTAAGGAATGGAGCATGCCAGTAATAATTTAATAAAAAATTTAATAAAATAAAAAATTGTAGGCCTATTTATGTTAAAAACTCGACACTGTGTTTTGTAGTCGAACGTAATACTTTCTCTAGACGAAGGAAGTAAAAAGCAGAATGTGATGTTTATACGGTATAAGACATCAATCTGTCTGAAGTCAGCTGATGCCACTTTCTCAACACATTGAAAATTCTTTAAAAAGCTTTTTGATTGAAAACCAATCTCTATAATATATATAAAAGGCTTTGTCCTGACAGACTGACTGACAGAGAATCAACGTAGAGCTTAAACTATAATGGGTAGAGACTTGGAATTTTGACAGTACCTTTGTTTCATAATATAAGTGCTCACTAAGAAAGGATTTTGAAAAATTTTGACTTTGAATGCCAAAAATTAAATGTTTTTGAGAATACTTAATCCCTTTTTACACAGAATTATCAAATCCAAATCACAGTTCACTTGACAACAGTATTGTTGGCAGTCTTCACATAAGGCTTTGGAAATAAATGAAACGAGACTTGACAAATTAGAGAACTATCAATATAATCCATGTTATAAATAAATATTAAAGAATGAAATCCACGAAAATAATGCAGTCACATAACTTTCTCTACCCTGGACATAGAGAAAACAATACGAGGTATGGTAATGTGTGTATTATTATATCGCAGGTTTTTGAGGAGAGAAGTATGAAAGTGATTTGCATTTCTATTTAACTTCATCCCCAAAACGGTTTTATGGTAACATGAGAGTGAGAAATAAATATTCTGCAAAGACAATACAATTTTATGTTACCGGAATTTCTGTTTCTTCTTATTTGAACCCCTACCAGGCTTGCTGTGTACAAGCAATGGGATGCAAAATTCTCCATCCTCTATGAGTCATTAAAAGCTATACCAAGCGTTTTCTGAGGAAATAGTTTGAGTGTGATAAATCGTTCTTCCTATTTCAAATTCTAAATATAATGACCTATAATTTAAAAATCGAAAGTCCTTAATAAGATATTTTCCAATTACAAAATAAAAAACCTGGGTGACAGCTGGCCTTCTAAGCTAGTTTCAGATATAGGCCTATTGCTAAAACCGACTATTTTTATACACAATCTTCATCCCTCTACTTATTAGGACAGGAGCAAACATCTAACACATAATATTGTTTGGATGAACAAAGAATTATTTCTTGTAAAATGGTCTTGGCTTTGACATCCTTGCTCTATGACTTTTAATAAACATTTGTGATGTACATTTCAAACAATTACTACAAGAAGCATTATTATTATTATTATTATTATTATTATTATTATTATTATTATTATTATTATTATTATTATTATTATCATCATCATCATCATCATCGTCATCATCATCGTTACTATTACTACAGCTTGGAAGCTAAAGACCTATAAATCACCTTTAAAAAAACAAAAATATCCTAAAAAGTAATAATTGTTAGAAAAAGGAATGTAAAAGTGCAATTCAAATTAATAATTTTAGTTTTAAGTATGTTAGCTTGATAGTTTTGTATGGTTAATGAATAACACCGAAATATTTTACCTATGTATAGAGGGGGCAAAGACAAGCAACTTTTATTAGGAGATTTTTGCTCTGTGGATTCAATTTTTCCGGTTACAGCATAAAATTTCCCAGGGCACTGACTTCTTACATTAGAAAAAAAATGCAAAACACTGTAGTCGGAATAAAAAAAAAGACTAATGCAGTGGCGACCAGTCATGTGATTAGTCTGTAAATTTTGTAGATTATGGAAACACAAAATTATGATATAGCTGTTACAAATGATTAAGAGTCAGGTTTTTATTGATCACTAGGAAGGCATGAAGTCAATTTAATGAAAATTTTAATCCTATTTCGTGTAAATATTGATTTATGAGAATCATATTATAATTACTTTAATGCCCTATAGCATACACATTTTACGTCATAGAGCAAAATTCTTGTAATAAAAGTTGCTTGTCTAAGTCCCCTCTATGTACAGGTAAGATATTTCGGTGTTATTTATTAACACCCTGTATAAGTTGAAAATCTTGCTTGTCCTTGGTGACAGAATTTCAATGAGTTTTAAAGACAAGTAAGAATCAGTTTGAAAAATTTTATGTCATAACCGGGATTTGAACACGGATCTTCGGCTTAACGCGCCGATGCTCTACCATTGAGCTACCATGACAATATGCCAGTACGACATCAAATTCGACAACTGATTCAGAAGACAAGGCAGACCACGGGAGGTTTCTCCGTTGAGAACACGCGTGTCGTACTGGCATATTGTCATGGTAGCTCAATGGTAGAGCATCGGCGCGTTAAGCCGAAGATCCGTGTTCAAATCCCGGTTATGACATAAAATTTTTCAAACTGATTCTTACTTGTATTAATATCCCAGACATGGATTTAATGTCTATTTCCTTTCCCTCCACTTAATTAAAAGTTTTAAAGAATTCCACTAGCCTCGGTTATAGTATGTCTCAAGCTTACCGCAGGTTTTTCTGGCCGTAATACTTGATCAGCAGTCTTCATCTCAATCTGGAGATCCTGGTCCTCAGGCAACAGGAAGGTAACTGTCTTCTGCAAAATTAGAATAATTTTCATCACTTCTTTTCTATAATTTGCATATGTCTTTAGTGATGATGGTGATGATGACAATGATAATAAATATAGTCAAGTGTATGTTTATTTTAGTTAAATAATTAGCTAGACTGACTACAATTTTCTTTCTTTCTTTACCTGAGTTTCACCTCTCCCTTTTATGAACTTTTAAGCGACCCAAGCCGCCCGGGCCTTTCAGGGCCGCGACCAGTCGGGAGAGGGATTATCTATGGATCACATACATACTTTTTTGACCAGACAAGGACATGGAAGGCCTCCCCAGATGAGTGATCAGCCCAATGCTGGGGCCACCTCTGGGGTCACATAGGACGAGACACACCATTCACACACACACACTCATTCCAAACAAGGCGAGGATGGGATAAAGATGATAATGACGGCCAGATGATATCCGGGAACCACAAGGGCCTAAAGTTACCCGACATTTGTCTCATAGGTGAGGAAAAACCCTGGAAAAAACCTCACCCAGGTAACTTGTCCCAACCAGGAATCGAACCCGGGCCCGCTGCGTGAGAGGATCGAACACATCCCCTGAGCCACAGCGGTGGACTGACTACAATTTTAAAAGTTTGAAATTATAGGATTTTATTCAAAAGTAGTCGAACGTTTGAAACACTTTTAGCTCACTTACGTACCTTTACTAGGACATGTTTCAAGGGGTAAGTACCCTCCCATTGTCGGCTAGCGTTCTGGCGTTTGCCAGAACGCCAGTCGACCGCTAGCCGACGATGGGAGGGTACTTACCGTAAACATGTCCTAGTAAAGGTACGTAAGTGAGCTAAAAGTGTTTCAAACGTTCGACTACTTTTGAATAATTAGTATAGTTTCACTGTCAAAAAACTTCATTCCTAAACTTTGTGTTATAGGATTTTGTTTATGATTATTTTCAGTAAGGTGGATCTCCCTGAGGAGTTCTCCACCTCATTTAATAGAATGCTGCTAACCTAACCTGAACACTCTTCTCCCTAAGCAGTTGACCACCTCATTTAATAGAATGCTACTAACCTTAACCATGGGTTGCTCATTACATCTCATGAAATGGAAATGGCTCAGCTCTTCTTTGACCTTGACATCCAGTTCATCAGCTCCTTTTCTCAGCTTTCTATTAGGTGTAACGCCATCTTCTCTTCTCTGTAACATTCATATGGTATACATGATATCAGTTTTCCAATGCATGGTCTTTGACTTCTGATTGGTGGCATTCCCTTCCTCCTTCCCGTTCTTCCAATGAATTCGCTTTTCTCTCTCAGCTACTGAGCTCACGATTTCTTTTAAAATGGATAAGTTATGAGAACATTATAGGAGAAAAATTCCTCCGGAACGGGGACTTGAACCCAGGACCTTTGGCTATTCGCGCCAATGCTCTACCAACTGAGCTAAGCTGGAGCTCAATTCACAGCGCCAGATGGAACTTCTCTCCTATGACTGACCTATGACCCTTGGGCAATCAGTCATAGGAGAGAAGTTCCATCTGGCGCTGTGAATTGAGCTCCGGCTTAGCTCAGTTGGTAGAGCATTGGCGCGAATAGCCAAAGGTCCTGGGTTCAAGTCCCAGTTCCGGAGGAATTTTTCTCCTATAATGTTCTCATGTAGTGTCCAACAGAGACAATAATCTGTGGCTCATGAATGCTTATATATCTATGGATAAGTTATGTTAGTCCTTCTTTCTGTCCATGATACTTTTAATACAAATACAAATACAAAAATATTTATTGTCCTTAAGCAGATACAATTTGCAATAGACAAGATTAAAAGAAGATTGTGTTAAAACCTTATATATTGTAAAGAAAAATATTTACTTAGCTCATAAAAAGGGTTTTGAATGAGTCAGTTGTGTAGCCTTTTTTTGAATAGTTCAAGTACTAGGTGTTTACTGTCTTCACTTAAATTATTATACAATTTCATACTTATTATGGCGTAACTGCTACAGCTTTTTGTTAGCCTATTATATGGAATAACGTCGTTAAGATAGCAAAACCTCGTATCTCAAAAATTGACGATTTTGAGATTTTAGCTTCATGGTATAAAATAAGGCATTCAGCTCAAGATGCAAGAACCCGCATCTCAATATTGTACATAATAACGACACAGTGTAAAATTATCAAAACCTCATAACTCGCGATGTTTAAAATTTAAGATGCTAAACCTCGTATCTCAAAATACGAGTTATCGTAGTACACCTATTTGGTGCCACCTTATTTAAATCATAGGTTGGTAATACTCGTATTTCACAAACACATTTACCGCTTTGTATTTTTCCGCTTCTTTCATTATTGAGTCACTAGATACAAGTTCATTCCCGTGCTGTGTAGTATTCAGTACAGATGTGAAGAACTTGCTGGTTACTCCTCAACATGGTAAGTAATAAGATATTTGTAATTCTAAAGCAATATCATTTTGCAATATAAAGTTAGAGTTTTTACGAAATGTTCTCTGCACGATCTCAATACGTTTATAGTAATTCTGTAATATCTTGATAGAAACTCAATATATCAATCTCAAACAAAAGAAAATAATGCATTTTCGTAGTTCATAATGGAAAACTGTGTAACAATTGAGGACTCTATTCGAATATTTCAGGATAATAAACTGCAATCTAATACACATTATGAGTCAAGAGGGAAAAGGATGCTTGAAATGGCTCTGCAACTGTCTGGAAAATCATCCTCATCAGCTGCAACTCCAGTATTGTCACCGCAGTTACCATCACCAGAGGTATCATCACCATCACCAGAGGTATCACCACCACCACCACAAAACACAACAAAAGCAGGTAACAAGTGTTTAAGTTAAAATGCTTCAATTTTAAGCCAGATAGTAGGAAGCGACTTCGAAGATTCGAGCAGAGATTATGAACCTACAAGTGACTGCATATCTGAAGAATCAGATGATCCAGCACCCAGAAGAAAAAAAAGAAAGACAGTAAGTAATACAAGCCGGAAGAATGTTACAAGTGAAATAAGGGAAAGTCAACAGGGAACTATTACACATGGTGAAGTTACAAATAAATGTAATGCTATCATAGAAAATGAGAGCTCTGCCGAGAGAGATAACTTACAATTATCTACTCATACTGAAGTCCCAGAAATACCGGAAACAAGCATTGCAAAAGAAACAGTTACAATGAAGAAACGTGCTCAAAAAGGAAAAGCAGATCCAGCATTGTGGAAAAGAAATAAAGCAAAGAATTGTAGAATGATGGGCGAAAAATATAAGAGCTGTGGTAGTAAAAAAAATGGAAATGACATTGAAATAACAAGAGAACCACGTGTAATTTGATCACGGTGTTCATCTCAACTCTGTACAAAATCAAAAAACAAAAGGAAGTGTTCTACTATATCAGAAGATGAAAGAGCTGAGGCATTTAAGCTTTTCTGGTCAAACATGAATTGGGATCAAAGGAAAATTTACACTGCTACTTTGGTCAACAGGAAAGGAGTTAAACAAAAAACAAAAACAGGAATATCAAGAAGAAAATTCAGTCTTCAGTACAATTTAAAAGTAAATGATGATGTACTACCTGTGTCTAAGGAAATGTTCCTTTCAACATTAGGGATTGGTGAATGGTCTGCTAGAAGCTGGGTGAAAGTGACCCTAGAGGAAGATTTAGAATCAAAGGATGTACGGTATGTAAAGAAGGAAATAATTCCGAAACTACCATCCCATTATTGCAGATTTTCTAGTTCGAAGCTTTATTTGGAGCCACACTTCTCATCTTACAGTGAGCTGTATAGGGTATTTAAAGAAGACTGCAACTCCAATAACATTGAACCTGTTGCTGGCAGAGATTTATTTGTGAAGATCATTAAAGAAAGAGATATTGCCCTTTCCAAACCCAAGAAAGATGAATGTGATCTGTGCTTTTCCCACAAGATTGGCAATGTTTAGATGTTGATTATAATGCTCATCAGTTAAAGAAAGAGAGAGCACGACAGGAAAAATCTTTCGACAAAAAGTTAGCAGAATAAGGAAAAATTTGTGTCTTTACTATGGATGTGCAAGCGGTGCAACTAGTGCCTGCTACTCAAGCAAGTTCTCTCTACTTTAAGCAAAAATTAGCATGCCACAATTTCACTATTTACAATTTAGAAGATGGCTCAGTAGTTTGCTATGCTTGGCATGAAGATGAAGGGGGATTGATTGCCAATGTTTTCGGCACGTGCATTGCAGATTTCTTGGATACAGAAATAAAAGATTGCGACAAAAGTAAGGATAAACTATTGTACAGTGATGGTTGTTGTGCTCAGAATAGAAATGCTGTGCTATCAAATGTTTTACAGAATTTTAGCATTGTGAGTGGATCAACGATTATGCAGAAATATTTAGTAAGAGGCCACACACAGATGGAATGTGACAGTGTTCATTCTACAATAGAGAGAAGAAAGAAAAATAGGGATTTGTACTCTCCAGCTAATTATGTTCAAGTTATAACAGTAGCTAGGTGCGGTAAACAAGGACAGTACAAAGTAAAATATGTATGTCATGATTTTTTCAAGGATTTTTCTGAAATTCAATACTATAAGTCAATACGTCCAGGAAACAAAGTGGGTGAGCCATGTGTCAATGACATTTCAGCCCTAAAGTACAATCCGCATGCTGGTATTGAGTACGAGTTGAACTTTGATGATGACTGGAAATTACTTTTGAGACGACCAAATACTGTAATTGGGAGTGAGAAACTGCTTTATCCTGGAACTATTCCTATTTCCTCTCAAAAGTATAACGACCTGATGTCATTGAAGCCAGTTATTCCAATAGACTACCATCCATTTTACGAGGGCCTACTGCACAACTAGATCAGTGAAGAAAGGATGAAAAATACGCAAGAATCACTAGGATTTCGTCATTTGTTGTAGTTCTGTACTTGATTAATTGCAAGTTCCTGTATATTAAAAGTTAACAAGATTTGGGAGTATTGTTACAATATTATTTATCTCCATCCATCATATAAGAAATAATTTGAACAAAGTGCAATAACTCGTAACATGAATAATACGCTCCAAAACAGTTTGTGGCAAATAATGAGATCACTTCCACTTGTTTGAAATTGTGGAAATTAGGCAGTTTTTTTCGTTTACTGAAAAATGTACATTTTTGAGATACGAGGTTTTGTTATCTTAACAACGAATTAATTATCCAGTGTATAGTGTCATGGATATGAGATCTATATATAGAAAGACCAGTAATAGAGTTATTATGGGCATAGGATAAACACAAATATATATATACTAGCTTAAAAGACCCGGCGTTTTGTATTTTGTAATTGGAAATTAACTTATGAAGGATTTTCAATTTTAAATTCTAGGTCCTTATATAGGCATTTATAATTTGAAATAGGAAGAACGACTTATTACACTCAAACTATTCCCTCAGAAAACGCTTGATATAGTTTTTTATGGCTCATAGAGCATCTAGAATGTTGCATCCCATCGCTTGTACAGTGCACAGCAAGCCTGGTAGAGGTTTAAATAAGAAGAAACAGAAATTCCTGTAACATAAAATTGTAATATCGAGGCGGGAAATTTCCCACTCTTATGTTACCATAAAGCCGTTTTGGGGATGAAATTAAACAGAAAGCATTATCACTTTCATACTTTTCTCTCCAAAAAACTGCGATATAATATAATAATATACACATTACCATACCTCGTTTTGTTTTCTCTATGTCCAGGGTAGAGAAAGTTATGTGATTCCATTATTTTAGTGGATTTCATTCTGTAATATTTATTTATAGCATGAATTATTTTGATAACTTCTCTTATTTGTCAAAAGTGCATCTCATTTGTTTTTTCCAAGCCCATCTGATACCATTTGGCAACAATATATTCTGTGATTTGGAATTGATAATTCTATGTAAAAAGGGATTAAGTATTTTCAAAAACCATTTAATTTTTGGCATTTAGAATCAGAATTTTTCAAAATCCTTTCCTAGTGAGCACCTACATTATGAAACGAAGGTACTGTCAAAATTCCAAGTCTCTACCTGTTATAGTTTAGGCTGTACGTTGATTCCTGTCATTCAGTCAGTCAGTCAGTCATTCATTCAGTCAGTCAGGACAAAGCCTTTTATATATATAGAGATTAACCACTGTCAGTATACCACTACTTACAAACAGTGGTTTACAGTGTGTGAAAACAGAAGTCTTGTTAAGTGCCAGTATGGTACTTTATGAGATTGTGTGTGGGGACGGGGAAATGTCTGTCCGTCTGACTGTGTCTGTACGCACGATAACTCAAATACGATTAATCGGATTTTAATGAAACTTGGTATACACATTCACAATGTTCATGGGAAGAAGCCTATTGATATTGGACCAAATCGGTTGACCGTTACCAGAGTAAAACCCAATTTAGTGTCTATTTTCAAGACATGATAACTCAAATATGCTTTATCGGATTTTCATGAAACTTGGTATACCAATTATAATGTCCATGGCAAGAAGTCTATTGATATTGGACCAAATCGGTTGGCCGGTACCGGAATAATGCCCAATTTAGTGCCTTTTTATGGTAATATATCACAAAGGCGCAGATAACTCAAATACGCTTTATCGGATTTTCATGAAACTTGGTATACGAATTTATGACCTTCTTGGGTACAAGCCTATTGAATTTGGGCCAAATCGGTTGACCGGTACCGAAATAACGAGAATATCAATATTAATTCTGTAATGAATATTCTTCCGTGGCCCACAATATATTAAAATAATGTAACAAATGGCAAATCATATACTGATATTGTTAACATTCCTGATTGATTTGTTTTTTGTTTCTTCATAACGATGTCAGTCTGGGCTAAATAATAATTTAAATAATGTACATAAAAGATTAACAACTAGCCGTTGAATATTGATATTATATTGTGCATTCTATGGATATGTAGACTACCGATATTTACATTAGGCTAGGCCTATAATTTAATGTGAGTATTTTTCATATTCATTCCTGTGCAGCAATAGGCCTATACCTAATGTAATTTCTGACAGATTTCATATTGATTTTTTATTCATTCATAACCTTTAAGGCTGCTTAAACTTGAAACAGACATATCAGCGAATCGTAGGCCTATTGCATCATTATTATTATTATTGCCAGCACATTTTGATTTTGGAGTTTAACTCTGAGATCTATTACAAAAATAACTTTTTTGCATGGGCCTATCATAATTGCGTTTATCACTGATTAAAAGAAGCATACTGGCACTTTGTTACATCAGTTTACCTGATTTTATTTATTTACTAGCTTATGCCCGCGGCTTCGCCCGTGATAATTATTTCAAAAATTAAAAATTAAGAGCATAATAGTTAAATCATCATATTTAGCCTATTAACACCTAAATCACGTGGACTACATACCACGATTAGATAGCGTCGCCTGGTAAAAGCGACCTCAGATTCGAGGTCCTTGGCCCAGAAAACCCCTGTATAGTGAGTTTCGTCCAAATAAAACAATGTTTGACCATATTAGGGCTTACAACATTCAAGTGATCGCGAAAGTTTTATTTCAAGGTATGACAAAAATAGACAAAGCCAACTGTAACTGTCAATCTTCCATTTAATTTAATTCCAAACCCATCTGAAACCCACTGGCAACAATATGTTTTAATGTCAAATGTGATTCGGTTTCGATAATTCTGTGTAGCAAGGGATTAAGTATTCTCAAAAACATTTAATTTTTGGCATTTAAAATCAAAATTTTTCAAAATCCTTTCTTAGTGAGCACCTACATTATGAAACGAAGGTACTGTCAAAATTCCAAGTCTGTACCTGTTATAGTTTAGGCTCTACGTTGATTCCTGTCAGTCAGTCAGTCAAGACAAAGCCTTTTATATCTCTATATATATAAAAGGCTTTGTCCTGACTGACTGAATGACTGACTGACTGATTGACTGAATGACAGGAATCAACGTACAGCCTAAACTATAACAGGTAGAGACTTGGAATTTTGACAGTACCTTCGTTTCATAATGTAGGTGCTCACTAAGAAAGGATTTTGAAAAATTCTGATTCTAAATGCCAAAAATTAAATGTTTTTGAAAATACTTAATCCCTTTTTACATAGAATTATCAATTCCAAATCACAGAATATATTGTTGCCAAATGGTATCAGGTGGGCTTGGAAAAAACAATTGAAATGCACTTTTGACAAATAAGAGAAGTTATCAAAATAATTCATGTTATAAATTAATATTACAGAATGAAATCCACTAAAATAATGGAATCACATAACTTTCTCTACCCTGGACATAGAGAAAACAAAACGAGGTATGGTAATGTGTATATTATTATACTAGCATGTGCCCGCGGCTTCGCCTGCGATAATTATTTCAAAAATTAAAAATTAAGAGCATAATAGTAAAATCAATATATTTATTAACTCCTAAATCACGTGGACTACATACCACGATTAGATAGCATCGTCTGGTAAAAGCGACCTCAGATTCGAGTTTCTTGGCCCAGAAAACCTCTGTATAGTGAGATTCGTCCAAATAAAACAACGTTTGACCATATTTAGAGCTTACAACATTCAAGCGATCGCGAAAGTTTCATTTTCAAGGTATGACAAAAGTAGCCAAAGCCAACTGTAATTGATTTGACATTGAAATGTATAACTGAAAACTTATGTTTTGAAAACGCACAAAATGCACGTTTTTTGCCCGTTTTTCACTCATAACTCACGAACGAAAACTAAAATTAAAATTCCGGCTTCGAGGTGCATTTTCCGACCCTTCAGCCCACCTATGTTTAAAATTTCAGATCTCTGCGTTCAGTAGATTTCGCTGGACATCGAGGACAATTCCTATAGATAATATGAATTATAATGATACCTTCTCTAATTTGTCAAACATCCATTTCATTTAATCCAAACCCACCTATACCATTGGCAACAATATGTTCTGTGAATTTGTTTCGATAATTCTATGTAAAAAGGGATTAAGTATTTTCAAAAACATTTAATTTTTGGCATTTAGAATCAGAATTTTTCAAAATCCCTTCTTAGTGAGCATCTACATTATGAAACGAAGGTACTATCAAAATTCCAAGTCTCTACCTGTTATAGTTTAGGCTGTACGTTGATTCCTGTCAGTCAATCAGTCAGTCATTCAGTCAGTCAGTCAGGACAAAGCCTTTTATATATATAAGAGATTATATCGCAGGTTTTTGGAGAGAAAAGTATGAAAGTGATAATGCTTTATGGTAACATAAGAGTGGGAAATTTCCCGCCTCGATATTACAATTTTATGTTACAGGAATTTCTGTTTCTTCTTATTTAAACCTCCACCAGGCTGGCTGTGCACTGTACAAGCGATGGGATGCAACATTCTAGATCCTCTATGAGCCATAAAAAACTATATCAAGCGTTTTCTGAGGGAATAGTTTGAGTGTAATAAGTCGTTCTTCCTATTTCAAATTATAAATGCCTATATATAAGGACCTAGAATTTAAAATTGAAAATCCTTCATAAGCTAATTTCCAATTACAAAATACAAAACCCGGGCGACGCCGGGTCTTTTAAGCTAGTGTGCTAATATAGGCAAAGATCACAGCATATTTTCAATTATTGGAGACAAACACATAGATTTAATCACAAATTTTTTGTAGATAAAAAATAAAATAAACATGCCCTTAATATAGTTTATGCAAATGCTCCTAGAAAATATTAGTTTTTAGTATAATACCGGGTCTTTTATATTGTTTTAGTATACATTTTACAACCACCAAACGAGGTATGCTAAATATTGAAAGCAACAACATAGAGAAATGTGAATTCTGCCCATGTTTGTGTTTTATTTTGCAATCTGAATCATGTTTCATTTCAAGTATGAAAAAATATTTTGTGAATTGCATTTAAAATGACAGCAAGATCCTTCAATCTACAAAAAATGCCATGACAATGACTAATGAAATTAAAAACTGACTTATCAGCACAACTCAAGGAAAAATACAACATGAAAATGCATGATTCTGCTTCGTTACATTTACATCATTGTTCTAATGTGAAAAAGATATCATTGCCAAAAAATTTTAGTTCCTTTTCAGTACACACGGAATTCATCTTATTTATGCGTTGATTTCATTCTGAACAAAGGCAACTAATGATTATTTTACTGAAGTGGATATATTTTGCCATTTTACAATAGAAATAGTATTATTGTCTCAGAACTTAATCAGCTCTGTGTATAATATTAACAATAGGAGATACCATGATTGCTGGTTGCTAAATAAAAATAAAATATGAACAAAAGCTGAATTTAAGGTATATAATATAAATTATTTCATTAATAAAATTATGTACTGTAGACATAGGGGCCCGGGTTTGTTTCCTGGTCAGGACAAGTAACCTAGTTGGGGGCTTCTCCTCACCTATGATGCAAATATCAGGTAACTTTTGGCCATCTTCCTCCCATCGGCGTTTTGAGTGTGTGTGTACCGTCCTATGTGTTAGTTTTGTCTCGGAGGTGGCCCCGGCATTGGGTTGATCACTCAACCATGTCCTTGCCTAGTGTATGTCTGTGGCCACCGGAAGGTAGAAGTCCCATAAGGCCTCGGGCGGCATAAATTAAACTTTGGTAATGTAGAAGAAGGCAATAGAGATTATAATTTGGCTTTTTCTACAGACAGGCGTAAGGCTATAGGAATCACGTTCATCGAGTACTTACCTCACTGAGTTCCATAATTCTTCGCTTTTATACTTAATTCGCTTACAATATCTTTGATTATCTCTAATCTCACAATGAGTTAAAATCAAAGGGAAGAGTTTCCATGGAAACGCCATACAGGTATTGTTTACAAGCTAAAAGTTATATTTGAAACATGTTCTTAAGAATTTATTTGAAGGGTAGTTGTATGTCTTGCGTGATGAACAATGCAGGCTGAGCATGAGGCAATTGAATGCACACTCCCAGCAATGCAGGCCTTATTCTAACATATCATAATGTGAATTGAGAAAGTCTGATTTCGTTAGGTTGAGAATCCTTACCACTTTAAGATGAAGAAAGTCACAGTTTTATCAAAAAGTGTCACACAATTTTGTACATGAGATCTTTATACTATGGGCTAAATCATTAAAAGTAATTTCCCTGTAGGGTAGTTATAAGCCAAATCAGACTTTGAGTTATAGTCCAGTCAATGAATGTAGAGAGAAATAGAAGGAACAAATTTCTTTTACTTTGGGACTCTGTCTGGACTAATAAGGAGATAAACATATTAAAAGTCCTTATACATGCAAGCATGGATGGTCCTTTTTTTGGTTTTTAGCTGATATCTCGAAAACTACGCTTCAAAATGAAAGCTAACAACATTTTCTACAAGATTGTTATTGGTCTATTCTTTATTTTTTTCTATTCCCAACAGTTTTCTAGATATCCTCTAGCAAATATTGGAAATTTTCCAAAATAGCTTTTTTGCCTCATGCTTTTTCACTAACTTTGCCTTCTAGCACCTCAGTCTTTACATTTACGTCAAGCCTGGGTAAAACGTAACTATGTAATAAACAAACATTCATTAAAAATTCAATCATGTAAAGACAGTACATGTAATGGCAAAGTATTGAATGGTTCCATATGTTCTGTCTTTTCACAGTCATTATCCTCATTGCGACAATTCTGGACATTTTGGTATTTAGTGACTGGCAAAGAAAACATTTCCAAAATTTCTTCCTATGACTGGGGAACAAAATTTGTTTACAAACAGATGAAATGCACGTAAACCATTAGAGTTCTGGCCCGACTAGAGGGAGGGGCATCAGTGGTTGCAGCCCCAAAAGGGGGCCCTTCCGACTAGGTTTTATTTTTTGCTTTCTAAATTTACTCTAAAATAAAATTGGTTAAAAGTCAATAAACAGCTTAAGTTATGTTTTGTGTGTTTATTTCATCTGCATTGTCCTGTCGTATAACGGTGACAAGAAATTATCAGTTAATCTGAAACAGATTATTCTTGAAGAAAAATTGCTATTTTGAAAAGTAGAAGCAGAAATCCTTTTGGACTGAACAGTAGGCCTAACTAACGTTAGGCATTTAAAATCATAATTTTAAAAAGATTGAACTGGTACATACAGATAAAATTGTTCCTAATTAGAACATTTTAATGTATTTTTCCGTTTCGTGCCCGGCATCAGTTAACTGATTTGGTCCAAAATCAATAGGCTTCGTCACATGGGCATTATAAATTGTATACCAAGTTTTATGAAAATCCGATAAAGTGCATTTGAGTTAGCGTGCTTACAGACTCACGGACAGACAGACAGTCCTTTCTACCAGACAATCTCATAAAGTACCGGTACAATTCTGGCACTTAATCAGGGGTGCCCACAGGCACGGGGGGGGGGTTTAAGACGCAGACTGCATCATTAAAATTTCTGGGGGGGGGGGGGCAAAATATTAGCGTTTTATGAATTTTCTGGGGGGGGGGGTTGAAAATTGTTGCAAAATTACCGTTTTATATGCTAAAATTAAAAACTGCCAAGCTAACTTGTTTTTAAGTGCTAAATAGCGTAAAATGTGATTTTCATTAGTTCCATATTTAAAAACTTCCCGGGGGTGGACACCCGACTTAAGTGACAATTTCTTGTAGGGTATATAGAGATTGTACGCAAAGCTTTCTTCTGCAGTAATAGCACTTTCTTTATATGAGAAGTATTCCCCCACATGATCAAACCATAGTTTATCACAGGCTGGAAGAATGGATAGTAGCCTACCTGAGAGATCTGAGAAGGAAGATAACTTCCTTCACACCCACGTTTCAAAAGCATCTATTTCTTTACTCTATTTTTTTCTTTCATTTCCAAACTGTTGCTTTGAAATTCCTTCAGGAATTATCTGAATCTATCACAAATATTTACTGAGATATTATCTGATGCCATTATGCTTCATGACTTTCTGTATTTACTTTATTTAAGAGATCTTCTAAACTGTTCTTCCACTAATTCTGACATTGCTCTAGTTTTGAGTTCAGCATTTCTCTTATTTGTTCCATGGAGACAATATGCATCCTTGCCTCGGTCCATTTCCTACAGGAAACCATTTAGTTTCACCATCTTGTGTCCTTGACTTTATACTTAGATATAGTCAGGAATTCCTGTCTTCTTCTTAAGTTCTTATAACAGTGAAACATATACAACTTGTCATTTTATTTTCAATCATGAATTTTAAAACGAAAATAATTTTGGTTCACTTTTGGTGCTTAGAATAGCAATAAAAAAAAAAAGGTGCGTGGAACACTATGTGACAGAAGTAAAACTTGTTTTAATTTTTGGATTTTTCAATTTTGGATTATTGGATTTTTTCAATTTAGGATTGTTGAACTTTTTAATATTGAGTTTTGGGACATTTTCAATTTTCGATTTTTTTATTTTTTAAATTTTTAAATTTAAATTTTTTTTTTTAATTTTGGATGTTTGATTTGTTTTAATTTTTTTATTTTGGATTTTTAGATTTTTAAATTTTGGATTTTAGATTTTTTAATTTTGGGTTTTTGAATTTTTAAAATTTTGGATTTTAAGTTTTGGATTTTTATATTTTTTAATTTTTGATATATGGTTTTGGGAATTTTTGATTTTTTAATTTTGGAATTTTTAAATTTTGGATCTTTGAATTTTTAATTTTTTGGATTTTTTAATTTTTAATTTTGGATTTTTAGATTTTTTAAATTTTTAAATTTTTAAAATTTTGGATTTAAATTGTTTAAATTTTGGATTTCTTATTTTTTAAAATTCTGGATTTTTGGATATTTTGATTATTTGATGTTTTTGTTTTTTAAATTTTGGATAAGCCTAATCATTGAGTTGATTGTTTCCTGTGCAGTCCGTTCCGTCACAGCCCCACTAATTTCGTGACGATTTTGAGCGTAACAATTTCGTGATGATTTTGTCCATACTGCAAGTTTGGGTTAGCTCTCGATTTACTCCTACTGTGGCTAAAGAAGTTTCACTTAAAAAACTTTTCGTAATTTCATATTGTAGTGGAATTCAGGCTCTGTTTGAAAAGAAAATCACTAAGTTTATTTGGAAGAGTTGATCATTGCAGACAAATTTGCGTAAAAGATTGACCTACTTGTAAAGACATGTATATCTCTCTAATGTTGATAAGGAATTGCATGAAGTTCGTAATTAGTGTAACTAAACATTGTATTAACTTAGGTTTGTGCTTTGTCAGAAACATTTCAAGTGCCTGTATCTACTTTATGGACCAAATTCTTATTGCCAAAATAGTTATGTTTATTCTATTAGCTGCTTAATAATTGTGCTAAACACCATTGCTAGTAGTTACAGTAATACCATAAAAATAATAGTGCCACATTATAAAATTGTACTAATAATGTAACTGTGTATTTCAGACTGTGAGTAGAAATTTCAATACAGAACTGAAGACAGTGTTATTCTTTTTTGTTCCGATTGTAAATGTTAATATTATGTTCTGCCACATACGTTTTGTTCATGTAGCTTAAACAAGAAATTTCGTTACTAAAATACCATTTCCTAATTTACTCTCCATACGCCGGACATTTCATAACTCGGACCGACCCCCACCCACTTTAGTCCGGTTTATCGAGAGTTCACTGTATATATAAAAATGAATGTATGTGTGTGTGTGTGTGTGTCCTATTATTTTTATGTATTTGTACTTGTATTTGTATTTGTATGACGTTTCCTATGTCACTGTACCATGTACATTGTATGACTTGAAGGAATAAATGAAATGAAATGAAGCTCAATCTCAGTTCAAGGAGCTGTTATCTTATTTGAGACACAAGATCAGCTCATTATATACATAATATTATTTCATACATTTCTAGCTATACCGTAGTTGTACATATATAGGCTATGTTAGGCTCCTTATAATGCAGTGTAACATAATTCTACAACATGACCTCGATGTTATTATTTCATCTCATTGAAATTTTAAAGATATCTCGTGATGATAAAAATGATTAATTTCATCAGGCTCCCCCTGTGTTTTACCTTGTCGAGAGCAAATGCTTTCTTAGTTCTCTTTTTTATGTGACCGATTAATCCTTTTAGAGCTGAGATTTTACGTTGGAATAAGGCAGTCATCAGTTAAAAACTTCAGGGGGTTTAAAATTGATAGGGAAAATTTCATTGGAATACCTGGTTTCATGAATGACAAAGGTACTGTAAGACAGACATGGGCAAACCCCTATCCATTGACACGCAACCCGCAAACTTTTGTCAACTTACACATAGTTCGAAAAGAACGGATAGATGGAGACACAAGCAGACAATAAGTGCAGTGGCGGTTGCTCATTCTTAGGGAAACACTAATTTCACTTTAAAATGTACACTACAAGAAACAAATAATACAAACAATCTTGTATTTTTAATTATTCTTTTACGTGTGCAATTATTTCATTATACAAAGGCTTAGAATGTGTCATAACGCCTTTCCAATCGGAACTGTGTCGCGACCCGTCACTGCTTGCAAAGAGAGTATGACTCATTAATCGGAATAATCTACCATGCACACCGAATGTCTGCAATGCCATCTTGTGTTTTATGCTGGAAGTTCAAGAACCACAAGTGGTTCGCGAACCAGTAAATGCCCATGTATGCTGTAAGAGATGAACAAAAAAACCTCACGTTTTACATATAGTCCAATCAAATTGTCAAGAATTGATGCAAAATTTCGGGTAGAGCTAATTTTTTTTATATCTTATAATAAATGTAGTTATCAAAGTAACACTGCCACCTAACCTAACACATTCTCAGATGAAGGTACATGAAAATTTAGTTTTCAGGTATTTTACAGTTTTTTTTCATGCATCATATCATTCTCTTCCTCCCACATCTTGGTCTGAGCTTCCTTTGTATTTGCATGGGCGGTGGATTCAGTTATGTCGATTTTCTGATTTTAATTTCATGGAAATTCCATTTAAATTTATTTTAGGTGGGAAAATATTTCATAATGCTATCAAAACATACATATTCTTGTTCAGGAAGATTTGGCTAATAAAAAAAAAATGTTATTTTTACGCTCTCAGAGTAACTTGTTACCTTAAATTAAAAAAATAAAGGAAAGCTTTTCTCTTAAATTACACTCTGGAACAAAAAAATAAAAATCAAACGTTTGAATATTACTTGTTTAGTCTGTCTTAAATGAACAGAAATTCTTTTCAATTGACCATGAATGAGCTTTTCTAGTAACATACAGTACATACCACAAACATTAGCCAATTCTAAAATGTTAAAAACATTGACAGTGTGATCCTATGTCACTATCACTTATTATCAAGACGGAGGCATCATGTTAAAAATTGTGACTACCATTTTTTTAATGTGCGCGCATGTGTGATAAGTTTTATTTATGTATGCTAATGGTTTTAAGGCAGTGGTTCTCAAACTTTTCAGTCCGCGGACCCCTTGAAAAAAATTAAAATTTCACGGACACCCTCTGGGTTTTGAAAAAAAAAAAAAAACTAAATAAATATTTTGATTCAAATGTATTAAATTCAATAGACAAAATAACAATATCAATGTAACAAAAGAGTTTTCTTCTTAATGTGAACAGTGAAGCTGCTTTAGAAGATATGTAATTTGAGAAAATTATGGGATATCCTATTTCTTCTTAAACCGCCTGCGGACCCCCTGAAACACCATTGCGGACCCCTGGGGGTTAAAAATTCAAAGATCCAAAATTAAGAATACATGTATACAAAGTTTAAAAAATCAAAATTAAAAAATCCAAAATTTCAAACAAAATAAAAAATAAAAAATAATAATCAAAGAATCCAAAATTAAAAAATCGAAATTCCAAAATTAAAAATCCAAAGAATAAAAGATTCAAAGATCTAAAATTTTAAAAACCCAAGATTTAAAAATCCTAAATTTTAAAAATCCAAAATTAAAAAAGTCCAAAAACCTAATATTAAAAAGTCCAACATTCCAAAATTGAAAAAATTCAATAATCCAAATTTAAAATATCCAAAAATTAAATCAAGTTTCACTTCTGTCGCGTGGCGTTCCACCGCACACTTTTTTTGGACAAATCTCACTCGGTTCAATGCCCTAAACTTGTTCAATGGGATTTAGGTCGGGACTATGCAAATTATTTAAATAATGTTTCAGGGAAAAGCCCGATTCATATAACATTAAACTACAACATGCATTTATGGGGTAATCAGAAAATGAACAAAAATGATTTTTTTTTTTTTTAAATATTTAAATAGTATGGTCTTTGCTCTTTAAAATGACTCCAGTTTCAAGTCTCTATCTTACTCAGACCAGATTTTAGAGAACATTTAACATAATGTATTTTGTAGGTGTGGAATTGCCATCCATAAGGTTCTTTGACAGGTAACCTAAACATTTGTTATTTTCAAACAAGGCGCCTGGGAAATTTTGTGGGATATTTATGCACAGCCAGCACTGCTAATAAAAGTGGCTACACTGCAAGAACATGGCCTCCAGTAGCTTTTAAAGTTAAACATGTTGAATACAAGTGATACAAGAATATATAGTAGCATTTCCTTGGTTTTTTTCGTATTGTGTTATAATACACTATGCCAAGGTCAAAAAGACTATTTAAAAAACGTGTAAAATTGGTGGAAACCAAGTGCAAATACAGAAAACTATTGTATGCGTCGTGTTACGAACATTAAACTGCCTTTAACTCTGACAGCACCAACCTCATGAGATGATCCTAAAAGTGACAGCAGCTCAAAAAGAAAGTTACATAATTGTGATGTTGAATATAGTCAATTACTAAAAGCAGTAGCCTAATTTTGGGGAAAATCAAATTATAAATAAGTTATTGCAGTTTTATCAAACATTCTAGCAAACAATGTTTCTTGTAAAGAATGTGGTGAAGTGGGATTTGCCTTATCAATCAAAAGACAGATAGGACTTCATGTGAATTTGCACTATCATGCAATAATTGTAATAATGTAGTGACATTTTTAAATAGTGATTTCATCAAACTAGTTGAAACAAACATATAAAATGTATGAAGTTAATCTAAAGTTGTTTTATGCACTTCGCTGCATTGGTGAAAATGTTTTGTGGGGTCATGAACCTACCCAATCCTCCTACCAGATCTGGCAATCATACCAAGTACAGTGAGTCTCAGGCAAATGGGTGCCGCCGCGCCGCGCGTTGGGTTCCCCGCAGATGACGCTCCTATCCCCGGTATGCGGCAAAGGAACTCCCCGGCAGTTGACTGACTTGTCCGTGCGTGACAATGAAAATAAATGAAATAAGTTTGAAAATAACGAAAATAGGCATCTATCTTATTACAGGAGATGCTGGAAGTGTCCTCCTCCTACATCCACACATTTTTGGCATCGTGATAGGAAATTCCGATTAATACGCATTAATTGTTCTTCCGTTATTATTGAGTTTATCTTTATACTAATGTTTTCTTTTAGTTGTGACAACTACCGAGTAACACTTTCACGTCTGTAAAACACGAGAACAATGCCCAACTGCAGGCTATGCAGGAATTGTTTACTTATCTGCAGGGCCACAGATGGCCGCGATGCGGGTAGTGTTGAGTCATCACAAGAGAAACACGGCGCCGCGACAAGCGGCACCAATCTGTCTGAGACTCACTGTAGTAGGTTCAGTGGTTGAAGATGTTACTCAAGAATCTATGAAGCAGGCAATTGAAGAGGCATTGTGTGAAAATGAAAATCCTTTAAAGAGAGATCTAACAGTGGGTTTAGATGGTTCATGGCAGAAACGAGGACATCAATTGCTGGATTGCGTTATTACTGCTAATCTACCTGTGGAGACTCGGCTAAGGTAATCGACATCATTATTTTTTCAAAACATTGTTCATGCCCTGAAAAAAGAAAGGGAAGATGGAACTTTGCGCCCTACGCTGCTCCTCTTTCCACTCACCTGGCTGCTTCCCGTGTGCCGCGCATGCCTTCATGCCTGTAGCCGCTGCTCAACGTCGGTAATGCATAATTGCAATTGACATGTCATCTAATATTTCACACTAAAAAAATGACCCTTGCACCTCCACATAATATTTCACGGTAATCTTCTAGTTGAGCGTAACCAATGTCGCTGCCTCCTAAACTAACATAAACGTTCCTAATCTAACACGATCTCCATCTGCCGTATTATTAGGGAGGCAGTGACATTAGTTACGCTCAAGTAGAAGATTACCTATTTCACAATTATAAAAACGATCCTCGCAACAAAATAGGCTATTTCACAATAAAAAAATACCCTTGCACTATACATAATATTTCATAATTATAAAAAACGCCGTATTATAACATAAAATATGGCTTAGTTGATGCAGGAAAATTCCCTTGCATCAACACTACTCTTTTCATAACTAACAAAATATCTCAAAATTATAAAAACCAATTCTTGCATTAAAACCCATGAAACCTCCCCTATCATAACTCAAATAGTATATGAACGCTTCCTTCAGTGCTCAACATTCACTTGTGTAATGGTTAAGACTCCTAGCTATAGGGGTCCCGAGTTAAAATCCCGGTCGATCCAAAATTTACTATTAGGAATAGGTCTCAAATAGGTAGGTAAGGTGAGAGGAATGAGACGGGAAAGGAAGAGAAGAAGAGAAAAAAATTAATTTTTTCACTTTCACCAAATTGCTGGTAGATGGCACTACCCTCGCTGCTAGTAGTTCAAATGCCGCCGCTAGGGGAGGGATTGAGAGTTGGAGTGGGGGACTCAACTGTGGCGTAATGTTCCATTTTCCCAAAAGAAAAATTACTTATATAGGTGTTATGAGGATATTAACAATATTTTTAATTATAAGAAATAAGAGTTTAGAAAAAAAATTATAATCCGTCATTAAAAACCTACAGAAAAAAATGCTCTTGCCTAAATGGTAAACTATGATTGCTTATGGTGCTGTAAAAATTTCAATCTGATACTGTTGCTGGTTGCTGAGAAAGGGGAACTTGAAATCGAGCCATTTTAACATTGTAAGTATAGAGTCTACACGGTCCTTTTAAGTCAAAATAATGGAGACATTTAAATTAATATAAAAAGTTGCCTCATATTTTTAAACATATTTTGAAATATTATATTTTTGGAAGTGGTAATCTTAAACAAAAGAATTGATACAGACCCATAACAATTCCATCCTTGTCGAAATCCATCTTATTTATAGGCCTATGTAGGTTTTCCTTGAACTTACCATTTCCAATCAGAGGAAAGGGCATAGACGTACAGATATAGTGAGTGCTTACCTCTGTATGCCTGAAGATCGATTTTAATAGGTCTATTGCCGATTGTGCGAGGATCGCTACGTCATAAATTGATTGACTCACTGTGACATGAATAGCAATGTGTTTTATTCATTACACGCTTAATTCTGTGAGTAATCGCTAAATAGTCACAATTAAAAAACTCGGACGTTCGGAATCTCCCAAGATAAACTGACTCGAAAATACATTGTTTGTGAATCCGAACCTATCTTTATATTTCCTGTGATAATGATGAGAAATTGCAATATCCAAGTATGTTGTGGAGTATACACAAGTCTTGATTTGTATGTTATTTGAATGTTATCATTAGATTTCGGACTTTTAGGTCGCTAAAAATGCTGTTTTAGGTCTCTAAAAATTGGAAAATAGGTTCTAAAAATCGTAAAATAATCTCTTATAAAATCGTTAAGTTGCCAATTTTCTGAAATATCTTAATTGCAATGCAGAATATTATATTTATTGAAGTCACCATTCATCAGTAATCATGATAAAACAAAGATATAGGCCTATGGTACACAGAATTATATGGACCTATTACTAGGACCTGTATTACTACCATAACAGTGAAAACCTAATCTCTGCGAGCAGAAGCTACGCACGCCAGCATATTCAACCCCTTGTATCCCTCAGTAATTCAGAGAACTATTCTTTTTTTTTTTGCTGGATGTGGGAGTCGGGAGAAAAACTTGGGAATTCTATAGAAGACAAAATATTTCTTACTGTTTAACCACGTCACAAATGTGTCATGCACTGCACGTTCCGAGCTAAAAATTTAGTATGAAAATGAAAATAAATGCTAGAATTTACAACAAAAAACACATTATTTTGAACTTTAGAAGAAAAACAAGCAAAAAGGCAATATTAGGCTCTAACGTAAAAATAGGCTGTTTAGGTCCTATAAAAGTATCAGTTTTAGGCATAGTCACTTATGAAACATAGATATACAAGTTTTCGTCCATATATCACTTAAGGATTGAAATAGGTTTTTACCTAAAATCCAAAGTCTAGTTATCATGCATAAATGCTGGTTTCCATAATTCAGCAAGTTTTAACTGATGCCTTATATTGGCTACACTGTGTAGAACTTTTAACACAATTAGACCTTGCTTGTCTATTTAGGCCAATAATACTTTCAGGTGAGGCTATATCTTTATTATTTTGATTGACCTTGCAGTCAGGGAGGAAAACGTGGAAAGTTCTGTACTTACTGACTCAGCGATCGACATGATGTTCCTATCATTAATCATAGTGCGTCGCACACAACTTTGCTTCTTCAACATATTCTTTTAAAAATATTTCACCTATTTTCTCACTTTTCTTTGCTTCTAAATAACTTTTTAAAGTAAAGTGAGATTTCCATGGAAACGTTAGGTATTGTCTTCTTTTGCACTTACACTTTGAGCAAACCCATTATCAGGCCTACTTGACACAATTTTCCGTAAACATTATCTGAAGGGTAGTTATAAGCCAACCGCTGTAAACTAAGTTTACTGCATAACAGATTTATAGCCTATAACCTAACCCACATGCATTGGTAGGAGTAACTGTGGTTGTTTTCATGTAAGGCCTAATTTATTCACTTTTAATTCAATTTCTGAGATATTATTACTGTTGTTATTATTATTATTATTATTATTATTATTATTATTATTATTATTATTATTATTATTATTATTATTATTTCTGCACTCAATTTCAAATTTCTCAGCGTTTAGGTATATTTTGTCTAGAGATATTTCCAGAGAAGCCAAGTAAGGGTTCATGTGGGGCTCATGTGGATCCACTTGTCTAAATAGGGTATTGATCTTGCAAAAGAGATGTCTCAGAATAATCTACAAAATGAATAAAATGGAAAGTTGTCGGGAAATCTTTAGAACCAAAAAATACTTTACTGTATATTCACTTTATGTGTACAAGATATTAATATTTATTAAATCTAATATGAATAAATTTAAGAAAAATGAGGATATACATACATATGTAACAAGGTATAAAGAAAACTTGCATTTACAGACTCATATAATTAAATCAATTGATAAAGATCCACACAATATAGGAATTACCTTTTATAATAAGCTTCCAAATTACATAAAGCACTGTAATGGAAATCTTTATAAGAAGAGATTAAAAGAATATCTGATAAATAAGGCCCTGTATAGTATAAATGAATATTTGTGCTAATTGTTTTGAGTATATTCTGAGTCACTATGTGTTGCCTATTGGTTTTCCTTATGTACATAGACTGATATTTTAACATATTTTATGGAACTGGATACTTCATTCTTGATTAGGCCTATATACTTTATTTGTAAGACAATACTGACGAATCCACATAACTTATACTGTTGTATATTTATGGAGAATAAAGAATGTGAATGTGAATGTGAATACGTTTGCTCTCGCCAATAAAAAACAAACAAACAAACAAATTTACAACCAGACGAAATTCCAAATGGTCGAGTTAGAAGATGTCCTCGCATCGCTCGATGAGCAAATTATGACATGTAGTCTTTACAGCTGATTAGATTATGTCTGTAGCTCATGATGACATTCAGATGTCCCAATTAACATGGTGTGTGGGAACTTTACCCAGTACCGGCCACCTAAGGTTTTTTTCCAAAATTAGAAGAAAATAGAAGAGTCAATGATAGAACTAATGAATTAAAAGAAGTGTAATACCTGCCTTGAAGGGAGATTAACAAAATATGATACTGTTTATATACAGAAGGTAGGCCTATACTACTATGAAATAATTAGGCCTACGTAGGCCTACATTAAGTGGAGTGTATTTTGTGAAATGTTGACATATTTTAAGAATTTCTTATATCATAATATACGAGTATGAATTATGGTTAAGCATCAACCTTTACACCTTTGTTCTTTCATAAGCCCTGCTTAATGAATCGATCTGGAGCTTAACTTGGAAAATCGATAACAAAAATAACTTAATTTCTGCATATCATAATTGCAGTTGTCACTGATTAAACAAAAGCATTCTGGCACTTTGTTACATCAGTTTACCTGATTTTATGTACGTAATATGTAGAGCCCAGAAGTTAAGGTATTTACTTTTATTTTCATTGTAATTCCAGCAATAACTGTGAGAACCTGAATCATTACACCGATCACAGCTTTTCACCCGATCGCTCAGAAGTTGGAGCTGTGCCCACTGCAACACAGAAACCTGCATCATTGGCCAACTCTTGAGTGGGACATACTGTACTTCACCATCAGGTTAGCGGTCACCTAACTTAGCTTTCATTAATATACTAGTTAAAATCCAATAGATTAATTTACTCACAGTGAATAGTTAAAAGAATGCTGCACAACGTTTCGAGTCTTTCCTCGACCCTTCCTCAGGTGCCTCCTGAATCACACTGCTCACAAAACGAGGAATCTTCCACACCCCCCATTGTTTGGTAACTATCTACCATAAACGTCGTACACTGAGCATACCTATCGATCCATTCATTTGGGACTCCAAATTCAACAGTCCTTTCAACCTCCTTGGGTGGTGGGGAAAACATAATGATCGATTTATCACTCCTCAATCTCTCAATTATTTCCAACCAATCTTCACTTATATCCCCTTCATACCTGTTGGTTTTCAGTTATATTCCATGCTTCAGTCACTTTTCTTCTAACCCTGTCAAACACAACTTTCACAACACTAACCTCACCAAATCAATGTTTTTCCTGAACGATATGTTGGCTTAAACCTGTCATAAATTTTCCATTCTGACATACGACAAATTTTGAAGATACATAACTTTTATTAAATTCATTTGGAATGGGAAATCACAATGAAGAGGAACAATATTTAAATGTAGTATGTTCAACTAGCTTTTATCGGGAGGTCGTATTATGCAATTCTTTGACAACTACCCAGAAGATATATATTTAATAGAGGTGGTTCTACTGATCGGTGTAGACCCAGCAACTCATGGCAGTCCTCATACTCCTTCACTTTGCCCTTCTCCATCTCGAGTTGTTTCTCGTCGATGCAGGCATATCTGTACGTCTTGGACTTGGGCTCGTACAACTGTCTTGGCACTCCCACCGGATCTTGGTGGATTCCATCACTGTAAAGGAAAAAACTTGTTTGAGATTTCTGTCTCTACACAGTTGTGGAGACATTAATTTTGTGATGTGCTGGTATAGTGCCTTTATTGGCCGACAACTTGCTTCCAGGTTGCTGAACTGTGGGTTCTTGGCACATCACAAAAATAATCTTTCTATAAAATATATACTTGGATGCAGGGTAGGAACATAGTGTAGGAAATGTGCCTGCACCTCAACATCTACTCTTATACAATTCAACGGCCCTAAATAGCGTGCTCACTCGCTCCCTCACTTCGTGAGACTTTGGGCATACTGGGCGATGTATGTCTCTCGCAGTATAAACTTTCATGAAGAGTACAAAATTAGGAAAACCGTTTCTTTATTATATAAGGCCTAAGTGAAATGAATACAATGAACAAATATTCTAATTTTATTTTTACTTACAATTTTCATAGCTCTGAACCACAAACATTTTTAATAAACTTCCAGTGTAAATTTCTTAAAAATCCTGGAGTCAATTAATATATTGATAGTTTAACCCTGGAAGTACCGCGGACAATAAAATTCTAAACAAGCCACTCCTTCCCTTCAAAAATTATATAATTTCTGAAAATTACACTTAATTTATCAAATAAAATCCACATCATATTCATCTGTCAACAAACAATTGAGAAACGATACGTATTATCGACCGCCGTCTCGAGAATTACGCACGAGTAATATATTCTAGAAGGCAGTGGTATTGTCAGTGTTCACAGTTAGCTTTGGAACTGCATAATCGACTCTGAGATCGTTTTCCCAGTGGCGCTTTCTAATCGTGGAATGTACTCTAAAGCCGGAATTTTAGCTGTTTCATTAATTATTATTGGTTTAGTTTATGAATGATTCGCGTGCAAGTGTTAATAAATATAATGCTTTAATGATTATTATACTCTTAATTTTTAATTTTTCAATTAATTATCGTGGGTGAAGCCACGGGCACCTGCTAGTATATCACAATGTAGGGTATGATGATCATGCTTCCTTTCATAAGTGAAACAGGATTATTTCATTTAGTACTTAATTTCATTCACGAATCAACCAGACAGTTCCATCAGGTTTGGTATGTCTGTACACTCTTTCCACAATAACACATATTGATGTTAGTATCTGTTAAAATACTCTAGGTACTCAATTATTTTATTCTATTATCATATTCATGCAGGCTTTCTTTTTAACTTTGCTGTGATCAATTCTAGAAGAACAGTTAAGCTTTACCCCTGTCAAATACTACATTTAACTTAATCATACTTGAGAATATAACAGGAGTAAAATTCCTCCGACACTTGGACTTGAACTCGGACCTTTGTCTATCCGTGCCACTGCTCTACCAACTTAGCTAACCAGAGTTCGCTTCACAGTGCCCGATGGAACCTCTTTCCTACGACTGATTGCCCTAATGGTCTACCTCACTGACAGACAAGTTATGTCATATGCAGTACTGTGAGGCACACTAATTAGTGATTTTTGTGACCGGGCTCCCACTGTTATTTTACAGTTAACATTCAAGTTAGATATATAAGCATTCATGAACCACAGATTATTGTCTCTGTTGGACATTACATGAGAATATTATAGGAGAAAAATTGAACTCCGGCTTAGCTCAGTTGGTAGAGCATTGGCGCGAATAGCCAAAGGTCCTGTGTTCAAGTCCCAGTGTCGGAGGAATTTTTCTCCTGTATTATTCTCATGTAATGTCCAACAGAGACAATAATATGTGGTTCATGAATGCTTATATATCTATCTTTAATCATACTTGTTGCATTGGAAACTGATAGTGATGGGAATTATTCTTGAAAGTTCTCAAGATATCAAGAATCATCGAGCCTAAAAGTAATTGAATCGTAATTGGAATGATTTAATGCTGTGAGCAGGCAGAAATGCACAAGTTGTGTCACTTCAGTTAACTTTGCTAACACAGTTTAAGTTTTGCAGCAGAACCTACATTTTAGGTGATCTACACCTTTTCAACCTCAATTTCGGAAAAAGTAATTTCAATTTCGGAAAAAGTAACTTCAATTTCGGAAAAGGTAATTTCAATTTCGGAAAAAGTAATTTCAATTTCGGAAAAAGTAACTTCAATTTCGGAAAAGGTAATTTCAATTTCGGAAATAGTAATCTTTATTTCGAAACAGTGTTAAAATAAACACAGAGGCCTAAATTAAATTAATGGTTATCAAAATTAAATCTTCCTAACAGGATAATGATTGCTAATATAACAATATTCTATGAACTACACAGAATTAACACTCTCTCTTCAGCTTCCCAGTGGAATGTCCTTTACATCAGAATACTGTTTTATATATAAATGAAGTTAATGATTAATAAAGCAAAGCAAATCTGCAGTCCACATAGAATACATAAAGCAATAACTGTTCACTGAAATATATAGAATTTAAGTAGACTCTTTTTTTCCATACTTCAGGAATAATTTTCAACTTTGATTAGAAATTTAATCATAATTTTATTTAGGTACAGCATTAACGAATCATTTACTTTCTCGTAACTCTACGGTAGCTCTCAGTTGTTTCATGCCATAAAAATGAAAATTAGGCTATGACATTATTACGTAAAGTATATGTAAGAGGGCCTTGGTAATTTTTAAGTTCTAAAATAATTGAAAGCTACTGTTTCCAATGGTTACGAGTAAACAAGTAATTCGACTTAAGATTACTTTCACAAATTAAAGGCAAGTTCTTTTTTGAAATATGGAAAGAAGAGCAGGGGCTATTCGTCACCAGAGAGGTAATTACCAAAAGGTAACAGACGAGTGTCGTGACCGAATTTTGAAGGAAGCAGAAAATGGTGGAGATTGGAAATTAGTGGCTGCGGCGAATGGTGTTAAATATAAAACTGCACATGACTGGCTGAGAAAAGGTTGTATCCCTCGAAAAGAGCGAGGAGGTAAGCGCCATTATATTTTCACTGCAGATGATATAGATTATATAATTGCATTAATTGAAGAAAATTCTCAGATCACTTTAAAAGTTATCTGTGAACGTCTGAGACACGAAAGACATATCACAATATCGAAGCAGACCGTGTCTAAATATCTTGATGGACGTTTAATTTCATATAAGCAAGTACGTCTCCTTCCTGAAGGAGTAAATTCTGTCGAGAACAAGTTGAAAAGAAGAACATACGTAGAAAAAGTTCTTGAATATGTAGGCCAACAAAAACACTTGATTTTCATCGACGAAACAAATTTCAACCTGTATTGTAGAAGAAGCATGGGACGTTCCCGGCGTGGAGATCGAGCTATTGTGAAGGTACCAAATAGCAAAGGACCAAATCTTCATATAGCAGGCTGTATTTCTTCAACCGCCTTTGAGTTTTGGCAACGGAAACGAGGTGCATTTAAAATGGAAGATTTCTGCAGGTTTTTGAGGCATCGTCTGAGAATTGTAGCAAATAATGGACACAACATGCAAGACATCATCGTTGTTATAAATAATGCACCAGCTCATTCCCGCTGCGAAGAAATATTGCGGCAAGATGAATTTCTGGGGGTTGAAATTTGTCGATTAGCCCCTTACAGTTGCATGCTGAATCCGATAGAACACATTTGGAGTACCATGAAGTCAGCCATCAAGCAGCGTCTCAGAGAGACCACAGACATCCTATTGAGGGGGGATCCAGCTGGTGTACTAACTCAGAAAGAATTCAGACTTCAACACTTGGAGAGGACTGTTGATTCTGCAATACAGATTATCACCCCTCAAATGTGTCTTCGCGCTGTCAACCATGTGCAGAAACATTATCCTGCCGCTATGCGTATGGACGAAATGCCTCTGGGAAACTGAAAGTGTTAAATTCTATGTAACTATTCATTTAAGTTACGCCTATGTGTTTATTTGAACATTGTACCAAAATAAACTACTATTTCCGAAATTGAAGTTACTTTTTCCGAAATTGAAATTACCTTTTCCGAATTTGAAATTACTTTTTCCGAAATTGAAATTACTTTTTCCGAAATTGAGGTTGAAATGGTGTAGATAGTTTTATCCCATCTAATCCATTCGTAATCTCCGTACGTATTCAATCAGAATTATATTTTCTATTTGCATATGCCAAGAAAGCTAGATATATATACAGGGTGTTAATGAATAACACCGAAATATTTTATGTGTGTGTAGAGGGGACATAGATAAACAACTTTTATTAGGAGATTTTTGCTCTATGGATTCTATTTTTCGTGTTACAGCATAAAATCTCCCAGGGTATGGTCGCCACTGACTTCTAACATTAGGAAAAAATGCAAAACAATGGAACTTCGTTGTTAACACTGTAGTCAGTAGTTATGAAATAAAAAAAAAAAATAATGCAGTGGCGACCAGTCATGTCTTTAGTCTGTAAATTTTGCATATTATGGAATCACTAAATTATGATATACCAGTAGCTGTTGACGAATTATTAAGAGTCTGGTTTTTATCGATCATAGGAAGTCATGAAGTCAATTTAATGAACATTTTAACCCTATTTCACATAATTATTGACTTATGAGCACCAAATTGTAATGACTTGAATGGCCTGTAGCATACATATTTTACGTCGTAGAGCAAAAATCTTCTAATAAAACTTTTTGTCTAAGTCCCCTCTATATACAGGTAAAATATTTTGGTGTTATTTATTAACACCCTGTAGATGAATGCGCATAAGACAGTTCAGTGTTGCCAGACTGCTGATTCTTAACAGAAAATCGCACGGCGGACAAGACAGCATTCTTATCTTATGGATCATTACTCTGTGAAGGCCTACAATGAGATTAACTCAATATCTAACAGCGCTGCTTGAAACTAACTCCTACTGGTTCGTGGTTCACATTGCGGAAACTAATAACAACAGATCTTGTAATATAATGAAATTGCCAAGCAGAACATTCGAATAATGTGTTGAGGCATCAATCGAGTTTGTTTTTAGTGGTTCTCAGCTACTGAGTTTCCACATCTTGTATCCTGCATTCATCCGAGAACTTTTTCATTCAAATGAACATTCAACTCTTAAAATCATTTGATTCTGCCAGTCTCTAGCTTCACGAAAAAGAGAATAAATGTAATAATTAAACATCATTACAAATTACCTCATTTCAGAGCACCACACTCGACTCTCGGAATCTTGTCTCCACTCGGCATTGCAGTTTCTTTTTGTTGTTGTTCTCTTTGGTATTCTTTGCTTCCCTCATCAGCTTCTTTACATTGCGATTGTATGGAGTTGGTTCACCGTTGGCAGTGAAGTATCACCCAATTAACTTTCCTGAATTCATAACAATACAAATTGTAATAATCATACATTATATTTGCAGGACTCACAGTGAAGAGGTCAAATTATAAAAACCTTATTTTACCACTCAACTTCTGTTTTAAGTGTTCACTTACAACGGGGTTCACAAGCGACTTGCTTGCATCCTCAGATGAGGTCCACTGCCGGGTCCGTTGTTGGGCTGATAGATGTCTCTGTAGGATGGATCATTCTGGAGATAAGGTCGCTCTCCTTTGGCATGTCAAAATTTACTAAATTATTCTTATTTCTTTGGATGAAGATTTTTCCCCATATAGTCAGATCAATCGGTTTATGTAGGTACAACTTTTAGTAATTTTATGTCATTCTCAAACACGGTCCAATTGTGAAAAGAGTTATGTGAGTAAACACTTAAAAGTGAAGTTGAGTAAAAAAATAAGGTTTTTATAGTACAAATTCTGTCTGTCAAGGCTCTTGTCATGATGATCATAGGTACTTTCCGGGTTGTTATGCTGCGGCTACACCCGAGACCATGACCTAACAGCCCGGAAAGTATATAGGCTATGCTCAACTGACACCCATGTGCAAACTTGATTGTTATGGATAATACAATTAAATGAATCACACATTGCACTATTATCTATGATTGTGAGGATGCAAGGGCACATGACTTGAATCATTCTTATTCTAAGGTAGAGAAGACGGAAGAAATAGAATATGATTCAAGAAAGTAGCATACAATTTTATTACGGTAGAGAAAGCCGCATGAGAGTTCCCAGTGATAGAATAAGAGGAGAAAAAATAATATTCTTAATGATCGAGGTAGAGAAAGTCGTGTGAGTGTTCCAAGAGCGGCAGGAAGAATTAAAGAAGATGAAAAACATTGCTTTCTTGACTATGGTCGTCCCTCATGCCACCCTACTGTAACCCCCCTCCCGACCTTTCGGGTCACTTACACAACTAGAACGTGCTGACTCTTCACCGCTGGACTCCATCTTGACCATAGAGGGCTCTGAAATGTAGAACTTCAGGAAGACCCAGGGGAAGGAGAAACATAGTACGAGCAGGCTGGGAAAAACCCTAGCCTTCTCGCCAGAATGAAGTAAATTATTACTTCTCATGGAAGCTGAATGTATATTACATTATGTTATGAGCTGCTCGCTCTTTAATATCTACATAAATGACCTGGTAGGTATACTGAACAGCATACCTGGAATTAAATGCCTCCTCTACGCAGATGACCTTGTCTTTTGGTGCGAATCTCCCAAACAAAATGCCAAAACTGACGCTACAACAAAATTAAATCAAGCACTGGAACTCCTTGCAAAATGGTGCACTGACAATAACATGAACGTGAATATCCAGAAAACAGATAACCAAACATTCTCCCTCACACATAACGCCCTTGATCTCCAACTGCATCTAAGAGGTTCCTATATCAGTAGAACAGATAACTACACTTACCTAGGAATGACGTTTGACAACAAACTCACCTGGAAGACTCACATAAATAGAACCTCCGAGCGAGCCAGCAACCGACTTTCCATCCTAAAATGCCAATGGGGATGCAACAGAACAACCCTGAACCTAACCTATAAAGCATATATACTACCACTGCTCACATACTGCTGTGAATCACTGATTACAGCCACTGACCAAGCTCTTAAACCCTTGGTACTAATTCATAACCAAGCACTACGCCTTATCACTGGAGGAATTAAAACAACACCAATAGATGCAATGCTGTTCCTCACTGACAACTACCCCCTCCAATATACAATTCAAGAACGATGTCTACAGTTCTTTGAAAAATTCCTACGAATTCCCAATGACACGTACTGGTCAACATATACAAGCACACCAGATGGTCGACTTAAAACTCAATCTGGCTTCATGCAAAAGGCTGCAGAGCCGACAGATAAATTAGACAAAAACGAAAACACTGCTGAACGTTGCCTCCTCCCGCTACCACAAAGCCCACTCACTTACAAAACAACAGAGTGCTCCCTACGATTACCCGAGGAAGTAAAGAAGAAAGAAACAAGTGATCAGCAGCTAAATCAATTTGCCCTAGAAACTATCAACAGAGAATATCCCGAATCTGACTGGTTGCATATTTACACAGATGGCTCCTACTCAGACAAGACTGATAGAGCCGGGGCAGGTGTATCTAGAAGTATTTTCTCCTTCTCTACATCAGCAGGATACAGAAGAACGACTTTTGATGGAGAAATTGCTGTAATCAAAATAGTATTGAGTCAGCTCCATCTCCACCTGACTAAATTTAATCAAGGAGCCATATTCATTGACTCCAAGTCGGCAAATCCACGCTATTATTTCCCCCGACCCCCCCAAGAGCCCAGATGTACAAGAATGTCGTAGACTGTACCAATCATTAGCTGCCAAAGACAAAAGAATACCCCTACAATGGATCCCTAGCCATTGTGGTATAAATGGCAATGAACAGGCAGATAACCTAGCAAAAAAAGGAACCATAATTCATGATTATTCCAACAGACCAATGCCCTATAGCACAATAAAAACTAGAATCAAAAAGCCTTCAAAACACAGCACAGTAAAGAAATTCTCAACTGGATACAACACAAACAGTGGAAAAACGATCTGAAGTTCATACCTGACAGCCCAAGACGCAAAGCAGTTGCTACATTCCGCCTTACCACTGGACATGATCTCCTGAGAAAACATCTCCACCGCATTGGGATTGCAGAAGACCCGTATTGCAATCTTTGCCACCAACAGGAACTTATGGACAGAGACCACCTCAGGATATGTTCAACACTTACCAAGCAGAATGAACATGACCGATATTGGGAAGCACGAGGTTTACTAAAAAGTGTATAACTTTTGTTAATTGTACTTGCCATTAGAATAAATAAATAAATATTACATTAAAAACACTATTACATAAAGTAAACATGACAGTATTGTCAGATATTAAGACATACAGTGTGAGTTAGTAATTAAAGGTGCAGAAAATTTCAAATGCAACATTGAATGGTGTGAAGCACCATAAGAATTATATAAACTGACTGTATTGGCAATCCGGGTTGGGCCACGTCATGTTTTTAGCGTCTAATGTTTCGGACATCTTGTCGTGTCCTTCTTTGGAGAAAGATTCACACTAAAAAGAAGTGCCTGTGAAGAATCAACAGTCGCGGTTGCCATGACGTCAGTGGGTGCATTCTTTAAAGTTTTAATAGTTTCCCTCCAGATGTCACTGATCTTGTACCCATCTTCCCTGTTTATGTTATGAGGAGTTTGATAATTTCTATGGCTTCTGTAACAAGTGTAGGGAATATTCTGAATTTATGTTTTAGTAGAGTTATGTCTTCAAAAAGTATTTTGTGGCCCGTTTCGTCAGAATGAAATGCTATGGCGGAGTAGTCAGTGTTGTTTTGCTTCTGATGTCTGACACGTTCTTTTCTTCTGGCATCCAGAGAGAGTCCCGTTTGCCCTATGTATACTTTTCCATACATACATAGAATTGAGTAGACCGATTTCGTCTTTCTCTCTTCTTAAAAAGCCTTCCAATTTGTTAACAGTCAGTTTATATGTGACACCGGCCATGGAAGCCAGAACTTATTTAATACAACCATAAGAATTACAATTGAAGAGTGTAACCCAAATAGCTGCTAAGTGCCATTTTTGTAAAAAATTAGTTTTTGCATCAAAACCCATCTATATGCCATTACCAATTGACCCAAGACACGGCAATGTGCCTCAGTAGGTATTTAGTTTAGTTCACACATTGATCACAAGATGGAAGCTCTGCTATGTCCCTCATTTATTTACCCAGAAGTCTGCTAAGTACCAACAGCTGATTATTTCAGAAATGGAGGGAAATAGTTAAAGAGTTTTACATGTTGAAAATAATGTTGAAATTGGGGAGAGAAGAAGAAAGAAAGGTTCAGGATATAGGTTTCATGTGCAGAAGAAACTAAGAAGTAGTGGCAAAGTTCTTAGTATCCGGCCATAGCTACTTGCCCTGCGATAGGGACTTCGCCCAGATAGAGAAGAGGAAGAGGCTGTGCAAGGCATCTGTCTCTAAAGAATTTCATGATATTGTCATATCTGCTAAACATGTTAACAAATTTGAAGTCATAGACATGACTGAAAACAGATTTCTCAATATTCAGACTGCTGCTGATTCCTTGATAACAACGAAGAATTTGCAGATCTCTAAGGTAACAAATCTCGCCTTATATGAGAGCTATCAAGAAACTAGCTATTGATTTGTAGAGTGCTCATCAAGAGCTTTTCAACGATACCCCACAAGACGTAGTTTCAAAAATTTCGAATTTCCATCCCCCCACCCCCACTCGTACCCCCAACCCCCCGAATCGTTGGTGTCACTTTGAACTCCACAGGGAGTACTCTAATTGATTCAAACAAAGTTTCCCTCTATATTTCATAGATATAAATTTTTCAAAATTTCAACACTCTTCCCCGAACACCCCCTTGGGCCAATTTTGCTCATTAACGAACTTGTCCAAACTATTGGGCCTAGAAATAACGTAATAAAATTTGGTTCAAATATCTTCAAAATTACGGCCGCTAGCGTGTAAAGATATATATATATATATATTTTTTTTTTCCGGAAACATGTGTGTGTCTGTGAACTGCCTAGCTCCAGAACGGAAAATCGTAGGTACCTTCTGAAGATGTGATACGAAGATTGGCGACAAGTTTCTCATAGCAACTTTACATGAAGAAATTTTCATCCCTCGCGATTTTCTCGAATACGGCTCTAACGTTTTTCTTTAAATTTTACGCATGGGTTATTTACACTAAGAGCTGAAACTTTTATTTCAAACTTTTTTCGAAAAAAATTTCTGAAGGGTAGTTATAAGCCACCCACTGAATACGCGATGTTTGCAATACGGCCTCTTGTAACGGAAAATTATACGAAACAAAATTGGGTATTTGGGACAGGTACCTTCTGGGGATGTGACACGAAGATTGGTGATTACTTTATCTTATTTTTAAGGTGAAGAAAATTCGTATTTGGCTATTTTCTCGAATACAACTACTGTATTACTATTTTGTTTAAATTTTACTAATGGGGTGCTTATACTAAGACCTAATACTAATCTGAAACTTTATCGAAGGCCATGCTTAAAGTAAAGAAACTTAAGAGAGGGCATTAATGAAATTTTACTTGGGTTGTGTATCCTTCGGGGATGCGGTGTAATGTAACGACATTCACTTCAGGCTAACTTTTATTTGGGCAGAGGAAGTTATATGATTTTCACATCAGATTTTTTAATAAACTATTTTTACATTTGACGTCAGGGGGTCTGTGATAGTCTTTGGTAGCTAGGCCCAGAATTGAATGTGGGGTTCTGAGGGACTGTTATAGAAACAGACATATTTTAGTAATTTTGTTTTGTTATTTGGCTTATTTAGTCAAAACTAGTGACAAGAAAGCAACTTTCGTCTTTTTGATCACGATGTTCTTCTTACGGTATAAAATCACGGACCGGCCATGAAAATCGCGACACAATCCTACATCATGCAACATAGGCGTACCGAGGGGGGGGGGTTTGGGGGTTTGAACCCCCCCCCCCATTGATTAAAAAAAGGAAGATTGTATATTTTAAGTCTGCCCATAAATTACTTAATACAAGTATAAAGCGTGGGAAGGTTAAAACTCGTTATTTTGCGTCTTAATTTTTTTAATTTTCCGGGGGAGGACCCCCTGACCCCCCTCTCCCCGCTGATGTTATAACCCCCCCCCCATATGGTCGGCCTGGTTACGCCTATGTCATGCATGTGATCAGGCTCGGACTGGTGGTAGAAACAGTGGCGTAACTAGACCACTTGGGGCCCGTTGCGGATTTATTTTTGAGGCTCCCTGCTCCATTAAAAGCAACCACACGGCTATTTTTAACTTATTTTTCTATGGCTAGCTTTTTTATCTTTCAGATCTTCTCCACGGGCTAATCTATACGAAAAAATAATAGGCAGACTACAGAGCCACGTTTATAATTGTCTTTCTTATAGCTTTTACACCAGAGATTTGTCTCATTAACGTTTATTTTCGTAGCCAAATTGCAATCCATTTTTTAGTCTGATTTGGCTCATTGTTGAGCGCAAATAGTTTTTTTTTAATTAATTTCAGTTCTGAAAACTTCTTTCACAAGTTGCAACTGTGAAGTGCTAAACATGTTTGGAATTTATTCTTGAACTCTTATAGACCATCATACACATTAAATGTTTTGTTAAGTTAATATATAAATTAAGACTTGCTCTATTTTCTTCAATTAAATGATACATCTTCTGCATGTAACCCATAGCGCATCTTCTAGAGGTCTCTCGAGGTCAACTCGTGAACTCATTGTTAAATTTTTCCAACAATGTTAAATGAAATTACATGTTTTATTACTTCCTCTGCCCGTACCATAGGTACTATAGGTAGAGGAAGTATTGTTTTCGACCCTAAAATTCGAAGTTGAGTTTTTAGCATATATACACGTTTCAAGGCCCCCTGAATCCAAAAATACTATTTTTGGAAACGTCTGTGTGTGTGTGTCTGTCTGTGTGGAAGTTTGTGAACAGGCTACCTCCGAAACGGAGAATCGTATGAAAACAAAATTTCGTATTTGGGTCAGGTACCTTCTGAAGATGTGATTCGAAGATTGGCGACAAATTTCCCTTCTTTTTAAGGGGACTTTACATGAAGAAATTTTCGTTTTTCGCGATTTTCTCGAAAACGGCTCTAACGATTTTCTTTAAATTTTGCGCATGGATTGCTTGTACCAAGAGCTAAAACTTTTATTTGAAACATTTTTTCGAACAAATTCTCTGAAGGGTAGTTATAAGCTACCCACTGTGAATACGTGCTTTTTGCAATACGGCTTCTTGTAAATCGTACGAAAACAAAATTTTGTATTTGGGTTAGGTACCTTCTGAGGCTGTGAAGATTGACTACAACCTTTTCTTATATTTAAGGGGACTTTACATGAAGAATATTTTGTTTTTTGCTATTTTCTCATAAACGGCTCTAACAATTTCCTTTAAATTTTGTACATGGATTGCTTATACCATTTCAAAAACATTCTCTGAAGGGTGGTTGTAACCTACCAACTTGCCTGGTGAACAACTCAATACGCGGATATTTAAGGCATTTTATTCTATATAAGCACGTGAAGAGAGAAAAATGTACTGGTGGCCCTGCTTACAGTAAAGAAATGTCTGAGGGGAATATTTGATAAATTTCGGAAATTATTCTTAACAGCAGAAAGTTCAATAAACGTTTGCAGTCACTTGTTTTTTTTCCCCCATAGCCTGCGTTTTTAGTCGCAACATTCAAAGAAGGGGCTATAAGATATTTATAGCATAATTAGCGTAAATGCTGCAAACTTTTATTTGGGCAGAGGAAGTTATGTGACTTTCACATCAGATTTTTTTTCATCAGTTAAATGATACATTTCAGCGCAGAATCCAACTGCGCATCTCCTAGTAATCTCTCGCGGCCGACTCATGAACCTGAGACCAAAATTGTGGTAACTAGAGTCGATTTTTTTTATTGGTGATACACCAAATACACTATATTTTTATTTAATACAAAAATTCCGATGAGTGAAAAAAGAGGTGGAACATTAATTTTTATATTAGGGTGGGTCATCAATGGAAGCCCCCATAGTGAGTGGGGCCCGGGGCGGACCGCCCCCCTCTAGGAACGCCACTGGGTAGAAAAGGTCAAAGGTCACCCTTGCCATTGCGGAAGTCATGAATAGCGTGGTGAGAGAAACTCGCTTCCACATAGACTTCAGCAGACATTAGCAGCAAAGTTACCGATACCACTAAGAAATAATGCAATAACTAGGGTTCGGATGTTTATGACCTAAAAAAGTGGAAAATATGACTGCAAATATGCCCTTAAAAAATGACTAAATATGACCTAATAAAAGACTATCTCTAAAAATAAACGTTCCCATTTAAAATTTTTAATTACAGCATTTTACGAACCATAAGACGCACTTTTTACTTTGGAACAGAGCCTTGAAAGTTGGGTGCGTCTAATGGTCCGAAGTACACTAAAAAATTAAAATAATGGTGAATATTGCCGGAATACCATAATTATAAACAAGGGGGCACAGACTGTACAACAATGCACTGAGAAAGACGAACACACAAATCCAAAGTCTACTCAGAACACAAGTAAAGCCAGAAAGAACAGATGGCAAAATGCTAAGAGCGATAAACCAATTCAGAACGAAAGTTGAAACACGAACGTATGTCATGAAAGACAAATACAGAAAGCTTCTAAGATCAGAAAGCTTAAGAAATATCCAATACAGAAAGTAAACGAGAGAGTTCAAACAATTCAGAAGGAAGGTGAACACAGCACCTCAGATGTCTATATGCACAAATAGATAAACAATTAATCATTTGCCTAAAAGCTACCAAGTTCAGAAGGATCAAAGAATATCAGAAGAAATAAAACATTCAGAACTACCATCGAGTATGACCTCTGGTCGGGGAACTCGTAATCAGACAGGCCCAATTCTTCTTGTACAACATTGCACTTGTCACAATCGTAAAATGAGGGTAGCTGCGAAAGGAAAAGTAATGTTGAGTTCTTTTATACAAAAGGAGTTTTCTCCTCCAGGTGGTTTAAATGAACAGCCTCTAAACAGCCTTGTCCCATTACACTAATCGTAGGCTGAACTGAGGGTCAGAGGGTGTAAAGATATCTTCAGTTTTTCATGAGAAATCAGTTCAGTTAAAATTTACACGATCTATGCAAAATATATTTTTGTACAACGCAGGTTTTAAGTTAGAGGTGATTTTACACTGATTCCATTGTACAAGGTTGTAATTTGTTTATGCAATCAAGTATTTTATTCCCTTTAAAAATTTTCGTTTAGAATCACATTAAATTTCTTTTTCCTTTAAATTTCCGTCCTAAAACCAAGGTGCGTCTTATGGTCCGTAAAATACGGTAGGCTACACTAAATTATTACATCTCATAAATTTAATTAGACTATCACTTTTCAACAATTTTACAGGTGATTTACAGTTTTACTTGTAATTAATTTCTAGTTTTAAATAATTTGCTCCTTTTTGCTCGCTTCAGTAGCGCCAAATATTTTGTAGATCTTGCGTGTCCCTACGAAATATGAACAATTATATTAATTTTAAAATTATGTTACCTATTAATTTGGCAAAACATTAAATTAATGAAATAACTTTCAAATTTAACCTGACCATGTAGTAATTTCACTGCATAATTATTATGCTCTTTCACCGAATTTATAACTGAAATATGACATTAAATGACCGCCGGCTTGGTCTTGTGGTTAGCGTCGCTGACTACAGATCCGTCGGCCTGGGTTCGATCCCCGGTACCTCCTCGGATTTTTCTGAGGTAGGGAGGTCTGGTAGGGGTACACTCAGCCTCGTGATTCAAATTGAGGAGCTACTTGATAGAGAAGTAGCGGCTCCGGTCATGGAAACCACCATTAACGGCCGTGGGTGTCGGCATGCTGACCACATGCCCCCCAATTCTGCCATACAAATATGACCAAAATGTGATCAATACCATAAAAATTACCAAAATATGACTTTATGTGCAAAATAAAAACGGTCCGAAACGATAACAACAGTGCAATTCGTGTTTAATTTGTGTTTGCGGCGAGAATAGCGGTCAAGATAAAAATACGACAGTCATGAACATCCGAACCCTAGTAATAACTAGGGACCGGATTCTTAGGTTTTTACCTATTTTTTTCCTTACTTCCAAAACATAAGGCGTTCACACACTTTTTCGAAACACGTCCATAGGATTCACCCACATTAATTCTGTGGCACCTAAAAATACCTAAATGGGGTATAAAAACCTAAATATACCTAAACGGGATATAAAACCTAAAATATCTAATTTAGGCTACTTTTTTGTATTTTTTTGTTTGTCAGTTGAGAAATCGACATTTTGCGGAGAGACAATAACTTTTGTCGGGTTGAAATTAATACCACCAGCGTTTCGTTCAACCCATTGTCGTCTAGGATGGACAGTATCAAGAGAGGAAGTGTAAAAGGGTGAAGTTTTCGTCCCTAGTTGGTCTATTGTGCGGTTAGCATGCGTAACAACCGAAGAAATGAAAATAATCAGTTTCACATTATCCACATCCAACCAAAAAGTATTTTACTCACTAAATTAGAAGCATCGGATTCGAATCCTGAGAAGGATAGTGTCTAGATACAGTATTAACTTAACTAAGAGATAACAGGAAGAACTTCACAGTTGAGAATCTTGAAAGATATTTAGTGATTAACTGTAACCAGGAAATGTGAGGCAATCTTATTTTCACTGCTTCTTTTGATTGTTTGTACTTTCTTTCTTCAAATGCATAATATTGTTCTAAAGCAAGTTTACACAAATTTAAGTCAATTTTGTTAAGTTAAACTTTAAAATTATTATGTATTGAATCCTGTGTAGCACATTTAAATTCATTAAACCAATTATTCTACCAGAAAACGATATTTTGGACAAAAAATCTAAAAAAAACTATTTCGCCTAATGGAAAACCTAAAACAGTGTTTTTAAAATCCTAAAAATCCGGTCCCTAGTAATAACTATAATTTAATTTAATTGGACACGTTGCAAATATCTCAAAGGCTACATACAAACATTCCGTGACCCGTATTATATTAAATATCTACATCTTTCCATATAACTAGTTTTGTCAATAATATTGCCATTGTTGATGGGTTACAAAAATAACCCGCTAACAGTACATTCAGAAAGAAATCCTTCCGCTGTTGTGGTAAGGGCAAGGGGTTGAATTTATACTCAGAACGGAAACATTTTAGCGAGAGCACATAATGTGCAGGGGGCGCACCGGAAAATTTCCGGTATTAGGTATGGCCAGTCCGAGCCTGTCTGTAATAAATTCTGATATTTTACAGGTTTCAACAACTAAACATTCATGTAAAATCACTTCTAGCGCCTAAACGAGCAATAATATTGTCAATATTAGCTTCATTGTTGACGGAGGACCATATCGATCGCCTAGGAGCATATTGAAGCGTGCTATCGATATTTACGTATATTGATAGAAAATTATACTTTCTAGCAATATAGTCCAGTCAATGAATGCTCAAAATGAGGTGTAGAGGGAAATGGAAGGAACACAATTTTTTACTTTGGGACTTTGTTTGGGACTTTGTAGGAGGTAAACATACTAAAAGTCCCCACTCCTAGGAGGTGAGCGGGGGACAGGGGGGCCCTTAGATGATACCTTTTTTCGGTTTTCCGCGTATATCTCGAAAACTATCAGTTCTAGCGGTAAGACCACTCTATACAAAATTAAAGCTGACAAAATGGTCCACAAGATTGATCTTGTCAATTTTTTCGCTATCCCTCCTAGTTTCCAAGATATCCGCGCTCAAAGTTAGCTAATTTTGAAAAAAAATAAAATTGCCTCGCGTTTTTTGCCATCTTTCATTAGCTAAATCTTCGGCCCTTCGTCCAACGAGAAAGTCATAAAAAAGAAAGTTGTAGAGAATTAAATTTTCTTCAAGAATGTATGATATTTTGCGTTTTATCTTTAACCGTTCATACGTTAAAGCAATTTTAACTTTATGTGTAAATTCCGGGATTTTGCAGAAAAACTTACCTTTCGTATTTTCCGTTATTCCACTGCTCCTCTATATAAAAGCCAATATATACATATTTATATGTATAAATAGTATGTACTATATATAAATTGTACATAAAGGAATTAATATGCATATTTATATATTTTATAATAAATTTTCAAAAAACATATAAATGCCTATGCATAGTCCAGTCAATGAATGAATGGAGGGAAACGGAACACAATTCTTTACTTTGAGACTTTGTTTGAACTAGTTAGAAGATAAACATACTAAAAACCCTCCCTCCTAGGAGGTGAGTGGGGGGCAGGGGGCCCGTAGAAGGTCCCTTTTTCGGTTTTTCTTTTACATCTCAATACTATGGTTATTTGGCAAAGAGGTTCCACGATATCTGCCATTTGTGATGGGTATGTCAATTTTGTGAAGAGTCACTATCGTGGAAGGAGTATCACTGTAGTGTTTGATGGGTACACAAGCTCATCCTCAAGTACAAAGGTCGCTGATCAGCAAAGGCGGTACCGTCTCAGCAAGTCAGCCGACATACACTTCAATAAGGAGACAGTCATAACTGTGAAGCAGGAAGACTTCCTGTCAAATGCTCACAACAGAAGTCGGCTGATTAAGATGCTGGAGGTCACACTACAGGCACATGGAGTCAGAACCCTTCAATCACAGAATGATGCGGATGTCCTCATTGTAGACATGGCTATGGAGTTGTCACATACCACCGCTGTTGCAGTTATTGGTGAGGATGTCTACCTAATAGTCTTATTGATGGCCAAAACACCTGGTGACCAGGACATAATTTTCGTCAAGCCTGGAAGTGGAAGCATAAAACCTACACTGTTTTCTACCCAGGGGCTGCGAGACATACTATTTCTACATGCCTTCACTGGGTGCGATACCACCTCAGCAGCCTTCCGAAAGAGTAAGCTGGATTTCTCAAACTGTATTTGAAGTCTCCAGACGTCCAGGGAGCAGCTGCAGTTTTCTCAGACCCTTCCTCAACAAAGGCTGATATAGCTGGGAAAAAGTGTATTTTGAGGTGGTACGGGGCCCCACCTAAAGAGAAATCTCTAAACGCTTACTGTTACCAATCCTTTGTAAAGTCTGTAGCCAATGTCAAACCAGACATCTCATGCCTCCCACCAACTGAGGGGGCAGCGAAACAACATTCTCTGAGGACATATCACCAAGTCCAGATGTGGTTGGGTCATGAGCTGCCTCCTCAGATGTACGGGCGGGAGTTAACCACCCCCGGTTAACTATCCCCGGTGCACAGTGAGTAGCAGGCTGCACCGGATGAAATATTAAAATATATTTTTGTCGGTGCACAAAGGGTTGTGCCACCACCAAATGCGGATGCAGAAAGGCATATCTCAAGTGTTCCCCTGCGTGCCAAAACTGCCAGTGGAACTGTCTTAATGGGGGGCCCCTCTTGAACAATGAGGATGAAGAACTCGACATTGATCCTCTGCCAGTTATCCAAGAAGATGTATCTACAGATGTATCTTTCTCTACGGATGAAGAAGAAACCGATGGAGAACCCACCCCAGAACCAAGTTCCCATGACCAGACAGGACCATCCCGCTCCAAGAGAGCCAGGAATTTATAATAATTATTGCTGTTCAATTGTACGATAAGGTGTAAATATATTATTAAATTAAACGTAACTCAGTTTCAATGAAAATTTAGGAGTTAATGTGTTAATAAAAAAGTTATGTACAAATTGTTGTTGTCTCTGGAATCACCCTACCCCAATGCCTTTGCGGAGCGAATGTATAGTTAATATAATATTATGTTAACTGTATATTATATAATTGAATACAAGTATTATTGCCTATGAAGGGGGTTATTATGGCTCCAAAATAACAATAAAGATTCAGCGATCCTCGACAAATTGTCAATTTTGAGTACTATCAGAGATTTCCATCATATATATAGTAATTGTATTAAAGTAGGGGTAGGGGATTGAGCTCTCAAAGTGGTTCCATTAGATTCGGGGGTGTGGAAAATAGTATTAAACTACCCCAAACAATATTAATTTTGAAAATATAGTATAAATACTTATATACACATATAATTTCTTTATGTGCCACATATATAGTACATACTATTTATACATATAAATATATACATATAACTATATACAATACGTGTATATTGGATTTTATATAGAGTTTGAGCAGTGGAACAACGGAAAATACACAAGTTAAGGATTTTCTACAAAATCCTGGAATTTATACGTCAAGTTAAAATTGCTTTAAGGTTTGAACGGTTGAAGATAAAGCGCAAAGAATCAAATATTGTTAAAGGACATTTAATTCTCTACAACGTTCTTCCTTATGACTTTTTTGTAGGACGAAGGGCCGAAGAGTTAGGTAATGACATATGGCCAAAAACGCGAGGCAATTTTTTTTTTCAAAATTAGCTAACTTTGAGCGCGGATATCTCGGAAACTAGGAGAGATAGCGAAAACATTAACAATATCAATCTTGTGGACCATTTTGTAAGCTTTAATTTTGTATAGAGTGGTATTATCGCTAGGACCCACAGTTTCCGAGATATAAGCGAAAAACCGAAAAAAGGGATCTTCTAAAGGGCCCCCCCGCTCACCTCCTAGGAGTGAGGACTTTTAGTATGTTTACCTCCTAACTAGTCCAAACAAAGTCCCAAAGTAAAAAATTGTGTTCCTTCCATTTTCCTCTACAACTTTTCATTGACTGGACTAATAGTGAAGAACCGTTTGAACGTCTATAGGTGTAGTATTGCCAGGTGTAGTATTGCCAATATTTCCTTCAATATCCCTTGTTTGTGCGACCGCTAAGTGATTTTCTGGTAGTCATCCGGTTCTGTAGAACGCAAAAAATTAAGCAAATTAATGTTCGTATATAAAGTGGTTCTGAGCTTGTTCCACTCTTTGGACTAGTGTCTACTTCTTTCTTTGATTTTCTCTCTTTGAGTAAGAGTGAATGCTAGAAAATCTAAACCCGAACTTGAAAACATTATGAAATTCACAAAAATAAATAAATTAAATAATTCATGCAGCACGAATATTTTTTGCCAGAATGAGTATTGTTGAGAATATCGATGCGCTGTGAAGCATATTTATGCGTGCGTCAATATCTAATATATAAAGTCGAATGTGTGTTTGTGGGTATGTATGTATGTATGTTTGTTCCTTATACAAATCTACATTTCTTTACCAATTTACACGGAATTTTGCACACATACCCAGTTAAGCCCGGAAAGTATAGCGGTCAACATTAAAATTGAAACAAATCAGTCCTTCCCTTGAAAATTATATAATTTCTGTGAATATTCTACTGAAAAAAATGAAATGTTGTTCAGTTCACATGGCAACAGTGAATTGTTTACTGTGATTACATAGGGCCTTGGCAACTATATAGCCTAATGCTGGACTTTAACGAATTATGATTCCATGTAATATATTGGCGAAAATAATTACTGAAAAATGAATTACACGAAAATAAAGCACACTGTGATGCAGTCACATAACTTTCTCTACCCTCGACTTATTTCAACCCCTCCCAGGCATGATGAGTAGAAGCAACGGAATGCAGCATTCGACATCCTCTATGAACCATAAAAAGCTATATCTAGCGTTTTCTGAGGGAATAGTCTGAGTGCCATATGTTGTTCTTCCTCATTTCGAATTCTACATACATTATTATATCAGGACCTAGAGTTTCAACATCGAAAGTCCTCCATAAGTTAATTTCAAATTACAAAATACAAAGCCCGGGCGACGCCGGGCCTTTTCAGCTAGTTGACAATATTATTGGTCGTTTAGGGGACCTTAATATTATAACGTTTCAGCTCTTTGCGTAAAATAGATGTTACCAACCCAACTGTATTGGATTAACAATCAAGTCGCTCGTAGAGGCGAATACCCGATTTTATTTAATATGCCCTTAATTTACGAGTAAGTGTACCGGTAGGTCAATATAATAAATTAATGGAAGTACGCCCGAATGGCTTAACATACTGTTACTCTTACAGGAAATTATTATTTAATTCATCGGTATGGTACATTTATCTTGAACTTATAACAATGGCAAACCCTAGCCTACAATATTTGCGTGCGTGTTCCGTATGAATTTTCAGACCATAATAATTACTGGCATCGATAGAAAGGGAATTTGTCATAAATCAGGACTTCCGAATCTCATTTGAAGATATCAATAAAGTCGATATAAAATCGCCCATAACCTACTAAAGCGAGCAACGGTGGAGCTTCCTTTGCTGGAGAAAGTCATTTCATTTGATTCTGGCAACAGCCGATGCGAGTGCAGCCTACTAAAGCAGAAGCAGAAGTAGGTTCCAGTTGAGTCGTCCAGTCACCAGTGTGCTTCCAGCAGTGCAACGTTACGTCTTGTCACGTCAAGAAGTTGTCAGGGTTTCTGTAGTTGCGTATTGCTTTCGAAATTAATACGACAATGTAGTCACAATAATCGGGTGTTTATTCGAGTGTACGAGTGCTGAAATCCGTGTCGATGTATCTAACGCTATCGGGAATTTTCGAAATATTTTTGTTTACCGAAAAGCTACAGTGGCGTCAAAAAATCGTAGAACAGGTCAGCGAAACAGCTGGCACGTCTGTTCACCCCTGACCTTAGGAAGTTACCCGGACAACAATGATTAGTGGTGGCAATGTTGCTGCGGCTGCCGTTTGTCTTCTGTTTGCATTGGCTGTAGGTAAGTTGGCATTGGGTCAGGAGGAGTAGTGAACCGTTATAATATCTCGTGCTGTACATGCCAGTGGAAAGTAAATAACAGATCCCGCATCAGCTGTCTCTGTCTGCTGCGTTAGGAAGTGCAGTCACATAGCTTTTCTATTTACACTTCCTTCATGTAAGTTCAAAAGAGCACCAAGTGTGGGTGATTTTTAACCTAGAAATCTCAAGAACACGGTTGTCTTATTCCCCCACCAACGAGTTTTACATTGCAGCTTATTAATTTCATTGAGGATCCACACATTTCACGATTTGTATCATTCGTTTCCCGTGACAATTCCATTTCTTGCCGAAATGCCCCGCTATCTCGAAAGTTTTATTGGGAAGCCCAAATGTCCCGTTGTTTATGAATCCGATTGCTCCGTGTATTTTTTCGCTACGTTGCTGAAATTTACACGGTGAAGGTCTTGCTCATCGTCAAAACAATGGGGTATCGTGTGCTGACTTTTATGACAAAGTATCGGAAGAAAATGCACTTCTTGATAAAATACATAAAAGTTAAGTACAGTGAAATGAGTCTGAATAAATTTAATCGAAAATAAATAATTGAAGTTACTTGAGATAGTTGGGTTACACGAGACAAAGATAAATTTTAAATATGCACAAGTTTTGTGGGTGAATTTTTGTCTTTTTTTTCTGAACTGTTCCAGGTTTTCTCCATTTGTTAAAGTTCCTCTTTTTAGGTGGATTCGAAGAAAAATCTACCTATTTGGATCGATACCATGTCGTGATTTTCGAAAAATTCTTTCATAGCCTATCTTTACGTTTCATGTCTCCCTAAGTACGAAACCACGCTAGCGGCCGTAATTTTGAAGAAATTTGAACCAAATTTTATTATGTTATTTCTATTTCTATGTTATAGTTCGGAAACGTTCGTTAATGAACATAATTGGACCAAGTGGGGGGAGGGGGTTGAAATTTTGAAAAAAATCTATATCTCGGCCCCTATGAAGTATAGAGGGAAACTTTGTTTGAATAAATTAGAGTACTCCCTATGGAGTTCACAGTGACACCAACGATTCGGGGGGTTTTCTTGGTATGAGTGGGTGGGGGGGGGGGCGATGGAAATTCGAAATTTTTGAAACTACGTCTAGTGGGGTTGAAAACCTCTTGATGAGACAAGTACTCTACAAATCAGTAACTAGTTACACTGCTCTTTCCTATTTTTTGCAGTTATCATTGAGGGTTTGTCATGCCAAGGCTAAAGAAGAAGAATGCTGCGCAGCAACAATAAATTAAACCAAAAGCACTTCGAAATCATCTCAGCCTGTAGGCCTGCCTAAATGGATTTTTTTACTTTTCTGTCCGTACCATAGATACTATATGTAGAGTGAAGAATTGTGTTCAATCCCCAAATTCCAAGTTCAGTTTTTAACATAAATACATGTTTTGAGGTCCACTGAAACCAAAAATAAACATGTCTGTGAACAGCCTAGCTCCAGAACGGAAAAGCATATGGAAACAAGTTTTCGATTTGGGTTAGCAGGGTGTCCACTGGTCGGGGAAATCCGGGTAAAGTCAATGATTTTTTTTAATATCCGCGAAAATTCTAAAAATTGCAAAGTGGGATCAAAAAGACTTCTATACAATAATAGGCCTGTATGAAGGTATATTTAATTTATTTTACTGCTCCTAACTTTTGTGTCTGTTATAGGCTAAGTAATTATTGTTTGCAATTACTGTTGTTAGTAGAAGTTCTTCTGATTGTATCTATAATCCTATAATTTTTCTTACACAGTTATTAGAAAGTGCTTCACATTTTGGTCGGGAATTTCTGAAATGATGAATGATAATCAGGGAATCAGGCGGGAATTTCTTCAGCATTACTTGGTGTACACCCTGGTTAGGTACCTTGTGGGGATGTGACATGAAGATTGACGACTACTTTCTCTTACTTTTACTACCACTTTCCACGAAGGAAATTTAGTTTTTTCATGATTTTCTCGAAAACGGCTATGATGATTTTGTTAAAATTCATGAGTTGCTAAATTACTAAGAGCTAAAACTTTTATTAGAAATGTAAATTTAGTAATAAAATGTCCACCTTTAATATTAATACTTTTATTAGAAACTTTTTTTTTCGAAAATATTCTCTGAAGGGTAGTTTTAAGCCACCCTCTGTAGAAACTGAGTCTTGCCAGGTGAACAATAAAGCTATGGTTTGTTTACGGCCACTTACTTATATTCCGCGTGTTTGATATTGGCCAAAGACGTTTAGCAATTCCTCGGACATAGACCAATCACGATCGTTTATCTTGCTATTAATATGAGGGTGATGTTTTATCGATAAAATCGTTTATTCGTTACTGGACATGTAAGCATCAGTGTGCAGTGATTAATACATCACACGTTGCCATTTAAGCAGCACGAAAACAGATTATTTTATACAACATAACTTGTTTGGAAATTGAAATAATAGAAATGTACATCGATTAAAAATACAATTTCCATTCGGTGCAAGCCAGTTGGTGTGCTTTTATTCTGTTCTGCTGTTAGCTTACCTGAATCAAGTTAACTATGTCTTATAAGCACCAGGGGTAGCACTAATCACAACACGGTATTGAATTGAATTGAATAAGTGCCCTTTAGGCGGGAGGCGGGGTGGGAACGCCCCTAAGCACCGAAGCCGCAGGCTTATTGTACCTACCTCCGGGATGGAATGAGTTGCGTGCCCATAGACCGCCCAGGACGGCAGATCACCCCGCAGGCCCCCACGGAGTTCCCCTACATCCAGCAAGCCTTATTACCATGCCACGTATGCGCCACCCCCTTCGGTCCCTCCAACCGGAGCCCCGACAGGTCCGCGACACACACCACCAACAACCTCTTGACCACAAGCAGCGGGGAGGACGGGAGAGGCCCCCAAAGGGCGCTGACTGCCAAAGCAGGCCCGATACCGGAAGTGGAAACGGGATGATGATGAAAAGGGGGAAAGGTGAGATGAAGTGGAGAGTGTTGGTGGAATGAGAGGGGGAAACGGGAGAACCCCGAGAAAAACCCCCAAGGCACGGCTTCGTCCACCACGAATGACACACCCGCCGGCCCCGAGATTTGAACTCAGGACCGCTAGCATGCCAGGCTCACGCGCTAACAACACGGTAACTCGAATCGATTCATGGATGGTTGATTCATAGTAGACCGTGATCTCGCAGCTGTTAATTTTGTTTTTATACAAGAAAGCACGAAAGTAATTATTATTTGTATAATCCGTTACATTTTTACTTTCTCGCTTATACGGAGTATAGAGAAAGTATTGTGATCGTGACAAAAAATCGAAGTTGAGTTAACACCGGGAGAGCACGTTTCATGAAGCCTAGAAACCGAAAAAAGTATTTTTGGAATGACGTCTGTCCGTCTGTCCGTCTGTCCGTCTGTCCGTCTGTCCGTCTGTCCGTCTGTCCGTCTGTCCGTCTGTCCGTCTGTCCGTGGACAAGCACAGCGGGTAAACGGCTCGTTGTATTTACTTCATTTTTTGAATTAAGAACTTTTTCGAAATTTTGTCGAACCGCCCAGAAATTTAGTTTTACAACTGAAATATTAAGGGGACTTTTCATGAAAACTTTTAAAAAAAAATTGTTTTTTGAAAAAATGGCTCTAACGATTTTAATAAAAATTTAGAATTGTAAAGTCTTATCTGTGACTAATAAAATGGCTATATCCGTATTTCCGCAAAAATGACTTAAGGGGCACTTTACTCGTATCCATTTTCAGTTTTTCTAGATTATATCCATTACAGTAAGTGATACATGAAAACCTACCACAGTAAAGTTGTAGAGAAAATTAAAATGGACATTTTTTGTTTAAAACATTTCTTTATACAATTAATAGATATCAAGATAAAAACGAAATAAGTACAGCTTAAATGCGAATTTCAGAACATACATATCAATTAAAATATGAATGGCATTTTGTTGCCACTAGCAACAAGAAAACTATAGGCCTAATGTACTTATTGTTGTGAAATGCAATCAGTTTAGCTCAGTCGCATTGAACACACTAAACCAATTACAGCGATGTGGTAGGCCTATGGGCTAACAGGGAAGAGGTCCTGAGTTCAAATCAAACCTCGTGGCCGCCCAAATTGACTTGGGTTTTTCATGGTTACCTCGCAAAAGCAAACGCCGGGTTTATAGGACTTGCTTATTTTCCATAACTCATCGCCGCTACGTCACTGGATATTATAATCGTTTAAACTGAATGCTACATACGAAGACATCACTAAACAATAGAAACAGATGACGCGAATGAGTTGTTACAATAGACTAATAGTTCACGCAAACATACTAAACACATTACATGACCTACAATGCAGTTAAAGCGTGCAATATAACCTAAGTAGTAGTAGTAGCAGTAGGACCGCCGGCGTGGTCTTGTGGTTAGCGTCAGATCCGTCGGTCCGGGTTCGATCCCCGGTACATCCTTGGATTTTTCTGAGGTTGAGGGGTCTGGTAGGGGTACACTTCCTCGTGATTCAAATTGAGGAGCTACTTGATAGAGAAGTAGCGGCTCCGGTCATGGAAACCACCATTAACGGTCGTGGGGGTCGGCATGCTGACCACATGCCCCAACCCTGCCATCTGCCTGTGGTAGATGACACACCGGTCGGTTGGTAGACCAAATCCCTAAAGGAATGTAGTGCCACGGAGTTTAGTTTTAGTTTTAGTATAGCGAAATTCAAATATAAGTCGTCCCTTAAGCTCCGTCCATTCGATATTCACATTTGCATTTACTGTGTGATGTATTTTGTTTCTGAGCGAAGCAGAGTGACCAACTGTCCTTGTATTGGTGGGTGGGTTGGGTGGTGCCGATTTATCCCAAGGTGCGACTTATATTTTAATTTTCCCCTTAGTAATACTAGTAGTACTAATAATATGCAGTTTTACTGTCATTCATTATTATTATTATTATTTCACGGTAAAAGCATTAAACATGAAGATCGACTCTGATGGTTTCCGTTCTAGATACTTCTTAGTTTTATGAAAATGTAATAAATAAAATTTAATTGTCTCTTTAATTTAATTTTTTCTGTGCTAGCCTTTAACACGTATATGCGAGAAAGTTTGTGCAACGTATTTTTGCACCATTTATTATTCATGGAATAGTCTTAATAAATCCAACTCTAGTTGACGAGTTTCATCTCTTAAATTCTATCGATAAACTCGTCAACTCTTTGGGATTACCTATGATCATCGTCGTAGAGGTGGTTTCTTTACTATACCGGTGATCATCGTCCTTGACACTGTTGCTATCGACAGTTTTTGCTGGCCATGTCCAAACAGCTGACAGGGGGCATGGAATTGGAAATTTGATAGCTTTCATATCTTCAACGCAGCCTGCACGAGAACTCGTTGACAAGGACGAAGGAATGAATTAAATGTTAAATGGTTAGTCACATCAAACCGGTAATAATACATCGAAAATATTGTTTTTAGGCGGGGCTTGGGCCATAACAAAGACTTAGCAAGGACCCTTGATGTGGATTAATTTGCAAAATGAAAGTGTACTTTTTTTTGTTGGCCTCGCCTTCCACCCCCGGAGTACCTGAGCCATAGGCTATATCTCCGGTCCAACAACCGATTTCGCATTTGTTCTAAGATCGTCGCGTCGCTTTCTCTTGATCATAGAACACAGGGAAAATGTTTGATGATTTTACTTTGGATATTTTTCCCGTTCAATTTTACTCTTATTCATTTGTTCATTTGTCCGTTGTCGCGGGGGGGCGTGTCAATGAAAGTGTACTGTCAATTTTACTGTAAGTTTCATGATTATTTCGTTTTTTTATCGTAGTTTTACCTCTCCCTTTTAGGATGTAAGCGACCCAAGCCGCCCGGGCCTTACAGGGCCGCGACCTGTCGGGAGAGGGATTATCTTTTGATCACATAAGTACTTTTTTGACTAGACAAGGACATGGAGGGCCTCCCCGGATGAGTGATCAGCCAAGTGCCGGGGCCACCTCCGAGACAACACAAAACACAAAGGACGAGACACACCATTCACATACACACTCACTCCAAACAAGGCGAGAATGGGGATGAAGATGATAATGACGGCCAGATGATACCCGGGGACCCCAAAGGCCTAAAGTTACCCGACATTTGTCTTATAGGTGAGGAAAAACCCCACCTAGGTAACTTGTCCCGTTCAGGAATCGGACCCGGGCCCGCTGCGTGAGAGGAGCGAACGCATCCCCTACGCCATAGCGGAAGTTTCATTATAATTTACTATATATAACAGTTTTTTCTAACAATCCATATACCTTTTGCCACACATTTTCTTATGCGTAGCTATCTTTACGGCCCTTGAAGTTCATGTCATACAGGGCAATTTCATCCGCAACTTGGGCTCTCTTTTTTTTGTTTTCTTGACCTGCGATAGACATAACTAGCCGGCGTCGCTTGGGTTTTGTATTTTGACATTAGAAATTAACTTATGAAGGACTTTCGATTTTCAAACTCTAGGTCCTTAAATACGTAGGCCTATATAGAATCTGAAAGGAAGAAGATCGACTTATCACACTCAAATTATTCCCTCAGATAACGCTTGATATATAGCTTTTATGGCTCATAGACGATGTAGAATTTTGCACCCCATTACTTCTACACACCATGCCTGGTAGGGGTTCAAATAAGAAGAAGCACAATTTCCGGTAAAATAAAATTGTATTGTCTTTACGGAATATTTTATTTCTTACTCTCATCTTACAATACAACCGTTTCGGGGCTGAAATCAAAAATAAATTCAATACCACTTTCATACTTTCCTCCCCAAAACTTGGGACATTATAATATACTGTGCGCACAGGACTAAATATGTTCCATCCTATTTTGTCTCCTTTTACATGCTTAGGGCCTATGATAAACATCCATATTTCTCAACTAAAAATACAAACCCTACAGCTATGAATAACGAACGTATCATTGGATAGAATGTTTTTTACCGACTTCTAATATGGCATAACTTACAACTGTGACAGCTGGATTAAGCTGTCACATCAAAATGTGAAGTGAGAAAATTGTATCCCCTATGTCCAGGACAGAGATGCCAGATTGCATCACATTGTGTATTATTTTCGTGGATTTCATTCTTCAGTATTTATTTACACCAATGAATTCGCTTCTCTAATTTGTCAAAGTCTCGTATCATTTATTTCCAAACCTACCTGTGAACACTGCCAACAATACACTGTTGTCATGAGAATTTGATTTTGGATTTGATCATTCTGTGTGAAAAGGTATTAAGTATCCTCAAAACATTTGATTTTTTGCATTTAAAATAAAATAAAAAATTCAAATTCCTTTCTTAGTGAGCACTTACGTTATGAAACGATGGTTCTGTCAAAATTCCAAGTCTCTACTTATTGTAGTTTAGGTTCTACGTTGATTCTCTGTCATTCATTCATTCATTTATTGATTCACTAGCTGAAAAGACCCGGCGTCGCCCGGGTTTTGTATTTTGTAATTGGAAATTAGCTTATGAAGGATTTTCAATTTTAAATTCTAGGTCCTTATATAGGCATTTATAATTTGAAATAGGAAGAACGACTTATTACACTCAAACTATTCCCTCAGAAAACGCTTGATATAGTTTTTTATGGCTCATAGAGGATGTAGAATTTTGCATCCCATCGTTTGTACAGTGCACAGCAAGCCTGGTAGAGGTTTAAATAAGAAGAAACAGAAATTCCTGTAACATAAAATTGTAATATCGAGGCGGGAAATTTACCACTCTTATGTTACCATAAAGCCGTTTTGGGGATGAAATTAAACAGAAAGCATTATCACTTTCATACTTTTCTCTCCAAAAACCTGCGATATAATATAATAATATACACATTACCATACCTCGTTTTGTTTTCTCTATGTCCAGGGTAGAGAAAGTTATGTGATTCCATTATTTTAGTGGATTTCATTCTGTAATATTTATTTATAACATGAATTATTTTGATAACTTCTCTTATTTGTCAAAAGTGCATTTCAATTGTTTTTTCCAAGCCCACCTGATACCATTTGGCAACAATATATTCTGTGATTTGGAATGGATAATTCTATGTAAAAAGGGATTAAGTATTTTCAAAAACATTTAATTTTTGGCATTTAGAATCAGAATTTTTCAAAATCCTTTCTTAGTGAGCACCTACATTATGAAACGAAGGTACTGTCAAAATTCCAAGTCTCTACCTGTTATAGTTTAGGCTGTACGTTGATTCCTGTCATTCAGTCAATCAGTCAGTCAGGACAAAGCCTTTTATATATATATAGAGATTAAGTCAGTCAGGACAAGGCCTCTTATATACAGTATAATATAATATACATGATCACCTCAGATTACCTCTATATTATAGAGGTAATCTAGGTAATCTGAGGTGTTCATGGCCCTGAATTTGCCTCAGACGCAACTACCGGTGAACATCGCCATAGCTTAAAGCTTTCCATCAAGTTTGAAACAACTGAGGACGCGCTCTTTCACGGCCTCTTGTTCTATATCAGAATGTGAAGTGAGAAGCACGCATTGTTATCCATGTTTAGAGTAAAGAAAGTTACGCGAGTACATTTGGGTTATGTATCCTTCGGGGATGCATTGCGTTATGATAACGACAATATCTTCATTTTTACAGCCAATTTACAAGAAGATAGGTACATTATATTAAGATGCAAAATTTTATTTAGACAGAGGAAGTTGTGTTTCATATCAGATTCTTTTTATAAACATTAAATGGGCACCCTGTTGTATAGCCGGGATCTCTATTCCGGGGGTGTTTTTAAAATTAGAGCAATTTTCATAAATTCCAAATTCCTTTTTACTTTCTCCCATATACGTAGTATAGAGAAAGTATTGTGATAGTGACAAAAAATCGAAGTCGAGATAACACCGGGAAAGCATGTGTCATTAAGCCTAGAAACCGAAAAAAGTATTTTTGGAATGACGTCTGTCCGTCTGTCCGTCTGTCCGTCTGTCCGTCTGTCCGTGGACAAGCACAGCGGGTAGACGGTTCATTGTATTTACTTCATTTTTTGAATTAAGCACTTTTTCGAAATTTTGTCGAACCGCCCAGAAATTTAGTTTTATAACTGAAATTTTAAGGGGACTTTTCATGAAAACTTTTTTAAAAAAATTGATTTTTGAAAAAATGGCTCTAACGATTTTAATAAAAATTGTAAATTGGAAACTCTTATCTATGACTAATAAAATGGCTATATCCGTATTTCTGCAAAAATGACTTAAGGGGTACTTTACTCGTATCCATTTTCAATTTTTGTAGATTATATCCATTACAGTAGGCGATACCTCATGAAAACCTACCACAGTAAAGTTGTAGAGAAATTTAAAATGAACATTTTTTGTTTAACACATTTCTTTATACATTTAATAGATATCAAGATAAAAACGAAATAAGGACGGCTTAAATGCGAATTTCAGAACATACATGTCAATTGAAATATGAATGACATTTTGTTGCCCCTAGCAACAAGAAAACTATAGGCCTAATGTACTTATTGTTGTAAATGCAGTCAGTTTAGCTCAGTCGTAATGAACACGCCAAAACCAATTACAGCGAGGTGGTGTAGGCTAACAGGGAAGAGGTCCTGAGTTCAAATCAAACCTCGTGGCTGCCCAAATTGACTTGGGTTTTTCATGGTCTCCTCGTTCGCAAAGGCAAACGCTGGTTTTGTAGGACTTGCTTATTTTCCATAACTCATCGCCGCTATGTCACTGGATATTATAATCATCTAAACTGAATACCACATAAGAAGACATCATTAAACAATAGAAACAGATGACGCGAATGAGCTGTTACTATAGACTAATGATTCATGCAGTTAAAGCGTGCAATATAACCTAAGTAGTAGCAGTAGTGGCGAAATTCAAATATAAGTCGCTCCTTAAGCTCCGCCCATTCGATATTCACATTTGCACGGACTGTGTGATGTATTTTGTTTCTGAGCGAAGCAGAGTGACCAACTGTCCTTGTATATTGTCGCAAGTGCCTTGTAACCGCTCTACATATAGCTAAATAATGCATAACACTAACCACATAGTTAAAGTGCGCGAAGCGGATGCAGCAGCCGTAGCGAAGCGCCCTTGCATTTTCGAATAATGTACGATACACTGTTTGTAGGTTTCGAAAATGTGGCATATTATATCTCCCGAAAGGTTTGTCAGCCTGCCACCTCTCGTCTAGCGGTAAGACGTCACACCTCCAACGTCCAGTCACGAGTTTCTTCATAATACGAGGACAGAAGAATTCGCTAGATCGTGGTATAAAAGAAACTGCATCGGTGAGGATAGGTTGGGTGGGACCGATTCATCTCAAGGTGCGACTTATATTTGAATTTTCCCGTAGTATTAGTACTAATAATATGCAGTTTTACTGCCATTGATTTTTTTTTTTTTTTTTTCACAGTAAAAGCCTTGGACATAAAGATCGACCCTGATGCTTTCCGTTCTAGATATTTGTTAGTTTTTATGAAAATGTAATAAGTAAAATTTAATTATCTCTGTAATTTACTTTTCTCTGTGCTAGCCTTTAACACGTTTATGGGAGAAAGTTTGTGAAATATATTTTTGCACCATTTATTTTCTGTGTCGTAGTAATTCTCGCACAGAAAAAAGTAAATTATAGAGACTATTCAACTCATACGCCGCGTGTTTGATATTGACGATAACGTTTAGCAATTCCTCAGATATAGACCAATCACAGCCGTTTTTCTTGCAAATATTCTTGTAGGAATCGCGAGGATGGTGTTTTATCTTGATAATATCGTCTGCTCGTTACTGGAGATGCGAGTATCAGCGTGCAGTGATTAATAGTCAGATGCTGCCACAAAGCGGCACGAAAACAGATTATTTTATACAACATAACTTGTTTGAAAATTGAAATAATAGAAATGTCCATAGATTAAAAACACAATTTCGATTCGGTGCAAGCCAGTTGGTGTGCTTTTATTCTGTTCTGCTATTAGGTTACCCGAATGAAGTTAACTATGTCTTATATGCGCCGTTGGTAACACTGATTATACCACGGTAGCTCGAATCGATTCGTGGATGGTTGATTCACAGTATGCCGTGATCTCACAACTGTTAGATTTTTTATAACAAAGCACGGAAGTAATTATTATTTCTATAATCCATTACATTTTAGGTAGATTTCGAAGAAAAATCTACTTATTGCATTGGATACCATGTCATGATTTTCGAAAAATTCTTTCATATCTTTACGTTTCATGCTCCCCTAAGTACGAAACCACCGCCCGTTCAAAAAATTTGTTTGTGGTATTTATATATATATATATATATATTTATATATATTTATATATATATATTTATATCTTTACACGATAGCGGCCGTAATTTTGAAGATATTTGAACCAAATTTTATTATGTAATTTCTAGGCCCAATAGCTCGGACAAGTTCGTTAATGAGCAAAATTGGCCCAAGGGGGTGGTCGAGGGAGGGGGTTGAAATTTTAAAAAATGTAAATCTCGGCCCCTATGAAGTATAGAGGGAAACTTTGTTTGAATAAATTAGAGTACTCCCTATGGAGTTCACAGTGACACCAACGATTCGGGGGATCGAGTGAGGGTGGGGGGGGGGTGAAAATTCGAAACTTTTGAAACCACGTCTTGTGGGGTATCGTTGAAAAGCTCTTGATGAGTACTCTACAAATCAATAACTAGTTTCTTGATAGCTCTCATATGACGCGAGATTAAAATGTTTGAAAATAATAACACTTGAAAGAATTATTATAATATCATAATTTTGTCTTGTTTAGCGGCTTTGCTAATTTTATTCATTGCTGATCTTGCGCACGGCCTCCCAGAATATTATATCCTATTCTTCTTGTCAAAGCAAATGATTGTAGGCTCTTCCTCTTTACCGAATTCAGTTCTTATTACTGCGGGTTTGCCATGCCAAGGCTAAAAAAGAAGAGTGCTGCGCAGCGATAATAAATTAAACCAAAAGCACTTCGAAATCTACCTCAGCCTGTAGGCTTGCCTAAAGGGATTTTTTATTCATAGAATAGTCTAAGTAAATCCAACTCGTCAACCCTCGTGGGATTACTTATGTCAATTAAATTTTACTTAATACATTTTTAACACTAACATGTCGTACTATTGGTATTTTAGTATTACATTAAACATATAATATTAGTGAGAATATTATAGGAGAAAAATTCCTCCGACACTGGGACTTGAACCCAGGACCTTGGGCTATTCGCGCCAATGCTCTACCAACTGAGCTAAGCCGAAGTTCAATTTACAGCGCCAGATGGAACCTCTCTCCTATGACTGTTTGCCCTAATGGTCTACCTCACAGACAGACAAGTTATGTCATATGCAGTACTGTGAGGCACACTAAATAGTGATTTTTTGTGATCGGGCTCCCACTGTTATTGTACAGTAGCATTCAAGATTGACCCATAAGTAGGGACCGGATTTTTAGGTTTTTAAAAACACTGTTTTAGGTTTTCCGTTAGGTGAAATAGTTTTTTTTTAGGTTTTTTGTCCAAAATATCGTTTTCAAGTCGAATAATTGGTTTAATGAATTTGAATGTGCTATATAGGATTGAATACATAATACTTCTAAAGTTTAACTTAACAAAATTGACTTAAATTTGTGTAAACTTGCTTTAAGACAATATTATGCAATTGAAGACACTAGACAGTACCCTCCTCACGATTTGAATCCGATGCTTCTAATTTAGTGAGTAAAATACTTTATGGATGGATGTGGATAATGTGAAACTGATTATTTTCCTTTTTTCGGTTGTTACGCATGCTAACCGCCCAACAGATCAACTAGGGTTGAAAAGTTCCCCCTTTTCTAGAAAGGTAAATAATACGTATTTCTGGCAGGCTTCACAAAATATTACTTTGCCATCTGTAGTGAAATTCAGATCGTCGCCAATCCACTGCCGTAATAAACTCGATTTCATTTGTTTCGACATAATTAACACGTCTTTTTAAAACTCACAGTGTGACCAATTAGTGTGAATAACAGGGCAGTACACGGCAACAATGGTTGTTCGTTCGAATATTTTAAAAGGAATACGCCGATAGCCTACTCTTTTCCTCTCTTGTTTCTGTCCGTCCTAGACGACAATGAGTTGAATGAAACGCTGGTGGTATTAATTTCTACCCGACAAAAATTGTTCTCTCCCCGCAAAATATCGATTTCTCAACTGACAAACAAAAAAGACAAAAAAGGAGCCTAAATAAGATATTTTAGGTTTTATATCCCGTTTAGGTATATTTAGGTTTTTATACCCCATTTAGGTATTTTTAGGTGCTACAGAATTAATGTGGGTGAATCCTATGGACATGATTCGAAAAAGTGTATGAGCGCTTTTCGTTTTGGAAGTAAGGAAAAAAATAGGTAAAAACCTAAAAATCCGGTCCCTACTCATAAGCATTCATGAACCACAGATTATTGTCTCTGCTTGACATTAATGAGAATAATTGGCGCTGTGAATTGAACTCCGGCTTAGCTCAGTTGGTAGAGCATTGGCGCGAATAGTAAAAGGTCCTGGGTTCAAGTCCCAGCGTCGGAGGAATTTTTCTCCTATAATATTCTCATGTAATGTCCAACAGAGACGATAATCTGTGATTCATGATTGTTTATTTATCTATATAATGTTTGTGTTGTATAAAACTGGTGTAATTAGTATAAGAGAATGTTGTAATTGGGCAAATAAGTAAATAAATACACGTAAAAGAACAACAACAACAACAAAGCAGACACAACACTGCTTCTGGACTCAATAAAACGTTTAGGATCACAACTACCTGCCAGCAGGCGATTGTCCGATACTGCCCCCTCTTCCTCTAAATAATTAGTTGGTTAGGCTGAATCTGTATTTTCATGAATACCAATCAGACTGTATCACATCTTATAGTCGGCACGCAAATGTTTTAGAATCGGCTCTGATATGTCTGTCTCACTCTAGCGCAGCGTTTCTCAACCTCTCAACCTCTAAAATGTTAAAAAAAAAAAAAAAAAAAAAAAAAAAAAATATGGACCTCTAATTTTACATCCCATTTTTAAAAGTAGGCCTATATTCTTAATATTTAGGGTATTTTATTATAGGTTATTATAACGAAATACATTTCTTTTAATTCGACGGAAACACAGTTATTGAATTGGAATTAAACTATTGACAGTAAAATTATGTTTTGATCAGACTTGAATATGTATTACCAATTTGATAATATAATTAGAAATTATGTTATTACTCACTTTTAATGAGACGGTTGAGCTTGTCGCCTCTTGCCGAGCTCAACTGAATGACTGCAGCATTGATTCTGATGTAAACATTAATAAAATCTCAAACAGTACAATAACAATCAGTTTGTTAAAATTCTGTTGTATGCTATATTGAATAAAATTTTGTAACTTCCCTATGTTCTTTTGTAAATAGCGTGCAAAAATGACAAACTTTCGGAACTCAAATCAGTTAAAAAATGACATACTTAATGAGGTAGGCAGCTGAAAAAAGAAACTAGCGGAAACTAAGATATCGTTTAATAAATTACAGAGCACGCCTCTTATTGTGATCACTTTGGGACGCAGCTAATCTGATAATATTAACCGATTGATAACAGTAGCCAAAATAATTAAATGAAGGTTATTTATTAAGTGCCAGTATGGTACTTTATGAGATTGTGTGTGGGGACGAAAAATGTCTGTCCGTCTGTCTGTCTGTCCGTCCGTCCGTCCGTGTGTCTGTACGCGCGATAACTCAAATACGCTTTGTCGAATTTTAATGAAACTTGGTATACACGTTTATAATGTCCATGGGAAGAACCCTATTGATATTGAACCAAATCGGTTCACCGGTACCGGTGTAATGCCCAATTTAGTGCCTATTTTAATAGATTATGGCGCCTTTCTCATAGAAAGGCGCCATAACTCAAATACGCTGTATCGGATTTCCATGAAACTTGGTATACTCATTTATGACGTTCATGAGAAGTGCCCTATTGAATTTGAACCTAATCTGTTGACCGGTACCGGAGTAAACCCCAATTTAATGTCTACTTTAAAGGCGCAATAACTCAAATACGCTTTATCGTATATTTATGAAACTTCGTATACGCATTTATAATGTCCATGGGAAGACGTCTATTTATAATAGATAAAATCGGTTGACCTGTTTCGGAGTAATGCTCAATTTAGTGCCTATTTTATGGTAATATACGTATTCGAAAGAATTTATTAAAAAAAAATGAAAATCAATTATCTTGACAACACTGCCTATTGTTTTACTGTTATCTTATAAGGCCTTGGAAATTAAAATACAGGTAGCTATGACAAAAAACACTATCGATTTACAAGCGCTTATCCAACTAGACCGTTAAAATGACCCCGGTGGCCGAGATGGTAACGTTTTGGCCTCACTTTCTGGAGTCCATGGTTCAAAACCCGAAACCGGCCAATTAGAATTTTTTTTTGACATTTTTATGTGAGTGTGCGATTGTCATGATATCACATATCTGTACAGTTCAGGTGATGCTGGAAGATTTTAATCTCATTAAAAAAAAAAACTAGACCTTTGTTCTTCCGTAAGCCCTGCTTAATGAATAAATCTGGAGCTTAACTTGGAAATCAATTTAAAAAAAAAAACATATTCTGCATATCATAATTGCAGTCATAACTGTTTAAACAAAAACATACTGGCACTTTTTTACATCAGTTTACCTGATTTTATTCATATATAAGATATTAAACCAAAAGCAAACAACAGAATGAAAAATATTTATTCATAAAATAATACGTAACTGTGAATCATAGAATCACTCAAAATAGATTGCAAATAACTATTTTTTCAACCAGTAACAAAGTTTTTAATTGTTTTTATTTTCCTTTAGGAGTTCATTAACCAATATTCCGTACTCAGTTAAGAGTTAAGAGTGGTTTTGGTAGTCTATACTGATCCTTGGTGAACACTTCGTAGCAAAACATCTAACGCCTGTCTGTTGAAGTCTTTTCATTTTACACAACCCATCACTGCAGGTCAACACTGTGATCTTCATAATTATATAAAAAACTGCAGCTTAACTGTGGGGTGAAACATGTTTTATTGCTTAAAAGAGGAAGTTAGGTAATGCCACCCCCTCAAACTGGTCATCCTGTGAGCTGGAAACAGAATTGCTACCTCCAGTACAACACAACACAGTTGAGTTAGAAACAAAACCCTTTAAAATTAAATTTTGAGTGACGTACAGTACTTGGAAATAAAGCCGCAGAAAGGAAAATGTGATAAGATAATTCGATTCTTTGATCACAATAAGCAGTATTTTTTCAATGCATCAGTATTAATCCGTACGGGACTTCCTAAAAGCGATAACATTATCCACGATTACATTAAGCGGCGTTCTCTGTACAGCCATTTCATAATTACGGGTGGGGCATTCTAGCGTATTATAAAAATTATTTTTGTTTATTACGTATCATGAAGAATAAACTAGAACTGGTTCTTCACATTCTGTAAAATTTACTATTGCTTCTCACTTATACTACTTGGAAAGCATTATTTAAAATTTATTTGAAATATTTAAAATATGTTTTTCAAATTCTATTACGGGTGGGACCTAATTTGGACAACGATTTTAATGGTGCACAAACACAATTCATTTGCTGTTCTGCTATTACTGTTGTAGTCTTAATTTTGTTATTACTGACGATATGAGGGATTAAATCAGTGTTGCCATACGTACGACTATAGTCGTACACATACGACTATTCCATAGATTTGTACGACGTACGACGCAACCATGTGTCGTATGCCTATTCATACGACTATTTTTAACATTAGCATTTTATACTACCATTTTCTGTTTATTTTTTAGCAATCTACTGCAGAATTTTCATTTTGTATGTGCCTACATATCGCTAAATGAATGGCGGAATGTTATAAACTTCTAATAGCCATTGTCAAAAAAAACTCAGTCCATTTATTTATTACACGCTTTCACGGGCCGGTGCCGCATCTCGCTTAAGTTGTATTGTTGTATTGTTATTGCTACTTCTCTCATTCTTCCCCAAATATTTCATATTTTAGCCGCACGTGTGCTAAACGAAGCAATCCAAACCTCTAAGAAATTATACCGATAAAGAGCAGCTGATCTTATTGTTGTTGTTTTGTTTTGACCAAACATAGTAATCATATGATTGTTATCATTAATAATATATTATGTTGACACGTGCATTTCAAAAGTGGCTGTATACTTTTCTTTAAATAATATTTGGAAATGTTACTTTCTTATGGTTTGTAATGTATTAATATTTTATTTCTTTCTGCAACATCTGCAGGTAGCCGATGACAAAGAGTACCAACAACAATGGGTATATGTATACAGTTACGAGAGACCAGTTATCTGAGTAGTAGCGGTGAACAACAAAGTCAGCATGCGTGAGTGGAGCAGTAGGACGTTATAGAACTTACAAAAGCAAATTTTAACCACCATTTATAGAAAAAATGTATGTACAGAGTACCTCACTTGTCAATTATTATTATTACGTATTATCATCATCATCATCAAAATCATCTTCATCCTGACAATTCGCAAAGTGTACGACGATTTTAACTAGCGTACGACTATTTTCAGTTGTTGGTACGACTATTTTATGTTTCTGATCTGGCAACCCTGGATTAAATACAAATTATAAACTGTTTCCAGATTGTCAGAACATTTATTTAACTCGTCAATAATAATTTAATAAAACTATCAACATTACGGGTGGGACAAAAAATCACTGTTTGTTATTTTACATAGTAACTAGCCACACATACTTTTTGAAGTTCATCTTATACCAAATTGTACGTTAAGATGCGTATTTTCTCAAATCAAAATGGACATAGCTGATTACCAGGGTCCGGATTCTAATGACATGTCATCTTTTTATTGATGCTGCATAGACATTGCCAACTTGTAGATAAATCCTAAACATGGCCTCTAGATTATAGAAATAAATTTTTATTAGGTCATTTTTTGTCTTTTTATGCAATTTTAAGTTTTTAGGGCATTTATTTCAATTTTAGGTCATTATTTTGTCATTTTCGTGTAATTTGCTTCCTTATTTAGACATTTTCGTGTATTAAATTTTTCTCGTCGCTAGCGGTGCTGTCTTTGAAGTGTTGTTCGTTTAATGCAAGAAGGAAAAATTCGCGTTAAAGTGTTGTCATGTCTCAGTCGGAAATGAAGATCAAAGAAATGCCAAAAATGTTGTATTATATTATTATTGTTATTAGATTAACGTGGCACTTAATCATTAGATTAACCACAAATGGAAATGCCGAATTTTGACTCATCAGTGCCAGTATAAATTTCGTGAGAAAAGAACATTCACAACATTACAATTATTTACAGTTTTTGTAGCCTATAACTTCGTGTGTACAATAATTTTTTATAAATAAAATATCAGGTTTTATGTCATTTTTTATAATTATTAAGTCATTTTCATTAAAATGTAGGGTCGTTTTATAGGTCATTTTTCAAACAATTTTAGGTCATCAGAATCCGTGCCCTGATACTGACTACTTGGTATTAAAAAGTGTTAAAATCATGCTATAAATGTAAAAAAAAAAATTAATTAACTCTAACACAATAAATAAGTAAATCAACAGATTTTACACACGAAACAACTTCAAATACATCTAAGCCCTTATTATTCAGGATTTAAACTTTTATTTGACCACCCAATTACATTAGTTTTATAACATCTCTCTTTAAGGGGAAAAAATCCCATATTTTATGAAATGGCTGTGTAATTACAAAAAGTTGTCAATCTTTGTGTAACTCCAAGGCCCTGTAGGAACAGTACCTTAGACGCCAAGCGGATGCTCTGACTTGGACACCTTCCTATGGAAGAAATTTCACTCGCATACACCAGCCTACGCTAACACCATCCGATTTCTAAGTGACGTCGTCACTTCACTTTCATAGTAAACAAATCTGCAAGTACAATGATTTCTAGATCACTTCACAAACAGGTCCATACATCTATGGGATGAGCCCAAGTCTTTGTTTAGCAGAACTCTCTCCGTCTATGTAAAGTTCCATTTTACAGCTGGGCTGTTAAAAAAAGGGTGCGAGCCCGTTAAGTGTACAGAATAAGGTGCTAACCCCTTACGATGCTTATTGAGGATATCACCAGATGTCACTGTCGTTCTCTTTCCCTTCGTACAAACAAACAAGTAATTTTAACCACTGCAAATACTATTCCTACTACTACTATTTTCGTGTTTCTATCAATCATTTACAATATTCAAAATATCCAAGCGAGGTGGCGAGATGGTAACGTCTTGGATTCGCATTCGGGAGGTCCCAGGTTCAAATCCCGTGGCCGGCCAATTTGACATGGGTATTTTCATGGTTTCCCCAATCGTAAAAGCAAATGCCGAATTGGATATTTACACACCATGAATCATCCTCGAAACGAAACTCACTATGCAGGGGGTTTCTGGGCCAGGGAACTCGAATCTTAGGTTGTTTTTCCCATTCTGCGCTTTCTAATCGAGGAATTCATTTTAAAGCCGGATTTTTAGCCGGATTCATTAATTATTAATCGTTTAGTTTAGGCTTATGAATGTTTCGCGTGCAAGTGTTAATAAATATAATGTTTTAACTAGGCTACGTGCTCTTAATTTTTAATCTTAAAATTAATTATCGTGGGCGAAGCCGCGAAGATATGATAGTACTGTAATATGAAGGAAACATGATACATACCGGGATATGTGAGTCAGTTGGAGCATTTAATGTTATACCGGCATGTTATCATGGTAGCTCAATGGTAGTTCAGCGGCACAGAGGTCCGAAGATCCTGGTTCAAATCCCGGTTATGGCATTGCATTTTCAGTCTGACTAAACCATTCCAAATATAATGCATTATTGTAAACCACTAATAAAGTCTCTGGTTTCCCATTTCCCCTAGTGTTGGGGCTTAGGGCCTCTATTAATTACGTAGATCAGTTTTGTAACGCTTATTTTCCTAGAGAGGGCAGAGTGACAGCTGGTAAGCCCAATACCCCCCCCCCCCCTCCGCGCGAAAACTAAGATATTACTTGGACTTGAAAAGAGACGAGGAATTTTGTCTAGAGGCTCTAATTTAAGCACGGACTTCTTTAGCATGCCGCAAATTTACGACACGGGTCCCCCAGCTTAAAGTCCCTCCCGGAGGACTTTGTGCCAAGGATTTTTACGTTCTGCAAAAAACATCGACCGCGGGCACGCCACCTCTAAACCATCGCGGCCGACAATGTAATAAAGTGCATTATTAAAACTGATTTTTCATAATCTCCTGGCCCTGATAATGACAGTAAAGAGTACAGTTTCATTGATAATGTTACCTCATAGCTATTTAAGGATTGAACGGGTTGTTTTAAACTATTTGGTACACTGAACAAAAGTTACGATCTCAAATTTCATTTCAATATGTCAAACCGATATGAGATATTAATATAATTGTTTTTTTTTAATAAACTTTGAAAATATGTGTTCCGACAAGTATTAAAATATGAATTTTCATTTGTTATGTAACGTTCTTAGATGCTTCATTTATAAAAAATACTGACGGATTTTAAAATCTTTTTATGCATTTGTTTTAACGTTGGAAAGTGGGAAGATTGAAAAAATCGATTTACGAAAAAAGCTGCATATTAAAAAAAGTCTATCCAAGAGTCTTCTTGGTAATTTTGTTGCACGCATTGTATAGTAAATTGAGAAAAAAATCAGAGCTGTAGCCTGTCTCTATTTGATTTGACTATATAACATGAAACTTGAAAGTGACTTGCACTGGCAGTGTAAAGCGCACGGTACTGTAAATATGGCTACGGCGACACCTTTCCGTGCATCCAAACGGCATCAAATTTTACAGAATTACATTTTAGGGAATGCTTGAATTTTTTGCATTAAAATAAAAAATCTTGTGTCAAATACACAACTTCCTATGTCCAAATAAAAGTTTTATCTCTTAATACAATAATACAATACACTATGGCTTCGTTTCTCAACCTTTTTGAACCCGAGGACCTCTAAAATGTCTAAAAAAGATTACGGACCCCTAATTATACATCCCATTTTTAAAAGAAGGCCTATATTCTTAATATTTAGGGTATTAATTATAGGTCATTATAACGAAATATGTGAAAAAATGTTACTTCTTTATTTTCCACTTGCTTTATGATATTTTTAAATGATGTCTGAGGACCATCTGCACCATCTTCGCGGACCACCAGTGATCTGCGGACCATAGGTTGAGAAACGCTGCAATATGGCATTCTCTTAATGTAAATTGACTAGAAAATGAAGAGGATGTCGGTACCATATCGCTTTGCATCCCAGAAGGATACGTAACCCAAATAAAACCTGATAAATTCCCTTTCTTTACCCTAACATGGGCAATACATCTTTATCACTTCACATTCTGATATAGAAGAAGAGGCCGTATTCAGTTGTTTCAACTTTATGCAAAACGTAAGCGTTCACCAAGCGAGTTTCTACAGAGGGTGGCTTATAACTACCCTTCAGAGAATATTTGGGGAAAATGTTTCAAATAAAAGTTCTAGCTCTTAATATAAGCATCTCGTGTACAAAATTTTTAACAGAATCGTTGGAGCCGTTTTCGACAAAATCTCGAAAAAACGAAATTATCTTCATGTAAAGTGGCATTAAATGTAAGAAAAAGTTGTCGCCAATCTTTGTGTCACATCCCCAGAAGGTGCGTAACCCAAATACAAAAATTTCGTTTTCATACGATTGTTCGTTCTGGAGATAGGCTGTTCACACACACATAAACAGACATGTTTCTCAAAATACTGTAGTATTTTTGGATTCAGGAGATCTCAAAACGTGTAGACTGTTTATGTTCAGTGATGGGAAAAGTACAAAAAGAAAGTAATTGGGCTGAATTACAATTACCTGAGAGACATTTTACTTAATTGCAATTACAAATTACTTTTTCAAAAAGTAATCAGTAAAATTACAATTACACTTACAATTCCTTGTTTTTGGTATGTTTTGGACATAAGCCCAAATTATTAATGAACAAACAAACCAAAAAAACATCAATGAGAATATTTTCGGAAACATTGAGTAACTTTTTGTTAACATTAACTCTAATTTGGATATTAATTGCAAAAACAGTAGCGATGACGATATAGCAAGCGAGAATGATACTAATACTAACAACTACTAAATTGTAACAATTAAAATTTTATTTCCACAAGTAAATTACAAGTAGAAATTACATACATACATACATTCTGAGTTTTCCCTCAATACAGAGGCTGTCCTCGAACCAAACAATACAAACAAATTAAAACAAAGTATCCACATATCACATTTCAACACAATCAATACACTTCTCTGAGCTTGTCATCATTTTGTTAATAATCTGTCTCCATTTTTCTCTGCCCTGTGTATCTTCTTCCACTGCACTGCACTGCAAGTAGAAATTATATTTTTTAAAAAGTATTGATTACAAGTAAATGGGGCCAAAAAAGGAATTGTTACTGTAATCCGATTACTTTTACTCAATTCAGGGTGTCCACTGGTCGGGAAAATCCGGGAATCCGGGAAAAGGCCGGGAATTTCATATGGTCGGGAAAATCCGGGAAAAGTGAATGAATTTGTTAAAATATCCGGGAAAATTCGAAAAATTGCAAAGTGGGATCAAAAAGACTTCTAGACAATAATAGGCCTATATGAAAGTATATTTAATTTATTTTATTGTTCCTAATTTTTGTATCTGTTATAGCCTAAGTAATTATTGTTTGCAATTACTTTTGTTACTAAAAGTTTTCCTTATTTAAAGTATGTATAATCCTATAATTTTTCTTACACGGTTATTACAAAGTGCTTCATATTTTGGTCGAGAATTTCTGAAATGATCAATGAAAATCAGGGAATAAGCCGGGAATTTCTTCAGCATTACTTGGTGGACACCCTGTCAATTACTTCCCATCACTGTTTATGTTAAAAAGTCAACTTGAAATCTGGAGGTGGAATACAGTGATTCCTCTAGTGCCTATGGTACAGGCAGAGAAAGTAGAAATGGTACTTTTATATCAAAGTGGCTTGCGACATCCATTAAGTTCGCCAATCTTTTTGAAAAGTGTGGCATCAAGACAGATTCGCGGACAACACATCCGCTAAGTGGTAAGATCCCTTTCGGAATGCAACACGATGGAAGAAGTAAGGCACATTATCAAGGTGAGGAGTGACTTAAGTGGCGTCGCACTCCAGTGACCCGCTACACAAGAAACTGTTACGCTCTGTAAGGTCGCTTCTGTGTTACAAGTATCAACTACCAACTTACTTACTTAGACAATGGCAATAGACAATTCCTCAGCAAGCTAAAGGAATATTATTAGGGCTGAAAATCGATTAAAATTTCTAATCGACTGATTAATCGACAAACAGGTCGGTATTTTAAACGACACCAAAGTGTACATTTAATATTATTTTACACGTTTAGCAACTACTACACTACAGATAATCAGAAGAAATCCTGAATTAATTAATACCATTATTAGTTAACTAGTGAGAAAATATATACAAAACTGTGTGTGCAGCAAAATTTGCTAGATTCCAGTAAGAAAACTTTCTTCCCTTTAGCATACTGAATATTAGTAGGCTATCACGGCAAACCTTGCAAAACTAAACAACCTTCAGGTTTCTGTCTGAATAACGAGAGAAAGGAGTTTGGTAATTTGACCCATTTCTCGAAAAAAAAGTTTTTCACAATTCGACTAAACCGATTAATCGGAAAATGTAATTGTTCGACGATTAAATGTTTAATCGATTAATCGGTACAGCCCTAAATATTATCTATTTTATGGAACACGAAGGTTCATTGCCGCGCTTACCTGAGCCCGCCATTCAACCCTATTCTAATTCCAACCATCCCTAGCAAATCCTACTTCTCTCAAATCTATCCTAATATTGTCCTCCCACCTACGTCTAGGTCTTCCGCGTGGTGTCTTCCCTTCGGGTCTCCTCGTCAATACTTTTGAGATGTGTCTTTCCTCCCCCATGCCCAGCCCATTTCATTCTGCGTGATTTAATCCCCTTACTATAGTATATAGTAAACTAGCGTGTGCCCGCGGCTTCGCACGCGAAAATTATTTCAAAAATTAAAAATTAAGAGCATAATAGTTAAATCATTATATTTATTAACACCTAAATCACGTGAATTACATACCACGATTATATAGCGTCGCCTGGTAAAAGCGACCTCAGATTCGAGGTCCTTGGCCCAGAAAACCCCTGTATAGTGAGTTTCGTCTAAATCGAACAATGTTTGACCATATTGAGGCCTATATTGATTATCCCTTTTATAATAATAATAATAATAATAATAATAATAATAATAATAATAATAATCCTCTTCAGTGTAGGTTGAAAATTTCATATGTCTGCGTGCCTTGACTTTATAAACAAATGAATCGACCAGCGTGAGCTACAACATTCAAGCGATCGCGATAGTTTTATGTCCAAGGAATGACAAAAATAGCCAAAGCCTACTGTAATTGATTTGACATTGAATGGTATTACTGAACACTGATGCTTCGAAAACGCAAAAAATACACGTTTTCTGCCCGTTTTTCACTCATAACTCACGAACGAAAGAAAAAATTAAAAATGTAATATGCCAGAAACCTTCCGGGGAATGTACTCAACAACTTCCCAAAGTTTCATTGCGATCGGATGAATGGTGTAGTAATGCATAGAGGACACACACACACACACACACATACATTCATTTTTATATATATATATAGATAATATCGAAAGTTTTACTAGGATAATTTAATTTAATCTATTATCGCGATAGTGGCCTGCGACCAACATGTTTCGTTAAGATCTGTTGTTTAATATTTTTTGGTGCCTGTAAGAATATATTATTGTATTTAATAACTATACTTACTTACTCAATGCTACTAGACCATTCCTAAGCAAGCTAAAGGAATATTATCTATTTTATGGAACCCGGAGGTTCATTGCAGCGCTTACCTGAGCCCGCCATTCAAACCTATTGTGTTTTAACTCCATCCAACCATCCATTGCAAATCCTACTTCCCTTAAATCCATCCTAATATTGTCCTCCCACCTACGTCTAGATCTTCCAAGTGGTCTTTTCCCTTCGGGTCTCCCAGTCAAAATTGTTTATATATGGCTTTCCTCCCCCATTTCATCCTCCGTGATTTAATTACCCTTACTATAGCCGGTGTCGAGTACAGGTCCTGAACCTCGTCGTTATGCAATTTTCTCCAATCCCCATTTTCATCCCTCTTGGGCCCCCTAAGCACCCTTTTTTCAAACACTCTCAGATTATGTTCTTCCTGATCAGTTAGCGGCCATGTCTCACATCCGTATAATACAACCGGCAGGATAATTGTCTTATAAATGTTTATTTTTAGATTTCTGAACAGAAGTTGTAAAGATAAGAGATTATGAACTGCATTTCCAGATTTTAGTCAACACTGAACTTGTGCCTTAATATTATTTGTGTCTGTAATTATTGGTCCCAAATATTTGAATTTTTTCCATTTGTTAGAACAATTCCGGGGTGCGCGGGCAAAGAGAGTTAAGTCCACTTTCTGGTTACTGGGAATTAGAGTGACTTAACACATTATACCAGCCCAACATAGCTTTAGAGATGGTTAAAAACATGAAGCACACATCCATAACTACCGTACAATTTTGAATATGACTTACTGGACTTAACACAAATGTAGAGAACATTTTTATCTATACATCTATGGACATATCTCAATTTTTTAGGATGGTGGACTTAACTCTCTTTGCCCGCGCACCCCGGAATTTACAGGCTATTCTAATATTTTGTAGTGCATTATTTTCACGTTCCATGATCATAAACGTAGTTTTTTTTCTGTATTAATTTCCATCCAACATTCCTGCAGGCATCGAAAAGACTTTCTGCATTTCTCTCGAATTGTGTTGTTTTATTTCATTCATTTAACAGAAACATAATTAAAATATTGTATATGTTAACACTGGCTTAGAAAAATATTTGGGCCCAAGAGAGATGAAAACTGCATAGCTGCATAACTTGTAGTAGTCACCGGATATAGTAAGGGTAATTAAATCACGGAGGATGAAATGGGGGAGGAAAAGTATTGACTGGGAGACCCAAAGGGAAGAGACCACATGAAGACCTAGACGTAGGTGGGAGGAAAATATTAGGATAGATTTAAGGGAAGTAGGATTTGCGAGGGATGGTTGGGTGGAGTTAGCACAGAATAGGGTTCAATGTCGGAATCATGTAAGCGCGGCAATGAGCCTCTGGGTTCCAACAAATATTTAACATTCCTTAGGAGTAAGTAAGCAATTGACACTGAGATCGTTTTGACATGAATTGTATAATTGTGTTCTTATTTGTGTTGTTTTACGTAGTAAATCAGGAGATAGTACAGATCTTGTGTGTGCTGCCATATAGGCTTACAGATTCGAAATGAAACTATTAAAACTTACCACAAATCCATGAATTTTATGCAAATCATGCATAAACAATATTAAAACAATCGATAATTTAAAAACTAAAAGTCCGATTATAGTACGATGCTCGGGGGGAAAAAGACCTCAGATTAGACTTCAAATTTATGGTAAAGATTAGAGTTCCCTAGCCCCCCCCCCTCCAAAAGAACCCGCATAGTGAGATTCTTTCAATCATTCAGCGTTTTCCCATTTAGGCGTGCATTCATGATACCCTACTGTCCGCCTATGTAAAAGAAATGAGATCTCTGCGTGTCTTAATATTATAAACAAATGATTCAAGTAAAGAGTTTTAACAAAATCGAAGCGATAGACAGGGAAAAAGCGAATAAGTCAAAGTTTCAGGAATGACAAAAAACCATTCATTTCCACAGCATTTTAACAATATTTAGAAGCGTCCACCCAGATATTTTTACATACTATAAGATACTGTGTAAAAATGTATGGGTGGACTGATCTAAATATTGTTAAAATGCTGTGGAAATGAATGGTTTTTTGTCATTCCTGAAACTTTGACTTATTCGTTTTTTCCCTATCACTCTAGAATTGATGTGTTATATTGCAAACAATGGGTTTAGGCCATGGGCGTCGGCATGGGGGGGGCAAGGGGGGGCAATCGCCCCCCTCTGGATTGCCTTATGGATTCATTTATTTGTGGTACTCTTTGTCAACCTACAGTTGTAGCATGGAGAATAAAAAAAAATAGAATTACTTTATAATGAGTTTAACAAGTATTAACTAATTATAACTATAATACGTATTTAGGCTATAATAATATCTCACCAAGGTCATTGCTCAAAAGAGCGTATTCTGTTAACTTAAAAAACTTTGTAGCCTCGTCGAATTCAGCTTGGGTTCAAAATAACGATCCGGTTGACTAAGTGAATATTAATGCGTTTAGCCTAATCATTTGAAATTGAGGTCCGAAATTGATTTTGCCCCCCCTTAATAAAATTCCTGGCGACGCTGCTGGTTTAGGCGATGCTCTTTTTTTTATCCCGGTTGCTATGGCAACCAAGTAAGGCCCTCTTCAATCAATTTCACTAAATTACTAAATACGATGTACACGGAAACACCAGCTCAAATATTATTATATTAGATAATTATGCCAAATAACTTAGATGGACATAAGGTGATATAATATTTATACAGCAGATCCTCTGCCCACGTATTGTTTATTGTTTTAAGTATGTGCTTTGTTAAATTACTCCCATTGTTTTCGTAGCCATTATTCTGAATAGAACAATGGAAGACGTTTCCTGCTTTTACCGTTACAAGTCCCTTCACTGCTCGGGGGGCGGAGTTACCTGATGTCTGAGACATGTGTAGAGTGTGGGGATCCTAAGTTACATTTCGGTACAAAGCAAACGCTGGATTAATTTCGTTGCTTCGTCGTTTGGAATTTAAAACTTTCATTTTGTTTCTTGCCAGTTGCCTGTATTGTATATAAACTGTTGCAGGGTTTGCCAAACTATGGCCCGCGGGTCGAATCCGGCTCGCAAGCTGCTTTTGTTTGTCCCGCCTACAACTTCGAGATATCTCTATCTTTATATATATAAAAGGCTTTGTCCTGACTGACAGGAATCAACGTACAGCCTAAACTATAACAGGTAGAGACTTGGAATTTTGATAGTACCTTCGTTTCATAATGTAGGTGCTCACTAAGAAATGATTTTGAAAAATTCTGATTCTAAATGCCAAAAATTAAATGTAAATCATTATTTAACAGAGATATAATTAAAACATATTTATTAACAATGACATATAAATTGCAGGAAGTACTTAATTTTCTTCTTAATTGTATTATTTCACGTAAAAATATAAATAAACAAACGAACAAAACGAATCATATGCTGCCATATGGGCATAGAAATTCGAAATGAAAGGATTAAAATGAACCATAGATTCATGAACCTTACCAAAATCATGAACAATTTTATTACATAAATTAATAAAATCAGGTAAACTGATGTAACAAAGTGCCAGAATGTTTTTCTTTAATCAGTTATGACTGCAATTATGATATGCAGAATATTTATTTTTATATTGATTTCCAAGTTAAGCTCCAGATTTATTCATTAAGCAGGGCTTACGGAAGAAGAAAGGTCTACCATCTTGGCCACCTGGGTCATTTTAACGGTCTAGTTGGATAAGCGCATGTCAATTAATATGTTTTTTGTCATAGCTACCTGTATTTTAATTTCCAAGGCCTTATAAGATCACAGTAAAACAATAGGCTATGTTGTCAAGATAACTGATTTTCATTTTTTTTATAAATTCTTTCGAATACGTATATTACAATAAAGTAGGCACTAAATTGAGCATTACTCCGAAATAGGTCAACCGATTTTATCCATTATGAATAGACGTCTTCCTATGGACATTATAAATGTGTATACCAAGTTTCATAAAAATCCGGTAAAGCGTATTTGAGTTACCGCGTCTTTAAAATAGACACTAAATTGGGTTTTACTCCGGTATCGGTCTACCGATTTGGTCCAATATCAGTAGACGTCTTTCCACGTACATTATAAATGGGTATACAAAATTTCAGGAAAATCCAATAAAGCATATTTGAGTTATCGCGACTTCTTATATATTAACATAAAAACACTAAATTGGGCATTATTCCGGTACTGGCCAACCGATTTGGTCCAATATCAATAAACGTCTTCCCATGGACATTATAAATGCGTATACGAAGTTTCATAAATATCCGATAAAGCGTATTTGAGTTATTGCGCCTTTATAGTAGACACTAAATTGGGTTTTACTCCGGTACCGGTCAACAGATTGGGTTCAAATTCAATGGGGCACTTCTCATGGACGTCATAAATGGGTATACCAAGTTTCATGGAAATCCGATACAGCTTATTTGAGTGATGGCGCCTTTCTAATAGAATATATTAAAATAGGCACTAAATTGGGCATTACTCCGGTACCGGTGAACCGATTTGGTTCAATATCAATAGGGTTCTTCCTATGGACATTATAAATGTGTTTTCCAAGTTTGATGAACATCCGAAAAAGCGTATTTGAGTTATGGTGCGTACAGACACACGGACAGACAGACGGACAGACATTTTTTCGTCCACCACACAATCTCATAAAGTACCATACTGGCACTTAATAATAATAATAATAATAATAATAATAATAATAATAATAATAATAATAAACTAAAACCCCAGCTTCGAGGTGCATTTCACGAACGAAGTGCGCCGCCCTGGGGGAAAAAAGACCTCAAATTCGAGTTCCCTAGCCCAAACAACCCCGCATAGTGAGCTTCGTCCAAATCATTCAATATTTTCCCATTTAGGCGTGCATTCATGACCCCGTTCTGTGTAAATCAGTCCTCTGCTAATCATAAACAAATGAATCAAGGTAGCTACAGAGCAAGGCCATCTTGAATTAATTTCACAATTGAATTCTGTCTTGCTAATACGAACCTTTTCCACAACAATTAGAATTGCTCGTGTGTTTCGTATGGAAGGTCTCCTCGAAAACATTTGATTTTTGGCATTAAAAATAAAAAATTTGCAAAATCTTTTCTTAATGTGCACTTACAGTATGAAACGAAGATACTGTCAAAATTTCAAGTCTCTACCTATTATAGTTTAGGCTGTATGTTGATTCTTTCAGGCAGTCAGTCAGGACAATGCTCTTAAATAGATAGAGGTTTATTTTAGCTAAATACAGTAATTAAGTTTATGCTGATAATTTGGTGAAATTCTAATTAATTGAAGTTATATACGAGGGAGAATCAAGTGAAAACCGAAATTAATTTTTTCTCACTATTTACTGCAGGAAGAATGCTTGCTTGTACACTATTTTTTCCACATAGTCCCCTCCAAGTTCAATGCACTTGCGCTATCAGTTAGGAAGTGCTTCGATACCGCGTGAGAAAAATTATGTTGGTTGACGCTGTAGCCACTCGTGCACTGCCTATCGAACATCTTCATCAGGCTTGAACTTCTGCCTTCCAAGGTGCTCCTTTAATGGACCAAAGATGTGGAAATCTGGCGAGTATGGCGGATGTGGGAGGTACTTGAAGCGAATGTCATCGATGGGTTTTCATTGCTTCACGAGGAGCATGAGAACGGGCGTTTTCATGTTGAAGCAAAACACCTGCACTCAGCAATCCCCTTCGCTTTTTCACCATCTTTGGTCCATTAAAGGAGCACCTTGGAGGGCAGAAGTTCGAGTCTGTAAAGTCTGTGGAAGGTGCAGGAATGGCTACAGCATCAACCAAAATAATTTTTCTCACGCGGTATCGAAGCACTTCCTATCCGATGGCGTGAGTGCATTGAAGTGGAAAAATAGTGTACAAGCAAACATTCTTCCTGCAGTAAAATAGTGGAAAAAATTAATTGTGGTTTTCATTTGATTCTCCCTCATATAATAATAATAATAATAATAATAATAATAATAATAATAATAATAATAATAATAATAATAATAATGACAATAACAATAACAATAATAATAATAGGTCTAGAATATAAATATATTCAACTTTCAGTTAACAATTCTCAGGCGAGTACGTAAGTGCTTTTATTTTTGTTTTGTATTGAATTAAATTTGAATGTTATTTTATTGGGCAATTATTTTGGACAAAAAAAAGTCAAATCAATGTAAAAATAAAACCAAAAAGGGAGCGACCCCCTGGATTAGACACTTATTGCAAAACAGTGTAATAAGTACACCTTTGCAGAATCAAGGAAGACTCTAAAAAGAGGGACTGAAGGGAAGAATTTTTTAATTTCTGAGATTCTCCAATGTGCATTACGTGCTATTTTTTCCTAAGATAATGATTTTCTGGATGGCAAAAATGCTATTTACTATTCAAGCTATTGAAACCTGTGGCCGTGAGTGGTTGCATCAGTGCCTCGTGTACGGTCAAGCTACGCCTCTGTTCGTATAGGCCAGTGTTATTATAAAATTCTTGTGATCCCTATGATTGTAGTGGGTTCTTCTTTCTTGCAATAATCAGTGATATTGCTTCATAAAGCCTTGAATTTAATTGAAGGAAGTTGAACTCTGAAGGGAAGTTTTAAGATACCCATCACCGACTTAGAGTGGGAGGTAATTACAATGTGCTGTGATTGCATTTCAGAGTGCGTGACCGGAGGAGGGACGCCGTGGGCAACTCCTGACCAGGAAGCCTTGGACGAAATTCGCGATGCCGAAATCTTCAGATCGATTGTGACGTCAGTACAAGAGTGGCAGAAAAGACACAACTCTCATAGGTATGACACTTTTGGCTTATGTGGAATGTGACCTGTTAACATGTTCTGGGTATTGATAAATTTAATTTTTCCATTTGTGGTAAATGTTATTTAATGTGCATAAAATTGTCCACCTAAACCACAAAAATAAATAAATTCAGTCCACAAGTTCAATGTATGTAACGTTTACTTTACATTTTGTTTTTAATTACAGTTTTAATGATTTTCCATATCTTTTGGCGTTGGTGTGAAATTCATATACAGTATAGTCATACGATATAAAATAATAATGTTACGCTAAAAACACTGTAAACTGCATACATTTACGCATTAAAATAGCAACTGCTGAAGTGTACAGTGTTTATAGCGTAACATTATTATTTTATATCTTATGACTACATATGAATTTCACAGCAACGCCAAAAGATATGGGAAATCATTAAAACTGTAGATTAAAATCAAAATGTAAAGTAAACGTTACATACATTGAATTTGTGGCCTGAATTTATTTATTTTTGTGGTTTAGGTGGACAATTTTATTCACATTAATCTGTAACGAGTGTTGCATAAACTAGCACGTTAATTCAGTCATGTTTTTTCACTTGCCTTTTCTTTTCGATCTTCCTTTAGGCCCCGAAGAAGCCAATTCTGGCTCTGTTACATTACGTCAACCCACATTGTCCGTTATGTCACTTTTCTTAAACCTTTACACACGTCCTGCCAATGTATTTGTGTTTAAGATGTCTACTGGTAAAATGACAAGCGTCAAATCCGGTAGACTCTTTTGTTATTTTTCTTAGTAGAGTACATATCCATGTATGTATCTATCTAACCTGCAATGAAGTAGAAATGTACATGAAATGAAATGTGAATTTTAGTTTTATTCAGTGATTAGACTTCGGACAATTTCCTCATCCATAGTGGTGACCAGTATCTTGCCGCAATCATTTCACATTAAGGGATAAGGAATAAGCAAGCTAAAAGGAATATTATCTATTTTATGGAACCTGAAGGTTCATTGCTATTCTTATATGAGCCAGCCATTCAACCCTATTCTGTGCTAACTCCATCCAACCATCCCTCACAAATCCGACTTCCCTTAAATCTATCCTAATGTTGTCCTCCCACCTATGTCTTGGTCTTCCAAGTGGTCTTTTCCCTTCGTGTCTCCCAGTCAATACTTTTGAGATATGTCTCTCCTCCCCCATTTCATCCTCCGTGATTTAATTACCCTTACTATATCCGGTGAAGAGTACAGGTTATAAAGCTCGTCGTTATGCAGTTTTCATCTCTCTTAGGTATAAATATTTTTCTAATCACTAATCACTAATCAAATATTGAACACTCTCAGATTATGTTCTTCGCAAAGAGTAAGTGGCCATGTCTCACATCCATATAATACAACCGGCAGGTTAATTGCCTTATAAAATGTTATTTTTAGATTTCTGGACAGAAGATGAGAAGATAAAAATTTCTGAACTGCATAAAAACAAGCATTTCCTACACTTAATATACGCTTAATCTACACTTAACTTCCAATATTAACTTCTTAATATTAACTTCTTAATATTATTTTGTGTCTGTAATTATTGCTCCCGGATATTTGAATTTCCCCACTTGTTCGATTTTCTGGCTATTCTAATATTGTTTAGAATCATTTCACATTAAAGGAAGTAATGTTCATTTACATTTGCTGCACTGATTATTCAGTCATTGGATTTTAAACATCGCTCATAAAATTATTAAACACAGTTTTCTTGGGGCGATGTTACAGTGTCCAGTGTTCTAATAATAAAACTCCGTGGTGCTGCATCCCTGGAAGGACTAAGCCCACCATCCGACTGCAGTGTCATGTACCAAAGGCAGTTGGCAGAATTTGGGTGCATGTGGTCAGCACCATTTCTAATCAAGTAAATAGCAATGCCAACAAAACCTATTCCATCCATATTTTACAATTAAACATGTAATAGGTTTTGTTACCCTAGTTTTAGCTCAGATTGAATCACAAAGCTGAATGCACCAGACCTCCCAACCTTAGAAAAATTGAAGGAGGTACCGGGGATTGAACCTGGTCCTGTGAATCCATAGTCAGTGACGCTAATCACGACACCACACAGGTGGTCCAGTGTTGTCATAACAATTTTTTTCTCCAAGCCGTGTTGAGCATTGAAGTTTCCTTTTAGTTTAAAAACCCCCATCTTCTTGTTGAATGTTTCATGTATGTCAGGAATGTCTATTTTATCAAACCCTCTTTTTACAATGTTGCCTGGGATGCGTGGTTTGTAATTGCTTCATGTTGGAAAACCAAAGTTATCTATAATTGTGTGGTACAAAACAAAGCACAATCTTCATAAATCAGCATGTATGTTACGTAAAAGAACTGTCATGTTTCCAGGCTTAAGTGACAGTGCATGCAACATGATTTTCATCTTCATAGCGGCAAAGGATGATGGGAAATAAAGGAAAGCCCACTATGTGTGCCACGCCTATTCCATATTCATCCTTCCTTCTCTCCCTAAGTACTCATAGCAATTATAATATTAAAGTAGAAAGTGCACATAACTCCTTTAAGGAATCTTGCTTTTATAGCAAATTTAAAATAAGTGTCCAACTTATTCCCTCATATTCCTTAAAATTGCTTAATAAATACAGCACATAGCTTAAAACAGAACCAACGTTATAAATTTTATTCACAGTTTCCTTTTACAGTATTGTAGAGTGTTCATATTTTATGCACAAAATTTCTTTATAAAATCACATGAGATCTTCAGCAAAAGTCGACATACTGTGTATGTTAAGTTAGATAACAGAGACAATGTTTTACACGTAAATATTTTACAGTGTCAAGATAGCCATTGCATCGAACACACTTTTATTAAGTGCCAGTAGGGTACTTCGTGAGATTGTGTGGGGGACGAGAAAATGTCCTTCCATCTATCCGTCCGTGTATCTGTACGCATGATAACTTTAATACGCTTTATCGGATTTTCATGACACTTGGTATACCATTTATAGCGTCCATGGGAAGAAGCCTGTTTATTTTGGACCAAATTGGTTCACCGGTACCAGAGTAACGACTAATTAAAGTTCACATGTTTTTAAAATCGTGTCTATACTACAATGCTGGATTTCTAATGAGGGCTTTGACTTCAATGCAGTCAGATCTTTGTTGTTTATTTCATTGATCAAGTTTAAATTGAGTACTACATGAATACTGTTGTACAAAGAAGGTACATTACTGTAAAATAATTAGCGGAGTTCTTTGCTAAGCTGAATTTTGTGAAATGTTGACATATTTTAAGAATTTCAAGTTGCAATACATTTACAATAAAATCTTCTTTCTTTCCGGGTATCTGCCGCGTAGCCTTGATAAAGACCACGGCAAGATGGTCAAAACGTCGGCAGACTTCTTAAATATGACGCGGCAGATACCCGGAAGCCAACAAGATTTTATTGTCAACTCGGGCCGCGGAAGCGTACGATCTTATGCAATACATTTAGCTTTGACAAATAACACTATTCCTTCACATATGGTTATCAAACTAGACCGTTAAACTGAGCGATGTGTCAGAGATGGTAACATCTTGAACTCGCATTCTGGAGGTCCATAGTTCAAATCCCAGAGCCGTCCAATATGACATGGATTTTTTTTTATGTGAGAGTGCGAGTGTTAAGATATCACAAATCTGTAGTTCTGCTGATGCTGGACTATTTTAATCTGATTAAAAAAGTATTTTCTGCGTATCATAATTGCAATTATAATTGATTCAGCAAAAGCTTTCTGGCACCTTGCTACATCAGTTTACCTGATGTTTGTTTGTTGTTCTTTACTAAGGTGTAGTTTAGCTACAAATTAAATTTGTTAATGTGAATCAAACAAACATAGACATAGGCCAAATCAATCATCAGTGAAAATACTGTTATACAGCACCAATATGTATCTACTGTTTTTATTGCTGAAGCTCTCATGTGATTTTATAAAGACATTCTGTGCCTAAAATATTGGACATAGGCCTATATGAATACTCTACAATACTGTAAAGGAACACTGTCAATAACTTCTATCATGCTGGTTCTCTTTTAAGCTATGCGCTATATTTATTAAACCAATTTCAAGGCGTATGGGCAAATAAGGTTGACACTTATTTTAAATTTACTATATATTAATACCCTCATAAATCCATCATGAAATTTGTCAATCTTGCTTTTATGTTTTCAATGTCTGTCCACTGTTTTCCATATCACTCCACATGTTAGTACTGAGAGTACTTTAGCCTCATAGAGTTGCATATTAAGTTATGTAGCCTAATCATTGACAGGCAAAAAAAACTGATCACTAGGGACCGGATTTTTAGGTTTTTAAAAACACTGTTTTAGGTTTTCCATTAGGTGAAATAGATTTTTTTAGGTTTTTTTTGTCCAAAATATAGTTTTCGGGTAGAATAATTGGTTTAATGAATTTGAAGGTGCTACATAGGATTCAATACATAATACTTGTAAAGTTTAACTTAACAAAATTGACTTAAATTCGTGTAAACTTGCTCTAGGACAATATTACCCAATTGAAGAAAGAAAGCATAAACAATCAAAAGAAGCAGTGAAAATAAGATTGCCTCACATTTCCTGGTTACAGTATATCACAGTGTATCTTTCAAGATTCTCAACTGTGAGTTGTATTGAATGACAACGTCTGTCATATACAGCAGGAGCAACTTGGAAAACGACAGAACAGACATAGAAACCCGTGGGGTGCAACGTCATAAAATAACCTCAGAATAAGAAGAAAGAAGAAGAAGAAGAAATTCAGGTCGTTGCCAATCCACTGCCGTAATATCCTCGATTTCATTTGTTTCGGCATAATTAACACGTCTTCTTAAAACTCACAGTGTGACCACTCAATATGAATATCAGGGCAGTACTAAAGACAAACAGCCGCTTGAAAACAGAAATCTATATCCTTGTTCACACACGGCAACAATGGTTGTTCGTACGAATATTTTTTAAAGGAATACACCGGTACTCTTACACTTCGTCTCTTGTTACTGTCCATCCTAGACGACAATGGGTTGAACGAAACGCTGGTGGTATTAATTTCAACCCGACAAAAATTGTCTCTCTGCAAAATATCGATTTCTCAACTGACAAACAAAAAAAGACAAAAAAGTAGCCTAAATTAGATGTTTTAGGTTTTATATCCCGTTTAGGTATATTTAGGTTTTATACCCCATTTAGGTATTTTTAGGTACCACAGAATTAATGTGGGTGAATCCTATGGACATGATTCGAAAAAGTGTATGACTGCTTTTTGTTTTGGAAGTAAGGAAAAAAATAGGTAAAAACCTAAGAATCCGGTCCCTACTGATCACTGTAAAATTTGTTGTACTTTTAAGATTAAACAAAATTGTGATTGGATGTTTATACATTATTGTTGGTGAGGATGAATTATTATTTTTAATGGATCATTAGCTATTAGATATAGGATATCTGCTTTCTTCATATCTTCACTTTATCACCAAACAAAACAAAAAGAACATCGCAATATGGCGATTCCAATCCGATTATGTGCACTAGCTTGTCATACACATTGCTAGGTGTTTCATTGTTGTATTACGTCATTTCCTTCCAAACTGAAAGGAAACTGTCTCCCTTCGCATCGAAGTGATTCTATCAGTAAGTTTAGTTGAAATTATGCCTCTCAGTCCTGAAGATGTTGCCAAAGCTGTTGCGCTATTTGATGATGGACACAGCCTCCGTTATGGCGCTGCAACCTTAGGCTCACCATTCACCACGGTGCAAGAGGCAACATGGGGAATTAAGTGTGAAATGTGTGATTAAATTTTATCTTAAAAATGTATACAATTGCAGTAATTTTATTTCAAGCACTAGGCCTACTACATAACTCTTATTTAAACTTAATTTTTTTAAGTGATTGGTTTTTTTTTTGCCTGTCAGTGTATTTATTAATAATTTTTGCCTGGCTGACTGAACTACGAGGGGTATTCCAAAAGTAAGTTTTGTCAGTTTGTCACACGGACACTTTATTGACCCAAAAGCAATACACCATGGCAGCATGACCTATACACCGTGCACTATTTTTCGACATAGTCGCCAGCGACATTGAGACATTTGTCGTAGCGTGCGATCAGTTTGAAGAACCCACTGTGGTAAAACTCGGTGCCCTGCGATGCAAGGAATTGGCGCACAGCCTGCTCCACCTCAGCTTCCTGACATTACTAAAGGTTCCATACAGACCATTTTGAGTGACAAATTGATGTTCCATAAGGTTTGTGCGAGATGGGTTCGTGGAGGCCGCACTTTGCGGGGACGGAAATCGGGAGATCAATTTCAAACAGCTCTATCTCGGACAATAAAAGGTTCAGCGGCTGCAGCAATGGCTCGTTTGAAAGAGGGGAGATAGCGGTACATGGCAGTGGCGCCAAATCTCTCGTGCCATCGTGAGCGGTACACTAATACCCGCGGGCACGCCAGTCTGCTGCGACTCGCTCTTCTACGGCGCAGTGCGCCTGCGTCATGCCTCCTCCGCTGACGCCACTTCCGTCGTGGAACCAGCCATGGGTGGGGATTCGTCTGGCGTTTGTTTGGTTCCCCTGGTGAACACGCCGCTCCTGCCATACATTGACGAAACTTACTTTCAGAATACCCCTCGTATAATTAATTATTTTTATGAAAATAATCAATAACGTAGCCTAATAGCCTATGTAATATTATTTAATTGCAGGAGAAAGCGAGCAGACTCGTCAGTGTGCTATCCAGAGGTGGGTTGCTTCCAAGATTCTGGGCCTTTCAGTTACTTGGACATGCTGCCATCACCACCAGAGGAGGTGTCCACCAGATTCTTCCTCTTCTCCGGCAAGTCAAGAGGTGGCAGCCCACAAATGGATATCCCATTTACCAACTTGTCGAATGTCTGGCCCATTGCTCGTCAGACCTTCAATGTCTCTGCACCGACCAAAGTCATTGTGCATGGATTTGGAGGTTCATGCAGTCATGTGTGGGTCTACGAAATGAGATCAGCGCTCATGACGGTTGTAAGTATTATTGTATGAATCAGTCAGGGCTCAGGAACAATAAAAATGTCTCGCTAGCAGGCTTATCGACCAGTACTCCCAAGGTGTGAAGTGATTCCCCTGCTTCCCCTCCCTTCATGACCTCCAAAGCACATCTGAACCAATTGCTATGCTTTGAAAGTCACAAAGGGAGGAGAAGTAGGAGAAAGAATTCACACCTTTGCAGTACTGTTCGACAAGCCTGCTATAAAGCCACATGGCTAACCTCATTCATTCATTGACATTAATGTTTACAACACTTCCAGATGAGCTAGAAACTTGAAATTTGACAAATTTATAGCTTTCAGCATGAACCAACAGGAAAATTCCAAAAAGTTAAAAGTTTTATAGTTTTTTACCCCCTGAAAAAGTTTAGAATTTTGGATGCAAATTTAAAGTTGGTGCAGATTTTGTTTGTTTGTTTGTGTTTTATATTTTTTTATTAAACAGTAAGTCATATAAAAAAAAGATTGCATCAGTATCTAAAAGAATTTGAGAGATCTAAAAGTTTGTTTCTATCACTTTCTGTCGTATCCATGATATAGCTTATTCTTGTGTCGTAATATTTACACCCTCGGTGTTACAAAGGTTTTTGCCATAGGATGTACCTCCTACCATTACACACTAATATTAACATAAAAGCCTTGAGTACCTATAAATTATGGCATTACTGTATTTGCTTACTTGTGAACAAAGCAAAAAAGGAATTAATACACTTGCTCACTTACTTCTAGGATTCGTTGTTCCCATTTAATTTTAACAATGTATAAAAAAGTTCCCCATTTCCTTCAAAGTTTTCATATTCTTTGTTGTTGTTAATTCCTTATATGCTATTTTTACGTAAATTCCTAGGAATTTTCTATTCACAAATACTTGTCTGATCGTTTCAGTTTCTGGACATTTTAAAATTATGTGCGCAGCGTCTTCTCTATTTAGACATAGAGGACATCGTCCTTTCTCAAAATTATTTCTTATGCCCCTAAGTTTCCATACCCCAACCCGCCACCATGGAGCAACCTGAGACGTACTTTTCCAATCCCCACATTTCTTTCTTTTTTCCCTCATTATAGCTACATGGTTTTGTCTCTGAATATCGTTGCATCTGGTTTCCCTTCAAATCGTATAAATCTTTCTGTTGTATCTCTTTTTTTTATTTCAAGTAAATTTTGTATATTTTCCTCACATTATGTAATTTTTGACACACTTATAGGGCAGATAGAAACGTAAAATTTGACAGGAATACTGGCACAATAGAAGCTTTTGAGATGTGGTGCTATAGACGAATGTTGAAAATCAGGTGGACTGACAGAATATCTAACGAAGAGGTCTTAGAAAGAATAGAGGAGCAAAGAAGTCTATGGACGACACTCATTAGAAGAAGGGCCAGACTAGTGGGGCACATTATGAGGCATCCAGGCTTGGTCAACACTATATTAGAAGGAACAATAGAGGGGGAAAATTGTAAGGGAAGACCGCGATTAGAATATGCAAAACAGATTATTGGCGATTTTGGATGTAAAAAATATGTAGACATGAAGAGACTGGCTCAAGATAGGAAGAACTGGAGAATTGCATCAAACCAGTCGTAAAACTGATGACTACAGAGAGACTACAGAGAGAGACTGGCACATCCAACAACCATAAGCATGCAAAATTTGCCCCATAAGTATGGAAAACTGGCTGGATAGCTGTGACATTATTCACATCTAAGACTGTCTAATTTTCCACTTATTAACATTGATGTTGACTCATTTCCAGAAGAGATAGTAACTTGAAATTATTTGTCATACTCATTGCTTTTAGCCTATAACAGATGGAAAAATTCCAAAAAGTTCAAAATTTTAATTTTTTATGCTCCAAAATAAACTTTCTTCTTAAATTTTTGTACTGAGTATTTGTTTGGCTTCATATGTTTTGACAAAACTAAAAGAATAAGCCTATTGTTGATGTGATGAATTTGCTGTAAATTCGTTCTGTTAATATTCTAGTTATCGAACATATTCCTTCACATATGCTTATCAAACTTTCGGTCTAAGACTCAATAGTTTGTGAAATATGGCCTATTCACTCCATCTGGCAATTTGTTATATGAACTCCGGGGTGCGCGGGCAAAGAGAGTTCAGTCCACTTTCTTGTTACTGAGAATTAGAGTGACTTAACACACCATACCAGCCCAACATAGCTTTAGAGATGGATAAACCCATGAGGCACACATCCATAACTACCGTACAATTTTGATTATGACTTACTGGACTTAACACAAATGTAGAGAACATTTTTATCTATAACTCTACGGACATATCTCAATTTTTTAGGATGGTGGACTTAACTCTCTTTGCTCGCGCACCCCGGAAATTTACCTGATTCCATTTTGTAAACTTTGAACTTTTTCCACATTATTTAATGTTGGACACACTTAAAGTACAATAATAATAATAATAATAATAATAATAATAATAATCTTTATTGGCTATAGACCATACACATGGTGTCAGACATAGTCAACTTATTACTAACAAACATTGTTAACTTATAACTAAAGAGATATATAAACATACAAAAACAGGTACAATCTCAAAGGTCATTTACATCATATAGACATTTGTTAATTAAGTATCTTTTTAGTTTTCCTTTAAAGTTTGTGTTTTTGCTGCTGTCTTTGAGATCGCTTGGCAGTTTGTTGAAGAAAGTTCTACCTGCTACATATGGATCTTTCATCACAGACTTCTTGTTGTATGAAACACAGTGGAAATCATTATTCTGTCTTGTGCTATAGTTATGTATATCTTAATCACAAAGTCTGGCAGGTATATTTAACTGCCATAAGCATGCCAGATTTGATGACACTAGCTGCCCTGTCCTATAAGCATGAGAAAAGTAAAAGAATGTGTGAAGACTGGATCTCAGTCTAGTTCATAAAACTTATTCAATATTCGTGTGCTGTTCTGTACAAGGGGGGAATGCATTACAAAACCTGGTTTACACTGAATTCATTTCCAAGCTGCGTCAGTAGCGACCATCTTTTTTGGTAAAATGTAACTGATTTCAATGTTAACTTCCTTCTGTTTTGTGGTAATTCACGAAATTACAAATATTATATACAAATGTCATGGGGATGCTACGGCACTTGCATGCTGTGTTGATTTTTTAGAACCAGAGGTGCTGACTTAAAAATATTGTTGGGAGGGGAAAGAATTGGATTTTTAGTACCAATTGTACGTAGAGTTATATGATAAAAATGTAACTCTTTGGGGGAGAGGCAGAAAGTACCTTTGCCTCCCCCCAAAGTTGGTGCCTATGTTTAGAACCATGAAAATGGCCTTATTTGAGATTATGATGTACTTTAATACTTAAGAATTCATATATATATATATATATATATATATATATATATATATATAAACCTAGTTTGTTGCCAAAAAATATGCAAAATGAAATTACTTTTGCAAATAGATATGTAATAGCGAAAACTGATGCTTCTATAGCTCAAAGAATCATGTTTTTTGCCAGTTTTTCGCCCATAACTCATAACTAAAGGAAAAATTAAAAAGTCCAGCTTCGATGTGCATTCCAACACTCTTCACTTCATTTACGACGGTGGATTGAAAAGTAACGCACAATAATTTTTTTACAAAATGTTTAATACAGGGTGCGGCAAAACATCCTCCCTATTATAAAGTTCAAATAAAAAACAGATGGATCAAAATAAAGAAGCTGTATTAACATGAATGATTCTAGACAGTGGGAAGTTTCATGTTTTGAACAAAGTGTCACTCAAGTGGTGTCCTTCACTATCAACGCTTTGTTGAATGCGACTTCGGAAATTCTCCATCGTTCTAACCAATGTTTCTTGAGGAATAAGACCAATCTCTTCCTGTATTGCATTTATTAGGGCTGGCAAAGTCCTCGGCCAATGTTTAAACACCTCAGCCTTAAGATATCCCCGCAGGGTCTAAGGTCTGGTGATCGTGCATGGCCTTCCCCCTCCCTTTTTAATCATGTTACCACCTGCTAAAGTTTGACACCCATAAGCTAATGCTTTTCCGATCTGGAACTGCACAACGAGGGGGAATTTGGAAGCAAATCCGGAAATTTAAAATAAGGAGGATGTTTTGCCGCACCCTGTATGTACAATTATAAACAAATGCACACATGAAGGGACATATTTTGTTTATTTTTGTATATAGTCGCCAAGTTTCTCAACACATTTCTCCCATGGTGATACCAGTTTCAAAATACCCTGTTCATAAAAATCCGTTCGGTTGGAGTATTGCAGCAATCTGCGGACTGCTATTTTCACATGATGTTTATGACACATTGAAGTTTCATAAAGTTAGTGCTCGCTGGGTGCCTAAGAACCTGACAGACTACCAGAAGGGCCAGCAAATGATGACCAAGGTTGGATCACCTATCACATTACGCTGCAGAAGGACATAACTTTCTGAAGGGAATTGTTACTGGTGATGAGTCGTGGGCGTACCACTACACCACCCAAACAAAGCAGGACTCTATGAAGAGGAAACATGCTGCTTCCCCGGTAAAGAAAAAATTCAAAGTGACTCAGTCTGCTCATAAAGTGCTTGTGAAATGGTTTGTCAGATGCAGAAGTGAAAACAGCAATCCACACAAAAATTATTGTGTGTTACTCTTCAATCCACCCTCGTATGTTTAAAATTTCAGATTTCTGCATGCCCTAGATTTGGCTGGGCATCACAGACAATCACTTCTCCTGTGACTGATTGCCCTTAATGGTCTTCCTCACTGACAGACAAGTTATGTCATATGCAGTACTGTGAGGCACACTAATTAGTGATTTTTGTGACCAGGCTTCCACTGTTATTGTATAGTTAACATTCAAGAGGGAGGTTGCATGTGGCGCTTTTGTCAGTTGGTAGAGCAGTGGCATGAATAGCCGAAGGTCTTGGGTTCAAATCCCAGTGTCAGAGGAATTTTTCTCCTATAATATTTTGATTAAAGCATTTATTTTATTTTATAGGCTATTTCTGAAATGTTAACAATTTAGTCATAAAATGATGTAGGCTTTCATGGCCGGTGTCCATTTGTTTACACTTTTCCGGCCTTTGTGGCCGTGGTCTATCGGTTTTGGTACCGGACGTTTCACCTGCATCTCGGCAAGCATCCTCAGCGACGTGGTCTCAAACATCATCAATGAGACCTCTCCGAGGAGACTTCGTTTGAGACCACGCTGCTGAGAATGCTTGCTGTAGATGCAGGCGAAACGTCCAGTATCAAAACCGATAGACCACGGCCACAAAGCCCGGAAAAGTGTAAACAAATTTAGTCATACTTTTAAATTTGCATAATGGAAGTGTGTTGATGAACTTTGGAGATAGCAATTATTTCTGTAGGTAAAACAGAGCATTTTTTTTAACAGGAGAGCTGCAATGTGATTTGTGTGGATTGGGAAGCAGGAGCAGTGATACCAAACTATGTGCGGGCAGCAGCAAACACTCGTCTGGTGGGGAAACAGCTGTCCATGTTGCTGTCAGGACTCAACAAGCACGTGGGTCTCCCGTTCCACAACGTCCATGTGATAGGATTCAGTCTTGGGGCTCACGTTGCTGGCTTCGCTGGGGCTGAACTCAAGAACCTCAGCCGCATAACAGGTCAGCTATGCAAGAGTCTCTAGATGTCACTAGTGAACAAGTTCCCCACAAATACGACAGATGTTGTTGAATCTTCAAATATAATTAACCCTATTTCACCTTTTGGTATGCTAGGGTTTTAGTTAAAGTGCAATTAATGCAATTTACATTCATTTACAATTGCTTAATTTCTATACTTACATATTAACAATATTACAGATATGAATAAAATTAAGTAATAATCAAATACTAATACTAAATCAATGTTTCTTAAAAATAAAGTTTAAATACAGTGAAACCTTGGCAAGACGCTCTTCAAGGGGCTGTGTAAAAATAGTGCATTACACGGGACTGCATATTAGCGAGAGTGGGTCATTTTCAGATTTTAAAACTTTTAACACCAAGATATGAATCATAATAAACATTCGTTGAATCAAATTAAGGTTTAAATACAATAATTATGCTGAGGGTTATTTTATATTCTTTCCTTTCAGAAAAAAAAAAGTAAGAAGAAATACATTACAGGTGTCTTCAAAATTTGCCATAATTTGGTCCTTAATTTCACTGTCTTCTTATATTATATAACTGTTAAAATACCATTGATTAATTTGCTCAAAGTGAATAACTAAAATAGATGTCGCACAACGTTTCGGTTCGTCCTTTGACCCTTCCTCAGGTGCCTCCTAAATCACAACTGTTCAGAAGACGAGGAAACTTCCACACCCCCCATTGGTAGGTAACTATCGATCATAAACATTGTACATCGAGCACATTTATTGACCCATTCATTTGGGGTTCCAAATTCTACAATCCTTTCTCCCTCCTTGGGTGGTGGGGGAAACATACTTCTTAAGTAATTAAGAGATTGAGGAGTGATAAATCAGCCATTATTTTTGCCCTCCCTGGGTTATTATCAGTCATTTTTGCATGTAGCATGTAACAGTATGTGCGATGCCATTGTTGATCGCTTTGTAATCAATCCTGCTGACAGCAGTAGCACTGAGGACAGTCAGCTGGGATTGAGTTGAGCTTCTTTCATCTCAATAATAACGTACATTTTAATTTTTATTGTCGTTATATCTTTCCACACTGTTCATGATTTATGTTATCATACCCTGTCAATAAGAATCGTGTTAATTAAAGGACGTTGCATGACTGCTTTTTGTTTGTGGACAGTCGGCATAATACTACAGATAGTTCACATGCAGTAATTTTTAATGCTCTGAAAGATTTCCATTTACGTGGAATTTTTATTGCTTGATAAATTGCACCAGTCTAAAAAAGGCGGGATTTTTCATGGTTAATTTTGTACCCTCTTTGTACCTGCGCCCTTGGCGGGGGCACATCTCGCCACCGCCTAGCTACGGCCCTGAACATTTATAATACAATTATGTACAAAAGTAAAAATTCAAATACAAAGGTGCTGAGTTATCCTGTTGTGTAAGTAGTTTCTTGATAATGTTCTGATATTATAAACACAGAAAGATTTTTTCTAGCAATGAAAATGAACTTATAGGAACATGTTAATGTAGTATTGAAATAGTAACTAATAATAATAAGAATTACGGAAACGCACACAATGTGCATCATCTTAACCTACTACAAGGTTAAATAAATAAATATAAAATTTAGAACAGGAAAAGCAGATGAAGGTTCCTCCAGCCTTAGCGAGCCCGCTCCATCTTCTAAACCCTAGCAAGAGGGAACCAGAGTCAACCAAGCCGCTCTCCGAAAGGTTGAGCCAGTCCTAACTGTTGCATACCCCTATTACCAGGATAATTCAACACCTGTCCTAATTGTACAGTACATGGAAATTTTAATGAATTCAGTCATTTTTCCCACAAGTCATCACTGGTGTACTACCTGAGGCCATTTGGTCCATATCATGTTTCACAGTCACACTATAATATAAATTGTAGGCCAACATATTTTTTAATAGACTGAAAGTAAAAGACAATATATAACTTATTGTTTATGGCAGCTACTGAACATTGGTCCTTAACATATCGTAAGTTACCAGTTTAACCCTTAAACCTTGTTTTCTTAGTGGTCATTTGGAGCCCTCTTTTAGCCTGCTCCATTGGTTGGGACCAATCTCGCCACCTTTAATTTGTGAATGTTGTGAGTTGTATCTTTACAACACATTTTGTGATTCAACTGAATAAATAGTATTTTTTCTTTGCGTATTCAAGTCATTGGCTAATCTTTATTTACTTTCATTTTAAATGGGTCACTGCCAATTCTACTCTTGCCATTTTTGGGTGCAGCAATGAATCCATTAATTTCATTTGCAGTTTTCAGAGTAAATAAAAAGATACTTTATTCATTTTACAACATGTTTCTTAAGATGCCACTTAACTCTGTTCAAACATTTGAGCATGCTTGTATTTCAAGGCAAACAAGCTTTTATTGAGGTTATGTCATCTTAAATCAATATGGCAACTTAACCTACTTAGCTTTCTACATTACTATAATCAAATCAAATCAAATCTTTATTCACCTTTAAATACAATATATTTGTACAATAGGCTTCGTCAGTTTTTGGATAGTTTTATATAATAACAAAAAAGCTAAGAATACAAATTTATATCCATAATATTTTCTGGTATATTACTCTCTAAAAATTCTTCTACGGTGTATATCGCTTTGCTTTTGAACCAAATAGAAAGAATATTGTACAGTTGTTTTTTTTTTCAAGATTTCTTATCTTTAATGGAATTTTATTTTAAAAAATTATCTGTTGATAGCAGTGACTTTTTATATTTGTACTTAAGTGAAGTTGTGGTTTATCTAAATCATTTTTCCTTCGCGTGTTGTAGTTATGCATTGACGATCTAGTTGTAAATTTAGTGCTATTTTCTTTAACATATGTAATATTAGCTAAAATGTACATAGAGGTAAGTGTAAGAATGTTGTACCTTTTGAAGTATTGTTTACATGATTCTCTTGTTCCAATTCCTGCTATCAATCTGATATATCATATATCATATATATATCATATATAACATATATATCATATATAACTGTGAAATCCAATGAAACCATGATTTATAATCATTACAATTGCAATTTAAACTCAATTTCATATTTATGGATTTTAAAACCATTAACACCTTCACTACCAGTCATCCAGTGACAGGCATTTAATTATTTTCTAATAACTTGCCAATTAATGAATAAAGACGTGCTTTCTTCCTTGGCGCTGCAGCCCTGGATGGGCTTTTGTCTTCCTCACTACTTGCATCCGTCCTTCTCTATTCTGCAGCTTTTCTCACCATAACTGAACTAGTTAAATATTATATTAACACTTAATGCTTCACTTACATCGCTGTTTATGAGCAGGACATGTTTCGGGATTCTTATCCCATCTTCGGCAGCACTGGACAAACCATAAAGACCACTAACCATGATCGCCAATTGCCAGTTGACCAGCAGCCGAAGATGGGATAAGAATCCCGAAACATGTCCTGCTCATAAACAGCGATGTAAGTGAAGCATTAAGTGTTAATATAATATTTAACTAGTTCAGTTATTCATGTGCTCCACTGTGTACATTACTTCGTTTTAATTATTATTTTCTCACCATGTTTCAACCCATGTATTCCTCAAGTTCTCCTCCAGGTCTTGTATTCATCTCTTCCTTGGTCTTCCATGTCTCCTCTTTCCTTCCGTTCTTTCTTGCAGCAGCTTCTTTGGTATCCTCACTGATCCATCCGTTCCTAGTCAAGCCCACAAATCTCACTATGTCTTCACCGCTAAGGTTCAAACACATTCTTGTATATTTTTACTTCCTCTGCCCGTACCATAGGTACTATAGGTACTATAGGTAGAGGAAGTATTGTTTTCGACCCCAAAATTCGAAGTTGAGTTTTTAGCATATATACACGTTTCAAGGCCCCCTGAATCCAAAAATACTATTTTTGGAAACATGTCTGTGTGTCAGTGTGTGTGTGTCTGTCTGTCCGTGTGGAAGTTTGTGAACAGGCTAGCTCCGAAACGGAGAATCGTATGAAAATAAAATTTCGTATTTGGGTCAGGTACCTTCTGAAGATGTGATTCGTAGATTGGCGACAAATTTTCCTTATTTTTAAGGGTACTTTACATGAAGAAATTTTAGTTTTTCGCGAATTTCTCGAAAACGGCTCTAACGATTTTCTTTAAATTTTGCACATGGGTTGCTTATACTAAGAGCTAAAACTTTTATTTGAAACATTTTTTTCGAGAAAATTCTCTGAGGGTAGTTACAAGCCACCCACTGTTCACCCACTGTTTGTAGAAAGTTTGTCTTACGTGATGAACAACTGAATTCGCGCTCTTTCACGGCCTCTTATTCTATATAAGAATGTGAAGTGAGAAAGATGTGTTGTTGGCCATGCATAGAGTAAAGATTTATCTGAGGGAAATATTCAATAAATTTCGGAAATTATATTTTACGGCAGAAAGTTCAATAAACGTCTGCAGTCATTTGTTCTTTTTTTTTTAAGTTTGTTATATAGACTGCGCTTTTAGTCGCATCATTGAAAGAAGAGGCATTTATAGGATAATTAGCGTAAAATTGTGTCTTGCGATTCTGTACAAGGATATGTGAATACTGCTAACTTTTATTTGGGCAGAGGAAGTTATGTGACTTTCACATCAGATTTTTAGACATAAACTGAGAGTAAGCTGGCAGGGGATGTCAGTCAGCTCTGTGTTAAAATAATAGAGATGGAGTTATGAGGGCCGTCCATAAACTAAATTTTGCTGAGGTTCTTTACAAAAACAAAACACAATTTCATGAAAATATTTATTGCAACAGACACAGCAATAAATTCAGCTATTTTTCAACATATTCAACACCGAAATTAAAACTTTGCCATACTGTGTGACCAACTTTTTAATGCTTGTATCGTAGAAGCCTGCCGCCTGGGATATGAGCCATTGTTTGGCAACCATGTCCACCTCTTTGTCATTCTCTGTCATTTATTGAGGTGTAGGAAAAGATGGAAATCAATGGGAGAGAAGTCTGGGCTGTAAGGTGAATGTTTAAACACCTCCCAGCAAGCCTCCTGCAGAAGTTCAACTAGGAGGTGTTTAAACATTCACCCTACAGCCCCGATCTCACTCCCATTGATTTCTATCTTTTCCTACACCTCAAGAAATAACAGAGAATGACAAAGAGGCGGACATGGTTGCCACACAATGGTTCAAATCCCAGGCGGCAGACTTCTTCGACATAGGCATTCAAATGTCGGTCCTGTGGAATATTGAAAAGTAGCTGAACACTTGCTGTATCTGTTGCAATAAACATTTCCATGAAATTGTGTTTTGTTTTTGTAAACAGTCTCAGGGAAACAAACTCTATGGACGGCTCTTGTACTGCCAGTTAAACCAGAAGTCCAATAAATTTAGAGTACAGCTATCCCAACACACTGAGTTTCATGTCACTGCACCACATGTAGATGGTGCGGACATCATGGTGCTTCTCAGTACGTATGCAGTAGTTCTATTAATGAAATGAATGTTTCAGGTCTCGACCCCGCTGCCCCGCTGTTTGAAAGCCAGGACCCGCAAGCTCGTCTGGATTCTACGGATGCTATGTTTGTTGATGTCATTCATTCCAATGGAGAGAACCTGATCCTTGGAGGTTTGGGTTCGTGGCAACCAATGGGTCATGTTGACTTTTATCCTAATGGTGGCCGAATGCAAAAAGGATGCACTAATCTTTTTGTTGGTGCAGTGTCTGACATCCTATGGTGTAAGTTACTTAAATATCATATAACTAGCTCAAAGATAATTGTGAAACAAGTCCAGATTCCATGGAGAAACTTGATAACATCCAAAGTTGGTGTCTTGTAAATTATGTTCTGTAGAAAACTTGCAGACCTAGACATTATTGAATGTTTGGATTTTCAGTGACCTTGACTTTGCATTTCTCTGATTTACAGAACACTTTTTATATTTAGGACTTCTTTCCTTTATACAATAATTCATCAATCTTATGTGAAAATTAAGATATTGATATTATTTATTTACTTTTATTTTTACGAATCAAAGTATTCTTCTAATATATCTCTCATGAGGTTACCAACAGTACAAAATATTCTTATATATATATATATATATATATATATATATATATATATATATATATACTTATTGTTGATTGGTACAACAGTTGTCCCATATTCTTTCTGAGATGGCAGATCTGGACTAGTTTTCCCTTGTTCAGAGAGCTCTGATTGATATTTCAACCAGTGAGATTGAATGTGGTTTCAGCAAACCACTAAGCTGCATTAAAGCTGTAACATACAGTTTTTATAATACTTAAACACTTAACATTGCAAACTTGATTACCTTTGGTGATCTGGACGGCCATTTTGCAGTATTAGTTTGGAAACCGTTGATGATGCACTAAAATAGTGTGAAATGGCCGTCTGGATCACCAAAGGTATTCCTAGTTTGCAACATCAAGCGTTTAAGTAACGCAATCAAGAATTGACAGCCATACATACAGTTACATAATTAATATTATTGTCATTACATGTTTCATTCAACTCGAAGTGTAAAGTATACAAGTATACAAGTTTTTTAATGTAATGTTAATACATTTTTGAAGTGAAACTTCTTTAGCCGTGGTAGGGGTAAATCAAGAGCTTGTGTAACACTGAAAATCATCACGAAAATAGTGTAATGCTCAAAATTGTCACGAAAATAGTGAGGTGTAATGGAACAGACTTCACAGAAAACAATCAACTCAATGATTAGGCTTATCCAAAATTTAAAAAATGTAAAAATTAAAAATTAAAAAATCGAAAATAAAAAATAAAAAATTGAAAAATCCAAAATTTTAAAAAATCAACAAATTCCAAAATTAAAACATTCATGATCGAAAATTAAAAAGTCCAAACATCCAACATTTAAAAAAAAAATTTAAAAATATAAATATCCAAAATTTAAAAAGTCCAAAAACCCAATAATAAAAAGTCCAACAATCCAAAAGTGAAAAAATCCAATAATCCAAAAATGAAAAAATCAAGAAATTAAAACAAGTGGCATTCCACACACACTTTTTTTTATGATAAATTCAAAATGATTTGTGACATAGTTTAGTGTGTAGGCCTATTGTTTCTGAGTAGACGCACCACAGAACACCACCACCTACTGGAAAAAATTTTAAAAACTTAGTAATTATACGAACGTTATGAATCTAGATAGTTATGACTTATGATAAAGTAGGAATAATATGAATAGATGCCTCGTTATGCCTACTCTAGTGTATACATTACAGCTGCTTCTGATGTGGAAGGCCGCAGTCTCTGCAATCACAGGCGTGCCTACAAATTCTTCACCGATTCTGTTTCTCCACGATGTCACTTCCCAGCGTTTCCATGCGAATCCTACGACAAGTTTCTTCACGGTGACTGCTTCCCATGTAACGGAGACAGACGATGTGGCAACATGGGATACTACGCTGATAAATCCAATGGAAGAGGAACGCTCTTTCTCATCACGAGAGAAGAGGAGCCATTCTGTGGTACGGTAAAGCTTCAGGGCAATGAAAGTACTAAACTAATGTGGGATTTGAGGCTTTCCTGGCGAATCTTATGTAGAAAATCTTCTCGGGTTTGCAGCCAGGTGAGAAGTTTGTTGTGGTCCAACGTTTCCGAGGCTGACGCTGCCTCCATCCTCAGGGAATCTGAAGTGTCGAGTTTTAACATGTAGGGGATATATATACCAACCCGTGTTGGGCGGAGTTGACTAATCAGGGAGCAGGACTCCGCCCAACACGGGTTGGTATATATATCCCCTACATGTTAAAACTCGACACTTCAGATTCCCTGAGGATGGAGGCAGCGTCAGCCTCGGAAACGTTGGACCACAACAAACTTCTCACCTGGCTGCAAACCCGAGAAGATTTTCTACAAAGTACTAAACTATCTCTTAACAATTGTAACACATGTAGAGCTGGGTGGTCTAGAAGTTGTAAGTTCCACATACAGAATACTGCACACACTTGTCTTGTCATCACCTGCATACACAAGATAACGCATAAATAAACCATTCAAAATGCCTGTATTCAAGGACGTATTTATGGGGAAGGGGGTCCTGCGGGTCTGGACTCCCCAAACATGCGATTTTTAAAGCATTAGTTAGAAAATATCAATGTTTTGTGTCATGTATGAATGGAAGATGCCAGTAATTTACCCCCGGAACTGGTTGTATTTTGCTTAAGAGTCTGATATTTGTTATTAAATCGAATGGCAAGTCAATTCTGGATACACCAGATTATCTGAAGAACTAAATAAAATCAGGTAAACTGATGTAACAAAGTGCCAGAATGCTTTTGTTTAATCAGTGATAATTGCAATTATGATATTCAGAAAATAAGTTATTTTTTAACCGATTTCTGAGTTAAGCTCCAGATCGATTCATTAATCAGGGCTTACGGAAGAACAAAGGTCTAGTTTGATAAGCATATGTGAGGAAATATGTGGGTAGTGTTACTTGTCAAAGCTATCTGTATTAAACTTCCAAAGCTGCATATGAACACTGTGGAACAATATGTTGTCATGAGAACTGATTTGCATTTGATAAATTCTTTCTAATATATTACCATAAAATAGGCACTAAATTGGGCATTACTCTGGTACCGGTCAATCAATTTGGTCCAATATCAATAGGCTTCTTCCCATGGACGTTATAAATGCGTATACCAAGTTTCATGAAAATCCCATAAAGCATGAAGCTGTAATAAGATATGACAATAGCCTTTAGACATATTTTAATTCAGAAATTATTATTTCAATATAGAAATTTTGATTAGTAAGTCAGAAAAGCTTAATTTCGAGATTTTCTCATGATGCAATCAGGGCGACGCTGTACTTGTGCCTGTCATACTCTAAGGGATAGCAGTAACGCTTGTGAACGGGAATTCCCCGTTGAGTCCGTTTAACAGAGTTTTCAAAGAAAGACGCTGGAGACAGTTGAATAATCAGCCAATGGCAGAGCCAGATTAGTTATGGGATTAAAGTTGTAAACCCTTTTATACACGAGATATCGTCACTTACGAGAACAGAATGTGAGGTTATATATATGGCAATTCATTAGCACCGGCATGTAATATTTGATCGCCACTCGCCGAGTACAGACGTCCTCCAGATTCACCCATACTGCCGCCTCATTGCACTAGCTTTATTATAATATTACAGTGGCTAATATCGGCGTACAAGTTTTAAATAAACTACAATCAACATTATAAGTGTGTATTATTTAAAATATCGACCACATGAAATCCCTGAGAGAGTTTCACAAATAGCTGAGGAAATATAAACAACGAGGCAGTACCACATCAAATTATGGTGCCCAACAGTGTGGCCTAACATCGATCAACGACCTTCCTCAAGCATATTTGAGTTATCGCATGTACAGACCCACAGACTGACAGACAGACAGATATCTTCCCATCCCCCAAAAATCTCATAAAGTACCGGTACCATTCTGGCACTTAATAAGAGTATTGTTTAGCAACATCAGATCCATTGGAGCCAATATTGAATTATATAGCCATATATTGTGTTTGTGATATATCAGCAAGGAAAGTGACTTCACCTGCAAAAGAAGTGAGCAATGTCTCCACATTGATATCTCTAACAATTCCTCTGGTCATATATCCAGGAAGTGAACTGATCTCAGCAACAGGCCAATTTTTTTTTCCTTCTTCTTCTTCTTCTTCTTCTTCTTCTTCTTCTTCTTCTTCTTCTTCTTATGCTATTTGTTTGTTTTTGTGTTAATATAAAAATAAATCTGTTTATTTATTTCAGCTTTTTTTCAGGAAGTTTGCTTTTTTTACAGGCCTGTTAACAGCCTATAATATTTTGAAAGAATAGCATAACTTTTTTTTAATGAATAAATTGACAGGAAGCCTTCTGCCAATGAATAAACATCACAGGAATGCCTGTAAGTTCGTTTACACTTGTGAACTGCTGTATAGAACTATATTTTATAACAGACAAGAGTTTCTTTGCAGCTGATTGTACAATCAATCCGAAAGTATGCATTATATTCTGGGAAAAATTCTCATTAACTAGAAAAATCTCTTCATCATGCAGAGAAGAATCATATAAATCAGTAACAAATGTGTATGTGCATCTAGGAATTATTTGTCTTTTTACCACTTATACAACACGAGATAGACCTCCTGTCTTGAAACAATAAACACAACACACAAAAACATGTTTACTAGTATAATTTAATAATATTGAGTTGGGTTTAGCACTATGCTTCACTTATTTTATAAATACCTGTACTAGTTTCGAAGACCCTCGTCATTCATAATCATCAGGTTAACACGAGGGTCTTCGAAACTAGTACAGGTATTTATAAAATAAGTGAAGCATAGTGCTAAACCCAACTCAATACTGTATTATTAAATTATTCACTGTGTAAACTTCCATACAATGGTTAATGTTTACTAGTAGTTAACTATTTAGGTGTAAAATTATTTAGCAATCTATCAACCAGTGTAAAGACAGCAGAAAACAGGCAAAATTAAAATATGACTTAACGGCATATATACCTAGGTACTTCATCATTACTATTACTTGAACCACCATATTTACTCCAAAAAGTAATTGTGAGCTTCTGTTTAGAAGAGAAAGGATAAACTGTTCATATTTATGTATTTAATAATTTTATTGTCTTGCCAGATGGAATTGATCAGCTGTGTGCGAAGAGGCAAGCAGCTTCATTTATGTAAAAGTTCTTCACGGTCTAACAGCTGAGTCAAGGTTAGCTGTTAGCCTGTGAAGAACTTTCCATAGTATTCGCCAAGAAAAGTTCAAACCATCTATAGCTTCATTTATGTTTATAATAAATGATTTTCTTCTTTTATCAGAATTTAACTCTAGAGAGAAAGAATACACTGCTACATGAATAGTTCTGTAGTTTCAAAGTTTTCTTGTATGTAATCAGCGATGGGAAAAGTACAAAAAGAAAGTAATTGGGCTGAATTACAATAACCCGAGAGACATTTTACTTAATTACAATTACAAATTACTTTTTAAAAAAGTAATCAGTAAAATTACAATTACATTTACATTTACTTTACAAAATGACTACCTAAAAATTCCTTGTTTTTGGTTTGTTTTGGGCATAAGCCCAAATTATTAATGAACAAACAAAAAAACACATCAATAAGAATATTTTTGGAAACATTGAGTGACTTTTTGTTAATAGGTAAAGTGATCCCTGTACAGGCCATGGAGGCCCAGAGGGTTCCAGGAGGTTGAGGCTCCCAGATTTTGGACATTCGGCACATGAAGGTGGTAAGGTTGTCAGCCTTACGCACCGGCCGCCTTTACCCCCAGGATTGCTCCTGGTACTCATTTCTGTTAGAGGCTGAGTCGACCCCAGGGCCATAGTGCCACCAGAAGGATTAGGCCAATTGAAAAATCTCAATGACCTCATCGGGAATCGAACCCGCGACCTTCCGGTTTGTAGCGCAGCGCCTCAACCACTACGCTACGGCGTACCCCGACTTTTTGTTAATATTAACTCTAATTTGGATATTAGTTGCAAAAACAATAGTAATGATGATATAGCAAGCTAGAATGATACTAATACTAACGACTACTAAAATGTAATGATTACAGTTTTATTTCCAGAAGTAAATTACAAGTAGAAATTACATTTTTTTAAAAGTATTGATTACAAGTAAATGGGACCAAAAAAGGAATTGTTACTGTAATCTGATTACTTTTACTTAATTACTTCCCATCACTGTATGTAATAGAGTTTATTACTAGCTAAGTTATGGTAACAAGTATTAATTTAATTGCAGCACATCAGTATCATGTTAGAGTTGAGAATGCACCGAGTCCGGTTCCAGTAACAAGCTACGGCAAGATGGAGCTCACTCTCATCAGCAATGCAGACATCAATGAAACATTTCCTCTCACTCAGTAAGTGCACCTCAGTGTTACTGTATATATTATACTAGCATGTGCCCGCGGCTTCGCCCACGATAATTATTTCAAGAATTAAACATTAAGAGCATAATAGTTAAATCATTATATTTATTAACACCTAAATCGTGTGGACTACATACCATGGTTAGATAGCGTCGCCTGGTAAAAGCGACCTCAGATTCGAGTTCCCTGGCCCAGAAAATCCCTGTATAGTGAGTTTCGTCCAAATCGAACGTTTGACCATATTTAGGCCTATACTGAATATCCCTCTTCCTTCTATGTTGAAAATTTCATACGTCTGCTGGCCTTGATATTCTAAACAAATGAATTGTCCAGGATGGACTTACAAAATCAAGCGATGGCCCACTATAATTATTTCAAAAATTAAAAATTATGAATTATATTGATCACGGCCTCCTAAAGGAGGCATACAATAAAGGAGGCCGTGTATTGATACCTTCTCTAATTTGTCAAACTTCCATTTCATTTAAGTCCAAACCCATCTGATAAAACTGGCAACAATATGTTCTGTGATTTTGTTTCGATAATTCTGTGTAAAAAGGGATTAAGTATTCTCAAAAACATTTAATTTTTGGCATTTATAATCAGAATTTTTCAAAATCCTTTCTTAGTGAGCACCTACATTATGAAACGAAGGTACTGTCAAAATTCCAAGTCTCTACCTGTTATAGTTTAGGCTCTACGTTGATTCCTGTCAGTCAGTCAGTCAGTCAGGACAAAGCCTTTTATATATATAGAGATGAGGATTATCCAGAAAGTAAGTTCTGATCACCGATAAAGAAAACAAAAACATTAATAAGTGGGAAATATTTTTTGTAATATATACAGAGATTTATTGGCTACTTCTCTACATAGTCAGCTCCGTTATCGAGGCATTTATCTTAGTGGTGTTACCAACAATTGTATGCACATGTCATAGGACTCTGCCGCCAGCAATACGAAGAGAAAGGTGATGAGTTTTTTGACAATGTTGTCACTGGGGATGGAAACATGGGTAAAAAATCTGAGGAGCAATCCAAAACAAGGGACATGGAATGATGGCAAGAGGCATTATGCTTTTGCACGACAATGCACGGGCCCATACAGTCAATACCACATGGAATCAGTTGCTTCAGTTTGGCTGGGAGATGTTCAACCATCCACCCTACAGCCCCAACCTCGTGCCAAGTGATTTTCATCTCTTCTATTAGATAAATCTGTCATGTTGGTCCTGATTTCCACCGTTTAATATAGTCGAGAATAAAATTAAATTGTTTTCGGTGGATCACGGGCAACGCCAGGCCTTTTAAGCTAGTATTCTATATGTTACAACCTTGTTATGCCTGACAAATAACAATCCTGCATCTTTCCTTTTTATTGCTTTGTCAGATGATTTGAGTGCTCTTAAGTCTGGGATGCATGTAAATTGTTCTTGATTCTCCCATGAACACAGAATGACATTGTTACTCTATTAATGAGGTAAATCTTCCCCCCCCCCCCCCTTCATTTAAAATGTTCCATTTACAATTTGAGCATGTGCCTGTATGTGTTGCTAACAGGAAAGATGACGAGGAACTCAAGATGGGCACTTCTCTCGCACGAATAGCTGTGCCACATCCAGTGCTGCAGGAACCTAAGCGTGTTCAGATAATGTACACGGCTTACAGCGGTTGGATCTCCAGTGGACTGCCCTCCTGGAGCGTGCAGAAAGTGACGCTAACTGACAGCTTCGGCAAGAGGTAATCCCTAACACAGATACTCTTATAAACGTCATGACACTGCAATAATACAATAACAAATGTCTGAAGTGAACAAGTTGCACATACCAGTAGTAAGCCAACAGCACGATGTAAAGAAATTTCAACTAATGGGGAAAAATTAAGATTCATAAGTTAATTATAGCGCAGTAGCTAACATTCCCTAAGACTTATACTAGAATTGTATGAACATATTAAGACAATATCTCTGGATAAACCTACAAAATGTGAAGAATAAACGAAAAGTCTTTCACAAAAAAATCCCTGTTTTTCTACTGTGTGTAGCATAGGAAATAGTTTGCCAGGTAGCCAAAGAAGACTTGAATGATGATCTGCCACTTTTTCTATACACGACTGTACCTTCATGCAATGTTGACATAATAATAATATTTATTTGCAGCCAATAGTCCTTTTGCAAGTTTCTGGCATTGTCATGTTTCAGTATGCAATACTGAATTAAACTTAAATTTAGTACAAATTTGATCTAGTTAACATTTACATTAACTTAACTTAAATAGCCTACATACAATAATTCATATATAATAACTGATATAACAGCAGTGTTGAGTCTAAAACTAATCTAGCTACATGTTTACAATTCATCTAGACCATACAGACATTTCGTTGTAAGGAATCCTTTTAGTTTTAGTTTGAATTGACGTTTTGAGACCTCTGCAAGCGATTTAATTTCTGATGGTAATTTATTATATAACTTGATTCCTTGATATTGTACACCTTTCATAGCTACATTTTTATTAATATTACTCCTGTAAACATGTTTAGGAAGAATATAATATTCACTGCAATACATGCAGATTCACATTCATTTCATTTGCTTTTGTGAATATACGAGGGAGAATCAAATGAAAACCGCAATTAATTTTTTCCCACTGTTTTAATGCAGGAAGAATACAATGTGATACTTTGGAGATGGTTTAATACACTACTTCCCTATTATTTATCACTAACCTGAATCCAGATTTCAATGAGCTTCCTCACCATTTTCAACAGTTGGTCCTTCTCAGCGCCTTCTGGTGTACATCTAATGAAGCTCCCGATGAGATTGTCTTCGGTGGGAATTTCAAAATTTATGAGTCTGTGCTTATTTCTATGGTTGCCTTGCAGGAAGAATGTTTGCTTGTACATTATTAAGTGCCAGTATGGTACTTTATGAGATTGTGTGGGGGACGAAAAATGTCTGTCCGTCCGTCCGTCCGTGTGTCTGTACGCGCTCTAACTCAAATACGCTTTATCGAATTTTAATGAAACTTGGTATACGCGTTTATAATGTCCATGGGAAGAACCCTATTGAAATTGGACCAAATCGGTTCACCGGTACCGGAGTAAAACCCAATTTAGTGTATATTTTAAAGGCGCCATAACTCACATACGCTTTATCGGATTTTCATGAAACTTGGAATACCTATTTATAATGTCCATGGGAAGATGTCTATTGATATTGGACCATATCGGTTGAGCGGTACCAGAATAATGCCCAATTTAGTGCCTTTTTATGGTAATATATCACAAAGGCGTGGATAACTCAAATACGCTTTATCGGATTTTCTTGAAACTTGGTATACGAATTTATGACGTTTTTGGGTACAAGCCTATTGAATTAGGGCCAAATCGGTTGATCGGTACCGAAGTAACGCGTATATCAATATTAATTTTGTAATCAATATTCTTTCAAGGCCCACAATGTAAGCTTATTAAAAAACTTAACAAATTGCCAATCGTTTATTCATATTGTTAGCAGCCTTCATTGATTTGTTTCTTCATAACGATGTCAGTGTGGCTAAATAATAACTTAAATAAACGATTTATAACAACTAGCCGTTGAATATTGATATTATAATGTGTATTCTATGGTTATGTAGACTACCGATATTTACATTAGGCTATATTTTACTGTGAGTATTTTTCTTATCGTTCCTGTGCAGCAATATACCTAATGTAATTCCTGACAGATAGATTTCATATGCTTATTATTCATTCATAACCTTTAAGGCTGCTTTAAATTGAAACAGAGATATCAGCGAATCGTAGGTCTATTGCATCATTATTATTATTGCCAGCACATTTTGTTTTTGGAGTTAACTCGGACATCTATTACAAAAATAACTTTTATGCATGGGCCTATCATAATTGCGTGTATCACTGATTAAAAAAAAACATACTGGCACTTGGTTATATCAGTTTACCTGATTTTATTTTTCTACATGCAGTTAAAAAACAGGAAAATCCAACTAAATTTAAAAAAGAGGTAAAATCCTTTCTACTACTACATGTCTTCTATACACTAAATGAATTCATGTCGTATGATTTAGAATAAAAATTACATCCATCCCGCACCATCCCATCTATATCTATAGTCTTTCAGGCCCATAATATAATGCTATGTGTAAGTACTATCCGTGCGCCATATCTTGGGTGCTGGATTTACGGGGAAGTGAGGGTTGGGGGAACAAAACATAGCTAGTCCACCAGTCTTTCTGCAGTGTTCTCAACCAAAGAAATCACATTTCAGCAGAATCGCACGCATGGTAAGCGCATGTCAACAGCGTAAGTGTGGATGCCGAATCTGATAATTATTTCCGATGAATCATCCTCGCTATTTTATGTAGTGACATTTAATAGACAACTATTTTAATGCAGTCCAATAATATAACGTGGTGACGGTATTGCTTAACAATTAATAACATATCATAAGGCTTTAGTTATCAAATAAATCATTTTCCCTTGGGAAGAGAATGTTATATAAATAGGGTCAATATTTTTACACTGGATGACTAGTTTGAAGCATAAAGAAGAGTCTTAGCAGAACATGCTTCACCATTTCGTGTTGTAAAACATAAGAGAGGTAAGGCATCTAAAAGTGGAGAAAACTATAGGCCTAATTTTAAACGTATTTAACTAGGAGGTGCCCGTGGCTTCGCCACGATAATTCTTTTAAAAATTAAAAATTAAGAGTATAATAATTATTAAAGCATTATATTTATTAACACTTGCACGTGAATCATTCATAAACTAAGCCATTAATAATTAATGAAACAGCTAAAATTCATTCCACGTCATGAAAGCGCCCCCTGGGAAAACTATATCAGAATCGATTATGCAGTTCCAAAGAACCTGTGAACACATAATACGTATTGTTTCTCAACTGTTTATTGACATGAATATGATGTGAATTTTATTTTATAAATTCAGTGTAATTTTCAGAAATTATATAATGTTTCAAGGGAAGGAATGGTTTGTTTGGATTATTATTATCAGCGATATTTCAAGAGATAAAACCATCAATATTTTACAGCTGTTGCCCCCGGCATCGCCCGCCATTATTCATTGACTCCAGGATTTTTAAGAAAATTACACTGGTAGATTATTAAAAATGTTTGTGGTTCAGAGCTATGAAAATTGTAAGTAAAAATAAAATTAGAATATTTGTTCATTGTGTTCATTTCACTTAGGCCTTATATAATAAAGAAACGGTTTTCCTTCCTAATTTTGTAGTCGTCATGAAAGTTTAGACTGCGAGAGACGAACATCGCCGAGTATACCCGATGTCTCACGAAGCGGGCGAGCAAGCATGCTATTTAGGGCCGTGGAATTGTATAAGAGTAGATACGTTTCGTGAAAAGTTCGCTCAACTTTGAGTCCATGAAATTGACATCAGAGTTCACGGGAGTGTCAGAAATTAGCACATGCGGAATTCTTCAAGAGGTGAGGAAAGTGTTGGATGTACAATGACGTGTTTGTGAAATAAGCAATTCGAAAAATTGTTTTTTTCCCCATAACTCCATGCGTCAGAAAAGATAATGTCATTAAATAAATAAGTTTCCTGAGACAGAAGAAAGCTTAGTATTGACCCCACTAGATGTCAGGGTGTATAGCGTACTTCGTGTTTCAATGTTGTCAGCTCTACCTACGAAGTTGAATGAAATCTACCGAATGAGGACTAGGGAGCCGAGCGCTGAAGAAATCGTGCGCGGGTAGTACTGATTAATTGACTTGAAGTAACTTGTAAATATTACTGTTATATAAATGTGCAAGTATGGGTGTGTGAGTGTATATGAGGAACTATATAGGTACTCAGAGTGTATGAATGATACTTAATATCTAAGAGTTGACGTATCCTGTATCATTTGTGTTCTACACATGTATATGTTCAAAAGGATGAATAAAACTACTACTACTACTACTACTACATAGTCCCCTACATAGTCGCCATCAGATAGGAAGTGCTTTGATACAGAAAAATTATTTTGGTTGACGCAGTAGTCACTTGTGCACTGCTGATTTGACATCTTCATCAGACTTGAACTTCTGCCCTCTAAGGAGCTCCTTTAATGGACCAAAGATGTGGAAGTTTGATGGTGCCAAACCTGGCGAATATGGCAGATGTGGGAGGCACTTGAAGCATATGTTGTCGATGGTTTTCATGGTTGCACGAGCAGCATGAGGATGGGCGTTATTACGTTGAAGCAAAACACCTGCACTCAGCAACCCCCTTTGCTTTGTCACCATCAGACTTCCAAATCTTAGGTCTGTTAAAGCAGTTGGAGGGCAGAAGTTCAAATCTGATGAAGTCCAATCGATGGTGCAGGAGTGGCTACAGTGTCAACCAAAATAATTTTTCTAAGTGCATTGAAAATTTTAAACCACAGTACCAACACTACTATAACATTAAAGAAATTTCTCACAAGTTCTTTGAGTTTTCTAAATTTAGATGAAAAAAACTCCTTGTTCCATTTGAAACAGAAGTGGATAGAGGTGGATAGAAGTGTCAATAGAACATGATTCCCCAGATAAACCACAATCAAAACAAGAATTTATTTTAATAAAGTAAATTTTAATAAAATCAGGTAAACTGATATAACCAAGTGCCAGTATGTTTTTTTTTTAATCAGTGATACACGCAATTATGATAGGCCCATGCATAAAAGTTATTTTTGTAACAGATGTCCGAGTTTACTCCAAAAACAAAATGTGCCGGCAATAATAATAATGATGCAATAGACCTACGATTCGCTGATATCTCTGTTTCAATTTAAAGGTTATGAATGAATAATAAGCATATGAAATCTATCTGTCAGGAATTACATTAGGTATATTGCTGCACAGGAACGATAAGAAAAATACTCACAGTAAAATATAGCCTAATGTAAATATCGGTAGTCTACATAACCATAGAATACACATTATAATATCAATATTCAAGGGCTAGTTGTTATAAATCGTTTATTTAAGTTATTATTTAGCCACACTGACATCGTTATGAAGAAACAAATCAATGAAGGCTGCTAACATATGAATAAATGATTGGCAATTTGTTAAGTTTTTTTAATACATTGTGGGCCTTGAAAGAATATTGATTACAAAATTAATATTGATATACGCGTTACTTCGGTACCGATCAACCGATTTGGCCCTAATTCAATAGGCTTGTACCCAAAAACGTCATAAATTCGTATACCAAGTTTCAAGAAAATCCGATAAAGCGTATTTGAGTTATCCACGCCTTTGTGATATATTACCATAAAAAGGCACTAAATTGGGCATTATTCCGGTACCGCCCAACCGATCTGGTCCAATATCAATAGACATCTTCCCATGGACATTATAAATAGGTATTCCAAGTTTCATGAAAATCCGATAAAGCGTATGTGAGTTATGGCGCCTTTAAAATATACACTAAATTGGGTTTTACTCCGGTACCGGTGAACCGATTTGGTCCAATTTCAATAGGGTTCTTCCCATGGACATTATAAACGCGTATACCAAGTTTCATTAAAATTCGATAAAGCGTATTTGAGGTAGAGCGCGTACAGACACACGGACGGACGGACGGACAGACATTTTTCGTCCCCCACACAATCTCATAAAGTACCATACTGGCACTTAATAATAAGGAATACAATATTTTATGATTTCTAAACTTTCAATGGTGGGAACCAACCAGATGTAAGAAGAGACAGTTCCTGTATATTTATATAATTAATTGTGGTGTTAATGTTTCAGCATGTCTGTATGTAAGAAGGATCTGATTCTGGAGTCCAGTGTTCCTGTCACACTCCCGCTGTACCCCGGTGAATGCAATCCGCCACGCGAGAATGACTCTACAACTTTTACTTCTGTAAGTGCTTCATAGCATTGCATTTGCTTCTATATATATAAACTTGGGTAAAACAAACAACAAAAAGAAATAGCATAACTTATTAGTCTCAAATTCTTTGTCTGTATCACTGTCATTTCTATAGAACAAATTAGGAATGTTTTCTCTCTTTGCAGTTTTTCCATACAGTTGACAATTTCCAGTAAAATATTATTACGTGAACCACATAATCCATTGAATAATGGAATGTCGAAGCGAGAGTCTACCTGCCTAGTAATCTGTTTTTATACACAAGACAGGTCATTGCCACTGGGAACAACTATCTGGCGGTGGGCAGTTGCAATTCTGCAGAATGTTTCTCATGTATAGACAGGCACAATATGAAAAAAAATTTGCCAAAATATTACATTTATGTAGGCTAAAATTGAAATTAGGAAAAAATATTTCAAAATATTATGAATATGAAATACAATAACCACTAATTTTATCATTTAATTTTTTTTTTTAATTGGGTCTAAGCCATCATGCAAAGATAATTACATTATTTACAATGAGAGAACAATATAAACCACTAGTTAGTTGGTAATGAATAAATAAATAAATTGTAATATTCTATGCACCTATTAGTGACATATTAATTACAATATTACTCAAGCAGCTATTCAGTATTTTCTGTCAAAAAGTGACATATTTTTTCAGTAAGAATTGTTTTGTACGATGAGAAAGATTGGTCTACACCACATGCTGTAACGGGAGCGATACTTGTTTCATGATATATTTGACAGCTTAATATTTTCTTGTATTTCACTGCTCTTACCTTCAAGCGCCTTACTTATCTAAAAGAGTATGATGGATTCTTTTCTGATATTAATGAAAATTTTATAAAAACTGCTTTTTCAGGTACCCCTAGAACTTGATCCAATTCTTCTTTCATAAAGTACTGTATTTTAAAATAATTTGATTATTAGTAAAATTGTTTCTTTAAAAGTTATTAGAAACGTAAATTATAAAAAGCACTATACTCCTTACTTATACTTTTGTTGCAAAATGTGCACATAACAATCTTTCCCTTTGTTTTAAAACTATTAAATTCAGTTACTCATATAGTAATATAAGAATTGAGTCAATTTTTGTGACACTTACTTCACTTGAGTCCTCTATTTGGAGACTAGTTTCGGGAAGTTATTCCTCCCATATTCATTCCATTTTGACTGCTGCTTGTTGCTACTTGACTGCCCTCTGGTTTCTTTAAGATGAATTTATTGAACAGGTCATTGGAGGCGGGGATTTCAAAATTCATGGCTTTGTCTTGATGTTTGAGGATGAAGATTTTTTCCCAATTGATTAATTCTGTATGTCCTCTTGCAGATTTTAACAGTTTTGCTTCTGGTTTAAAGTCATGGTTTTTTATCCAAAAATGGGCTGCAACTGCCGATTTATCTATTTCATGGTTCTTTATGTTCCTGAAGTGCTCTTTTGTCCTGATTTTTAAATTTCTTTTAGTCTTTCCGATGTAAACCTGGTTGCAATCCTTGCACTCTATTTGGTATATTCCTGATTTGTTGGAATTAGGTATTCTGTCTTTTAGTGAGGAGTTTAGTAAATTTCCAATACTATGTTTGTTTTGTGGTGCCAAAATTATGTTTTGTTCTTTGAAAATTTTCTTGAAACTATTGTTAGCCAAAGGGTGGTAAGTGAATTTTTTGAATTTTCTATCATCTTCTTTACTGGTCAAAGTGCTAACATCTTTGACATCTTTCTGTCTTTTTTGTCTGCCAATCTTTCTATCTACCAGATTTTTGGTGAATCCATTGTGGTGAGCTGTATTTACAATATACTTGTATTCAGCTGCATATTCTTCTTTAGTTATCGGTGTATTTACTAGTCTATAGGTTAGACTACTGAACACTGCATGTTGGTGATGAAACTATCTTGTTTTATGTAATTATCTGTGTGTGTTGACTTTCTATGGATACCAACTCTATCTTGTTGCCCTTATGGATAATTTTGAGGTCTAAGAACGGGAGATTGCAAATTCCAGGTTTAGGCATGTTGTCTTCATTTCACAAGGCAGAAACATACATCGCTTCACCAGATCACGAAACAAATGAATTCCTGTCCCATTCTCACAATATCTGATGCTGTGTCCGTTCTATCCCCTTGATACAGCACAAATAGGGCACGTTTACGGTTAAAGTGTTGCCAGATTGCTTAACTGTTAGAATATTATGTGGAATGTGTGGTTTGGGGATTTCGACATGATTCCTGGAAAACTGCACCCTTGGAATATGTATTGCTAATAGAAGTGTTAACAGAGGCAAAATCTTTAAATCTTACAAAATATGAAGCAATATGAAAATTTTAACAAAATATGATAACTTTAACTAAGATAGTTGAAATATAAAAACACTTTGTGCTCCACTTACGTCTGGAATTAGAATCACAGGACTAGTTTCGGGAGTTACCCCATCATCGGCTGTTGGTCTACTGGAGTTGGAGTTTGGCGATCATGGCTGGCGTAGACCAGTAGACCAACAGCCGATGATGGGGTAACTCCCGAAACTAGTCCCGTGATTCTAATTCCAGACGTAAGTGGAGCACAAAGTGTTTTTATATTTCAACTATCTTAGTTTAATTTGCTCCACTGTTTACATTACTTCGTTTTAATTTGTTTTTATGATAACTTTACTAAAATATTAACTTTTTACTTGTGTTCATGGTCATCTAATCTTCATGATTCATTTAATATCCTACATTCCAGAGTGCTAGCAGCCATTTTTTAGAATATGAAGTTTCATATTTTGCCTGCCTCGACTCATAAACCTTAAACATAACCACAAAAGATTTTATATTTACAATTATGTTGTCTACTGCCTTATTGAACCTTTTACTCTACATGTTTGTGAATTGTGTATAACCTTCCAGATTGGAATCTCAAGTACTTCCTTATTCAGCTTTACCCAATTCTACTTTTTCTGTAATTTCCTTTGCTCCATATTTCTCTTCTCTTCTAATACGTTTCCATTGCTCCACTTCCTAACCTTACCTCAGTATTGATTACTTTCCCTGCAATCTGATACTCATTTCTGTGTAAGTGAAAACACATTCTCTATTCAATGTTAATATTTGATTATTATGTAAACTTTTACTCTTGTCAAATCAAATTTCCTCTTATAGAAACATGACTAACTAACTAACTCCGTGGCGCTAACATCCCAGAAGGGATAAGGCCTACCACCCGACCACTGCATCATCTACCATAGGCATACGGCAGGATTGGGGGGCATGTGGTCAGCATGCCTTACACCCACGGCCGTTAATGGTGGTTTCCATAGGAACATGACTAGTTAAATATAATTCTGCACACGTCTACTGCTTCTTCACATTTCAACATTTTTGTTTCAGGTTTCGCCTACAATAACAGACCCAGTACCAGAATTGCCATCACTTAACAGCACAGACAACACCACTAAGTTCATACCAACTCCAGTGTTCCACATCGGCGACGAAATCCTCAACAATACCAGCAACGAGCAAGACAGAATTAGTCTGTCGTCATGGCAACCAATTGAGTTTCACACAAACAGTCTAGATGGAAGTCCGACCAAAAGAGAGAATGCCAGAGCCTTCAACACCAGAGACGAACCTGCGAATGTTACATCACAGTCAGATGAGATGGCGTCTGATAATTACACGTCCTCAGAGCGTCCTGAAATCAAGGAACCTGTTTTAAATCCTTCATCTTCTAAAATGCAGACGAGATCTGGAAAAGAGGTAAATCTTCATTTAGAGCTGAAACCAGAAATAACGGAACCTGTTCTGAATCCTAGATCGATGTCCTTGCCTAGAACGTCTGAAGCAGTACACAATGAAACTGACGACAAGTGGACGCCTCCACTGGAATTGAATCCGCCCGCTGTCGGGGAGAAGAACAATTGGCAGCAGTGGACTGCTTCTAATGCAGGTTCTGACAGTTCAGAAAAACCTGTTTTTGAAGAAAAATCATTTGATGTATCAACTAAAACATCCAGTGAAGAAGGCAGACAATTTACAATGCCTTCATCATTAAAGTCTATGAAGAAATCCCCTTCTTCACCATTAATGATCCAGTTCTTTCCGCAGCGCTTAGCAGCGATTTTGGCACAAGCAGAAAACTATGCACGATTAACTTTATCGTTTCCCATGACAGTGATGAGCAAACTCGGGTACTACAGAGGAACTTCTGGCGGTGATCAGGAGACATCGGCATCGACTAACGTATTGCATACAGTAAACGCGACTGAAGATTCCCAGACTCAACGCACATCAAAGCAACTCCCACCAGTCAGAATTACTGACAGCGAACACTTGTCTAACACTTCACAGAAGCCGAGTAAAAAGAGCGTTGAGTCGTCACAGAGCAGTAAGGAAGTAAGCTCCTTCATCAGGAATCTTCCGCCGATAAAAGATAAAAACGAAATTTTGGTGCCTTACTTTTATTCAAACAACCGACAAGAAGTGGCAGAACGCACAGACAAATTTATTCCTCTCATCCATTATTCCGAACCGTATTCCAGAACTAGCAATAATGGTGTGCCAAAGGATTCTAGTAAATTTCATGGATCTTTTAAAAAAGCTTTAATCCAAAGCAGTGAAGGTCACAAAAGTTTACCAGAAAGGTGATCAACAGTATTTAAAATTGTAGAAATATATATAAATGTATTAGCAAAGTATTACAACTTTCCCTAGTCTCAGGGATTGCCAACATGACAAAGCTTACCACAGGATTATTAGATGATTGTGAAGAAAATTTAAGACAGAATTCTGCCATCTAAAGGAGATTTTTGTTCTCTTTTTATGAGGGCAGTTTGCTGTAAGATATGAAGCATTACAGATATTAGGGGCGAGTTAAAGTCTGTAGCCATTATTGCAATCTCTTGCAAGAGAAATTTTGTGAAATTTGCTTTAGAATACTGCAGTCTACGAAGAAAGAACAAAACAGAGTGCAGTCATGTATGTATATAGCTGACACTGTACGAAGGAACATGATGTATGCCAATCTCTGCCGACTCTTAATACACTGCTGCCGCATAGAAGTTGACCGAGGTAAATACACTGCATTTAAAAAGTATTTTTTTTAATTCAGTGATTTTACTATACATCACTTAAGTTAAGCACAAGAATGAATAAAAAAAAGTGTGCGTGGAACGCCACGCGACAGAAGTGAAACTTGTTTTAATTTTTCGATTTTTTTAATTTTGGGTTGTTGGACTTTTTAATATTGGGTTTTTAGACTTTTTAAATTTTGGAATTTTGGATTTTTTAATTTTGGATTTTTAAAATTTTAGATCTTTAAATTTTAAATTTTTTAATTTTGGATTTTTTAATTTTGGGTTTTTTAATTATGGATTTTTTAATTTTGGGTTAACTTTATTTTTTATTTTTTTACAATTTTGAATATTTGGATTTTTTAATTTTGGGTTAACTTATTTAATTTTTAATTTTTTTTTAATTTTGAATATTTGGATTTTTAAATTTTTTATTTTTAAATTTTGGATCTTTGAATTTTTTATTTTGGAATTTTAAATTTTATTTTTTAATTTTGGTTTTTTAGATTTTTTAAATTTTGCATTTTGGATTTTTTAATTTTGAATTTTTGGATTTTTTAAATTTTGGATAAGCCTAATCAATGAGTTGATTGTTTTCTGTGCAGTCCGTTCCGTAACACCTCACTAATTTCGTGACGATTTTCAGCGTTACACTAATTTCGTGACAATTTTTGAGCGTTACACAAGCTCTCAATTTACCCCTTCCGCGGCTAAAGAAGTTTCACTTCAAAAAGTATTTTTTTAATTCAGTGATTTTACATCACTTAAGTTAGGCACAAGAATGAATAATAAATGTCAAATGTACCATGAGAAAGAAAAAGCCAGCTGTACAAAAAACATGTTTTTACGTCACATGTTTGTTGAACTGTGAGGTTTGAATGATAATTGTTGAGCAGTTGTGCATCTTCCCGGGAGTAGTCACAGGAAATCTATGCTTTCTTTCTTCCAACGAGCCGGATTTTTCATTTTTACTTTTGTTGATCATTTTGACATTGATAGCTTGCTTTGCTTGATTCAATTATTTATAATATTACAACACGCAGAGGTTTGATTTTCTTTAAATAGGTGGATGAAAGGAGGATTATGATGTACGACTAAAATGATTTGGAAGGGATTCATTGTACGGGGGTTTTTTGGACACGAAACTCGAATCTGAGGTCACTTTTCCTAGGTGGCGCTCTCTAATCATGAAACGCACCCCGAAGCTGGATTTTTAGCTGTTTAATTATTGTTACTAGTTTTGTTTATGAATGATTCACGTGTAAATGTTAATAAATATGTTTTAACTATTTGGTCTTAAATAATCAATTTTAATAACTGTAGCAACGGAATTAATAATCGCTGGTAGAGTCATGGACACCTGATAGTTAATAATAAAATAGACACCTTCATTTGTCTGTAGCAAGATTGAGATCGGAAATACACACACTAAACTTCACTAAAAGGTATATTTACCCAGAATGATCATTTCAATGGGTAAATATACCTTTTAGTGAAGTTAGTGTGTATATTTCCGATCTCAATTTTGCTACAGATATCAACACTTCACTGTAGATTTCCATCTAATATTAATATTGTATTTACTTATCTTTATATCTAGAACAAATTCAGTTATTAATATATCCTGGAGATCCTCTATTCTACTCATGTACAGTGAAATCTCGATACAACGATTTCGCAGGGACCAGAAAAATATATTGTTGTAGAGAGATATATTGTTATATCGAGAATTTACAAAAAAATGTTCAAATTTTGGTAGTATATAGGAAACAACTTCAATAGCTGAAATTCTTTAAGTATTTAGAGAAATAAAGAATTTTAATACAAGACCGGCTATACTGTACTGTATTCACTCCACCCTTAAATTATTACACTATGAGCAAACACATTTTACATTGCATTATAGCACAGCACCATGAACAGGATGGCTCATCATTTTTGCCCCTGTTTGTAAAAGTCAGAAATGACAGTCTGTTTAGCTTTTTTCATGAACAGGGATACACACAATGCCCATATTTGATTCGAGGTTCACTAAATGACATTCTGGCACCGATGGAACACTCGACAGAAAATTGTGCAGAGCCTTGCAAGCACAGAACACATACATAGAGGCAATGTCTTTGAGTGCGGTTAAGGTTGGTAGATGCACACTTTGTTCTACCTCCTCTTCTTCATCTTCCGCCTGCTTGTTTTGGATTTCCTCAATGTTTTCTTCCGTTAGCTCCGGGGAGTTCATGATTTGCACTTTCACGATCTATTTTTATCCTTGTACCGAGGAAAAGGTATTTTAAGGGGATTGTAAATGTAATCGTAATGGAGAGGTTTATCGTTATTAAGAGTATCGTAAAACCGAGGGGAATTTTACATTATTTTAATGGAAAGAATGCCGGGACCAAAATATTTTAACGTTATAAAGAGTATTATCGTTATATCGGTAATCGTTGTATGGGGATTTCGCTGTACTCACATTAACTAAGACAGGTCGCTCTCAATAGCTTCCCTCACACACAAACTTTTTCGCTCTGGTTTAGGCAAGTGCGCACTTAAATACTCATGAAAACATGTGCTTGTAAAGGCAATAGACAAACAAAAGAAAGCTTGCGGTGCATCATTTGTGCAACGCTGCATTCTTTCGCATGGATGAAGCGTGTGTGTATGAAATGGCAGGAGACAAACAAACAAAACTTTTCGAGAGCACATCAACTCCTCTGTACAGAACTTGAAATAAAACAGCACGCTCTTAGCTGGCATCCACGCACTGTTCTTTTGATAGAGATTTCATGCGTGTTTGGCAATTACATACACAATTTTCCACGCACACTCTTTTGTTGAAACTCTATCATGCGAGGAAGAACATGCATGCATTTTAGGCTGCATTTTTTCACCGCGTGTGATTAACTGCAAGCTGTTTCCTTCGATATTGCTCATACGCTCCCAGGAGTTTGCTAAAGTGCTTGTGTGTGAGGCGTGGTAATAACTGCTGATTCTAGAAACCTGTGTTTTGCCTCTAATATCCGTAACCATTCATATATTTTATTTTTGACTTCCAAAATCAAATTTCAATCTAATATGCAATCAAGTAATGATTCTTAAGTTTAAAATGTTTTACTGCAATCTCTTTTCTTTATCATTAATTCATAGTAAGCTATTTTATAATATATAAATTGCACTGTCCTTGAATTATATTGCACTTAACTGAATATCTTTATTTTTATAATGCTTGATTTTCTAGCTTTATTTTCAGATTTAGGATTCATGAATGTTAAAACAAAAGACATTTGACTGAGAATTTGAGAGTTACCATTCTCTACAGGGTGTTACCAGTCAATAAGATGAACTAGTTTGACTTTTTGAATAGACAAGACTTTTAGACCTACAAAAAATATCAATGGAGACCCAGCTAATAATATGTTACACCCAGCAATTATGATCAGATAAAATAAAGCATTCTCCAATTTATGAGGATCAGTCAAATGAAAACGAGACAGTTGGAAAAAAAGCAAGTGAACTGTTTGTTATTTCAAAAGTAAATCAAATCAAATCTTTATTCACCTTTAAATACAATATATTTGTACAATAGGCTTCGTCAGTTTTTGGATAGTTTTATATAATAACAAAAAAGCTAAGAATACAAATTTATATCCATAATATTTTCTGGTATATTACTTTCTAAAAATTCTTCTACGGTGTATATCGCTTTGCTTTTGAACCAAATAGATAGAATATTGTACAGTTGTTTTTTTTCAAGATTTCTTATCTTTAATGGAATTTTATTAAAAAAAATTATCTGTTGATAGCAGTGACTTTTTATATTTGTACTTAAGTGAAGTTGTGGTTTATCTAAATCATTTTTCCTTCGCGTGTTGTAGTTATGCATTGACGATCTAGTTGTAAATTTAGTGCTATTTTCTTTAACATATGTAATATTAGCTAAAATGTACATAGAGGTAAGTGTAAGAATGTTGTACCTTTTGAAGTATTGTTTACAGTATTGAAGTATTGTTTAATCGCCATAACTTCATAATACATTTATCCCACTGTGAGACAAGACGGTCAATGGCTTCATGGAAAAATGTTTGCGGTTGCCTATGGAACCATGATTCTACCCAGGCATGCACCTCTTCGTTTGATGCAAATCGACGGCCACAAATGTCTTTCTTCATTTCTCCAAAAGTATGGAGCGAGATCTGTACTGTATGGAGGAAACTTTGCAAAGATTGAAGCGTGCCATCAAGTTCAAACTCCCAGGAATGTTAACGGACGATATCATTCTATTGCACGATAATGCTCGCCCACATGTTGCCAAGGTTGTTTCGATTATTATTATTATGTGAAGCCCTTACACATCCTCCATACTTTTGAAATAATAAATAGTTTACTTATGTTTTTTCAATCTGTCTCGTTTCCATTTGACTGCAAAATCTCATGGGTTTTAATGGCTTTCCTGCACAGACATCAAGCTAGATACAAAAATAAAATATTAATTTTGTACAGAATGTCCCAAGAACCACACACACAAACCACATCCTACGAATCATGGAAAAAAGTTAAGAAAATGTAAATTAACAAAATTCTGTCTGAAAGGTTTAGAAGATAACAGGAAATCGAAATAATGAAAATAAAGTGACAGAAACAGGAGATAATTGTAGATCTGCTATTTATAATGTGAAGTCATGGTTATTGTAAATAATATTGTATTACAGAAATTGTTGCTTTTGTTTTATACATTTGTTTTTTAAATAAATGATTCCAAAGTCTATGAATTTATGTTCTTTTAGAACTTAGCCTCTACTGAAGCGTAACAATCTGTACCGGTACCTTATCAACTTCAGTTAACAGTAATTCAAGAGTAATTCAATTTTGGGAAAAGTGAATTTATGCATATTACATATTCTGTTTTGTAACTGTACTATTAACAAGTACAAACAAAAGAATGTTTTCTGTAGATTATGCAGAAGGAAATTATTATGTTTATTCAATGATTTACTCACTGTCTGTTTCAGTATTAAGATATACAGTGAGTCCCACGCAAGAATTGGCCAATGACGCGGGTTTCTGCGTCGCGGCTGGCACAGCTCCAACTCCCGAGCGATCGGGTGAAATATCTACGCAAATAATGCCGCGGTCGTTGTAATGATTCAGGTTATCACATTTACAGTTAAAATTACAATGAAAATAACCACGTACCTCATCACAAGAGATGATGGAAATGTTCTCCTCTTGCATCCAGACAATACTGGCACCTTTTTAGGGAATTTTCTTTCACGCGCATAAGTTCAGCTTCCGAGACAGAGTTACTTTCTCTTGTGATAGGCCTATGTGATATTGTCATCAAGTTCTTCTAACAGTATGTAAATATTATTTATGGGGAAACTTGAAAAATAAAGTGTATAGGTCAATTTCCCATACACAAGAAGAACTTAAAGACAATATCACAAGAGAAATTAACTCTATCTCAGAAGCTGAACTTACGCGCATGAAAGAAAATTCCCTTAAAAAGGTGTCAGTGTTGTGCTTATGCAAGAAGAGAACATTTCCATCATCTCTTGTGATGAGGTACGTGGTTATTTTCATTGTAATTTTAACTGTAAATGTGATAACCTGAATCATTACAACGACCGCGGTATTATTTGCGTAGATATTTCACCCGATCCCTCGGGAGTTGGAGCTGTGCCAGTTGCGACGCAGAAACCCGCGTCATTGGCCAACTCTTGCGTGGGACTCACTGTATAATGATCTTCTGTTCAAAGCTAAAACATAGTTATTGTCCTTTACACACAGGCATATCACCTAGACTCATAGCCCTCAGCATGTGATTGACTGAATGGAGACATCTGTATTATGTTTGTGTGTGTCTAATGCCAATCCTGTTGCTCTGACTCATTTGGGGTCCTCCCTGAGGTGGATAGATGGCAATAGTGTGGTTCATTTTTGAGTTATGCACTGCTTAGGCAGGCCACATTACAAGAAATTGAATGTGATTCTAAATTAAAAATTTTAAAGGGAATAATATACTTCATTGCATAAACAAATTATAACCTTTTACAATGGAATCAGTGTAAATCACTTCTACCGTAAAATCTGCATTGTACGAAAATCCCTTCTGTACAGGTGGGATCTCGTAAATTTTAACAAGTGAACTGATTTCTCATGTAAGACTGAAAATAGTTTTACACTCTTTAACTCTCAATTCAGCAAACGGTAAGTGTAATGGGAGAAGGCTGTTTAGAGGTCATTGCATTCATTTAAATCACCCGGCAAAGACACTCATTTTGTATAAAAGAACTCAACATTCCTTCCTTTTCGCACTGTATACCTGGCTTCCAGCTACCCTCATTTTACGATTGTGACAAGTACACTGATTACAGTCTGTGCCAAAACTTGTACTATCTTATCATTTACAATAACTTGTTTATAACTATGGTATTCCGGCAATATTTACCATTTTTTTTTGTACTTCGGATCATTAGACGCACCCAACTTTCAAGGCTCTGTTTTCAAAGTAAAAAAGTGCATCTTATGGTCCGTAAAATACGGTAATTGTTAAGCGATTTATAAAAGCAATGTAGGCTACTTTGTAACAAAATGAAGAAATGTCTGCACTCCTGAATGCTGAATTCTAAATCTAGCCTTGGTTATGATGCGGGTGAGCACAATTGCTAATACTGTAGGGAGACACAGTATCTTCTTGTTGTAGAGTGGTGGTAAAACACCCACTTAACACTAGAAGGACCGAGGGACCAAATTGGCCCCTTCTAGAACTTTCACGTTTGCTCTTGACTTAATCCGTAAGCCAAAGGTAGTCAATAAGCACAATTATTATAATTGATCATAGCTTCATTATAGGCTACTCAAAATATGAAGATTACTACCTAGAAAGACAGAGGGATCTTGTGTATTTTCATAACCACTTCTCTTATTTTATAATGTTTTATTACAATTCTGGTTTAGTATGTTTTTCCAGTGAATACAGATACAATACAATGTTGTACACATAAAAAATATAATTCTTTCAGTGGTGTACCTCTGTTGTAAAAATGTTGATAATATTCACACCTGGGTCCAGCCCTATCTCCTCGACATTACAGTTTTAATTTTTACAAAACAAAACAACGTTGAAAATGTGTCCCTAGGTGCAAGGATTATAATATTAGGTGTGTAATTTGTTAATATATAAGAATACATCCTGTAATTCTCTTACCTTAAAATACGTAATTCATGATAATAACAGATAACTGACGGCCATGTTACCGACTTGCCTTAGAATTCTGGGTATCAGGTTGATCAATACGACAGACCTCGGAAAAAAAATGGCAAATTTTCAAAACCTACAAACAGTGTATCATACATTATTAAAAAATGCAAGGGCGCTTTGCTACGGCTACTGCCTCCGCTTCACACGCTTAACTATGTGGTTAGTGTTATGCATTATTTAGATTATCTGTGGTTAGATTAATGCAGAGGTACTGTAGGTACAAGGCACCTCGCCTGCTGCGGCATTATACAAGGAGGACAGTTGGTATCCTGCTTCGCTCAGAACCATAATATGGCTGGTGTGTTTTATGCATAGTAAAAATGAATTGAAAGTAGGTAAAAATACATGAAAAAGTTTAAAATACGACTAGTTTCGCCTCTTAATAAATTCTTTTAACAAAAGTAATATTCTCAAAAGTAAGTACATTTAATGACATGTTGATTTCCAAAAACGGAAAATTGTAATGTCGAGGAGATAGGGCTCTCGCCTTCACCCCTGTACTATTGTTGCTGTTTATTTCCAATCAGTTTGAATGCCATTTACACAAAGAAAATTTAGATGTAGATGTAGATATCTCGTCCTGTAGATCCTGTGTAGAGCAGGGCTCAAGGATATAGAACACGTCAGATCAAAAAATACATGCATGTTATATCAATAATATACAGAAACTGCAAGCTGTCAAATTTATCCAAGCTGGAAATATTCCAAATTGTAGAAGGTGTGAGTTATTAAAAATTCCTTGACAGATGTTTTGAAAGGTTTGCTTTTTCTTTGAATACATAACTTAATGTTGCTTGGAAGCTTGTTAAATATCTGTATTGGAGAATAATAAGCACCCTTCTGAAAGAGTTTTAATTAGGTAGTTGGTCTGTGTAGATCATTCATGTTTCTGGTAGTACGTCCATGTACACTAAAATTAGTTTGAAATTTATCAATATTATCTACTATATAACACATAACAGAGTATATATACCCCCTGTAAGAGTGAGGACTTTTAATTTTTCAAATAGTGGTTTACCAGATTCTTTCCACATATTATTCTTATTGCTCGTTTTTGTAATCTAAATATTTTCTCCCTATGGGGAGAGTTGCCCCAAAATATGATTCCGTACCTCGTTACCTAGTGAAAATATGCAAAATATACCATAAGTAATGCATTCTGTTGTAATATATTATTCAAAATTCTAAAGCAAAACATGCTGAACTCAGTTTTGGACTTATCATTTCTATGTGTGTCTTCCAGTCAAGATTTTGGTCAATTTTGTAGTCCTAAAAATTTTACATTGCTGATTTCTTTTATGATTTGTGTTTAATAATTAATTTCAAGATTTGAGATACATCTGTTTTTTGTCCAAAATTGTATAAGGTATAAGATGCTTTTAATCTCTGTGGAAATGACTCTAAAACTTATTTTTAAAGTTTATGCAGATGTACAAAGATCTAAAACTTTTATTTGAGTATTCTTTCATTTAAATTGTCTGAAATGAAGTTATAAGATGGCATCTCCTCCACAGACACACTTATGATTTGTCTATGTTCTATATCCAGGTAACACTTGAGGGAATTGTTTCTAAGCAACTTGATGGGAAGTTTGAACTTTTACATAATTATACTTTATAGAAGAGATCTCTTCACTTCCCATTTTATTATTTTTAGGAAACAAACAAGAATGCGTTATGTTTGTAGTTTCATGATGATCTTTCTGCTGACCCATACAGGTAAATGTCATTCACTAAACGTTATTCAGTTAGCCTAATATTTCAATATCAGCACTGTACTTGTCATGGTATAGCTTTTGAAAGTAACAAGGTCTGAACCAAACCAATACTATTAGTATGTGAACAAAGACGTAATGGGTTACTCTCAGTGGATGACCTTCTACACAGTATCACAACATTTCGACCAAGCTGTCTGGTCTTCCTCAGATGAATATGCCTTGGCATCGGCTGCCAGGGGTTGATGAGAAAAGGAAGTTCCCATGCTGCCATCTAACTGCGTCATCACAAACATTGTACTTCTATCATGATTCCGGATCCACTCCTTTGGAATGTTGTAATCAGATTCTTCTTTGTCACACGCCGGTGGTGCGGGAAATTTTAACTCACAATTTTTCTTCCTTTTCTTTAACCTTCTTAATAAACCCATCCAATCATCACCCAGTGGAATGTAAGGACTCAAGATGATGAATTTATTACAATACTATTATCCATTCATTTTGACAATGTAAACAAATGCACACATCATGCTACAAGACTATATAGTCCCACACCAGATAACATTATCAACTTATTACAAATGTTTCAATGTAGTAGTAGTTGTAGTAGCAGTAAACGATTTATTTTGCCTGGCAGAGTTAAGGCCATAAGGCCTTCTCTTCCACTCAACCAGATTAAGAATATATACAATGTAGATTTACATTAAAAAATAAAGTAATGGATAAGTGACTAATACTAATACTAAGGTTAAACCTAATCATAATAATTAATTAAGTAACAAGTATAAGTTTCAGAAAAAGCCTCGTTTTCATCAAAACTAAGAGTTAAAAAATATATATTATAACCAAAGCAAGGAAAATGTCAAATTAAATTATAATGAAACTTGAAGTTTGTGAAATAAATTTGTAGGCAGTTATAAGAAGATCAAGTAATGCTATGTACAATGAGAGATGGAGTGACTAGAAAGAGCTAGTTCTGTTCAGTGGGCAACAATTGTTTAATAAGCACAAATGTAGTATGTATTTAACGTGGAAGTTGTATTATAGTAATGGTGCACAGAAATTTTGAAAATACCCCGGTATTATGTTTACCGCGGTAACGAAACGGCTGAGAAAACCGGAGAATGGTGCACTCGGTCATAAGTAATGTTATGTACAGTGAGAGATGGAGTGACTACAAAGAGCTAGTTCTGTTCAGTGGGCAATAATTGTTTAATAAGCGCAGATTTGAAAGAGTTTAAGCTCCGACTACCCCTGATATCTTGTGACAAGGAATTCCAAGAACGGACTGTGGCTATGGTGAATGAGTGAGAGTATGAGGTTGTATGATGACTAGGAATTGATAACAGAGAGTTGTGCTGCGAATGTGTACCACGATTATGGTAGGTGGACAGAAACGAAAATTGGGAAGCCAAGTAAATAGGTGTGGAAAACTTAAGAATTTGGAATAATAAGCACAGGGAGTGGACTAAACATCTGTTATACAATCGAAGCCATGATAGGAATGTTAAAGATAAAACGAATACAAGCACTGTGAACACGTTGAAGTTTTTGTGACAATTCAGCACTCAGATCTGCATACACAATGTCACAGTAGTCGAAATATGGCATCACTAGGGTCTGTATTAGGGTTTGTTTTATTCTAGTAGGAAGGAAGTTTTTCAGTCGTTTTACAGCTTGCATGATAGTGAAAGCCTTTTTACATATATACTTCATTTGAGAATTCCAATTCATGTTTGAGTTGAGATAGATACCTAGATTTTTTACTGTTTCTGTGTATGGGATAGTAGGTAGTGTTGTTCAAGGATGCTGGTAGCAATGTAGCCTTGTTGATGGATGATACAAGTCTTTGCTGTCCTAATACAATGACTTTGGTTTTGTTTGGGTTACGTTGTAAGTAGCGTTGCCACCTGTCCCGAATTAGGCGGGACATCCCGCATTTTAAGAACATTTTCAGCGTCCCGAATTATGCCTAAGAGGGACGCATTATATTGCGGGATGCAAAATTATTCCAAAACAAAATATGAGACGGTAAATTATTCTTAGTGGCATATTTTGTGAATTTCGACTCATGATTAATGTATCGATATTGTTCCATCGCTAAAATGTATCATGTTGGCAGCAGTGAAATCACCGTCAAAGACTCTGTGAAGGCACTTAATGTAGAATCTGATGTTAATTTGGATGAGTTATATGAGGAATTCTGCTTTAGTTCCTGGTAGCAATGCATTTGTGGATGGATTGTCCTCTCATGAATATAAAATGCACAGATTCCAGAGACAAGTGCTCAGCTGAACTCATAAAGAGTGAAATAATAATTTCTACAAACGTTATAGATACCTGTAATCACTATGTAGTGAGAGTGACACAGATCAAAGAACTATTAGAACTGCCAAATCAAAAAAGAAATACAGCTTCAAGTCGTGAATTTGCCCAGGTTTTTTTATTTTATTATTATCATGCTAATCTTTTCTTTTCTAATGTTAGTGTTACTGTTACACAGATTTTTGGCTATGAAATGAATATATTCCATCTTTCTATTATTAATGCATTGTTCCAAGTAAGAATTTAGGTATGAAGATCGGCGATCTGCATATATTCGATAAGTGTCCCTCCTTAGCCCTACAGAAAGGTGGCAACACTAGTTGTAAGCCATATTTGTGTGCCCAGTTACCGATTGATTGTAGATCTTCATTAAGGGATGTTATGGAGTCATTAATTGCATTTGGGTGTGGGTGAATATAGATCTGAAGGTCATCTGCATAGAGGTGGTGTTGTGAGTGTCTTATGTGACTGGATATGTCATTTATGAATATGGAGAATAAGAGAGGCCCTAATACAGACCCCTGAAATGTGAAATGTGGCATTCGTCTACCTCGCTACCTTCAGTCTGCGAGAATCATTGTTGTGAATAATTGAAAATATGAAATTGTAAATTTCAGTGAACAGCGAAAAGTGGCATTTATAATTTACAGTTTTCGGTAATACATTTCAATTGTCAAATCAATTGCAAGTGGTTTTGCCTTTTTTTGGTTATAACTCTGAAATAAAAGCATCGCAATTTTTTCAATATATTGTAAGGAATTATCGAACGCTTTGATTTTGTGAACGCATCCTTTTTTGTTTTATCAAGGCAAGCAGCGATCTGTAATTTTCAGTATAGATGGAAGAAAGATAATGAATATACACACTTAATTCTGTTTTCCACTCAACTTCACTTATAGTTGAAAACGACCTCATCACTACACTGATACGCCCAACAGAGACATATACCGGTCTTCCAGCAAACTCGGCAGTTGACCTCATCTGATGATGCAGCTAAGAAGCTGTGAAATGCATTATGTGTAAGTCATTACTTATGTAAGTGAAGTTGAGTGGAAAACAGAATTAAGTGTGTATATTTGATTACTTCACTGTGAATCCCGGTTACAATTTTTATTTATTAAGATAATGAATGTTGGGCTAAATGGGCAAACATTGATCGATTTGGACAGAACTCACTATACAGGGGTTTTCTAAGCCAGGGAACTTGAATCTGTGGTCGTTTTTCCGAAGCAGCTCTTTCCAATCGTGGAATGCACTCAAAAGGCTGATTTTTAGCTATTTAATTATAATTATTAATCATTTAGTTTATGAATGATTCACTTATAAGAGTTAATAAATATGTTTTAATTATTTTAATCTTAAATTTTTATTTTTAAATTATTGTGGGTGAAGCCGTGGACACCTGCTAGTTGTTATATAAGAATAATAATGATATGGATTGTGACAAACTAACCTGGACTGCAGTTTTGAAGGAAATCCCCAAAAGCTACCCTTACACACAAGCTTTATTGCTCGGCTTTAGGCAGGTGCGCACTCAAATGCTCGTGAAAACATGTGCATGTAAAGGCAATAGACAAACAAAAGAAAGCTTGCGGTGCATCATTCATGCAATGCTGCACTCTTTCACCTGGAAGTGTGTGTGTATGTAAAGGCAGAAGACAAACAAACAAAACTTTCCAAGAGCACATCAACTCCTCTGTTCTGAACTATAAATAATACTGCACGCTCTTAGCTGGCATGTACAAAATTTAGACACTCCACATGCCATTCTTTTGAGAGAGAATTCGCTCGTGTTTGGAAATTACATGCACAATCTTCCGCACGTACTCTTTTGTTCACTCTCAATCATGCGAGGAAGAACGTGTTGCATTTTGGGCTGCATTTTTTCACCGTGCGTGATTGCCTGCAAGCTTTTTCCCCCGATCTTGCCCGTACTTACAATTCATGCACATCTCATTCTGTATTACTCTTTGATTAGAGTAATTTATCCTCTTGAATCATATGACCCGTTGTCTAGAATTAGCAAGTGTTTCTGCTTTCATTATTTCATAACACAAGTTGCATTGCACAATGTCTTTTTGTCTTCCATCTTCAGTCCTTACTGATGAATTACCTTATTTTTATTTGATTTGAATGTATATGTCACCATGTAGTTTTCAGCCAACTGATTCTCTTTTCTTGTAACTATGGAATCATAGCTACATGTGATATTTCATTGTTTCAAGAGATGTACATGATTGTGTAATTGAAGTTTATAGTATAAATTAAAAATTAATTTTTTAAATCCTTATTCAAATTTTCATAAATAAAACTTGCTTTGTAAACTTTTTTTCATATCATACATTAACTAGTAAACCTGTGAACCGAGCAAGTGGCTGAGATGGTAACATCTCGGACTTGTATTCCAGAGGTCCCTGGTTCAAATCCCGGGGCTGGCCAATTTGACATGGTTTTCCCAGTTGTAAAGGCAAATGCTGAATTGGATATTTACATACCATGAATCATCCTCACCATTTCATCTGTATCATATCCGTTTAAATTAATATATCAGTTGAAATTTACTCCATTAATTGCACCGACAATAGAAACAATTGACAAGCAATAGTTCCATGGCCTACCCTACTGTATGTACCCAGATCCTGAATTCCTGATATAGCCTCGTAGCTGAAAGTATAAACATAGCTGGAATAAAAAAATAGTAAACCTGTGCAAAACTTTCATACTTCCCCCTTTTTGACAAAAACCAGAAAAACTGGAATTTAGTTGAGTAATTAGATTCACCATTATACAGTCATTTATGCTTAAAATTATGTAACAATATCACAGAATGCACTGGCAATTAATGACGTTTGTCTATAGTTCTATGCATCATAGGTTATAACTTTAGCAAGGCAATATAATTTATACAAGGTTGAGTCAATAAATAAGTTTAAAACAGCCTGGTAATGACACCAACGCTACGAGTACAAACACGTCCCTTTGTCTGCAGCTAAGAATTCTTTGTGTCTTCTATCGCATGGAGAAAAATATTGAATGTAAAGTGGACAGATAGAAAAACAAATGAAGAAATTTTGGGAAGAATAAAGCCTAGCAGTTCCCTGGAAGCTAAAGTCACAAAACTGAAGCTGGAATATTTTGGGCATGTTATGAGAAAACATGACTCTTTGGAGAAGGATATAATGCTGGGAATGGTAGGAGGAGCCAGAAAAAAAGGAAGAAAGAAGATGAGATGGCATGATGAGATAACCAGGGCTACCAATCTTACATGGAAAGAGATTCTTGATCGGGTACAGGATAAAAATCAATGGAAGAGACTGACACATCAAGTTACAAAAGCAAGAAAGAGACAATTTGAATAATACGGCTGGCAACCCACTGCTGTGTATATCCGACTGGATCACAAAGGATCGCATGCGATCTGTGTACTCTACTACTACTATCGCATCCAATGAGTGACCTCTTGCGATACGGCACCATCATCTTCACCCATATGGAAATCACTGGGGGCTGATGTTGCAAGCATTGGTATTGCTGTGTGAGGCAGGCATTGTCATCCAGAAGAAACGTGAAATTAGGTTCAATTCCAAGCTGAAATTATATTAAATAAAAAAACTAAAAATAAAATTAATTAAATGTTATATCAATTTTGAATATGAAATATGAAATTAGTTCAAGAGTAAAATATGTTTAAAAACTAAACTAAACTTGAATTGCCTGTGCATTTATTCACTCCTCATGTAAAACTGTATTAAACGTTAATATGAGTAGCTTATACTGTGCATGCCATTTATTGTGGTCACTTTGGGACGCAGCTAATCTGATAATATTAACCGATTGATAACATTAGCCGAAAGAATTAATCGAAAGTTATTTATTCATATATAAGATAATACACTACAAAACAGAACTAAAAATATTTATTCATACAATAATACATAACTGTGGATCATTGAACCACTCAAAATACAGTAATAGACTGCAAGCAACTATTTTTTCAACCAATAACAAAGTTTTTGATTTTTTTACTTTCCTTTTAGGAGTTCATTAACCAATACTCCTTATTCAGTTACGAGTTATGAGTGTTTTTGGAAGTCTATACTGATCTGTGGTGAACATCGCGTAGCAAAACTTCTAACGCCTGTCTGTTCAGTCTGTTCAGTCTTTTCATTTTACATTAGCCATCACTGCATGTCAACACTGTGATCTTCATAAATATAAAGCTGTAGCTTAACTGTGGGGTCAAACATGTTTTATTCCTTAAAAGAGAAAGTTAGAGAATGGCATCCCCTCGAACTGGTCATCCTGTGAGCTGGGAACATTACCCCTACTTCCAATTTACACAAAACAGTTGAGTTAGAAACATTCCTTAATGGCTTAAAGTACTTGATAATAAAGCCATAGAAAGGAAAATTTGACAGCATAAACCGAATCTTTGATCACAATAAACATAATTTTTTTCAATGTATCTGTATTAATTCATACGGGACTTCATAAAAGTGATAACAGTACCCGACTGATAACATTATCCGCGATTACATTAAGCAGCATTCACTGTAGTGTTTTGTAATGCACTAGCAGGTGCTTGTGGCATCGCCCACGATAGTTAATTGAAAAATTAAAAACTAAGAGTATAATAATTATTAAAGAGCATTATATTTATTAACACTTGCACACGAATCATTCATAAACTAAACCATTAATAATTAATGAAACAACTAAATTCCAGCTTTAGATTACATTCCATGATTAGAAAGCATCGCCTGGGAAAACGATCTCAGATTCGATTATGCAGTTCCAAAGCTGTGAACACTGATAATACCACTGCCTTCTAGACTGTATTACTTGTGTGTAATTCTCGAGACGGCGGTGGATAATACGTATAGTTTCTTAACTGTTTGTTGACAGATGAATATGATGTGAATTTTATTTAATAAATTCAGTGTAATTTTCAGAAATTATATAATTTTGCATGGGAAGGAATGGTTTGTTTGGATTATTATTATCAGCGATATTTCAAGAGATAAAACCATCAATATTTTACAGCTGTTGCCCCCGGCTTCGCCCGCCATTATTCATTGACTCCAGGATTTTTAAGAAAATTACACTGGTAGATTATTAAAAATGTTTGTGGTTCAGAGCTATGAAAATTGTAAGTAAAAATAAAATTAGAATATTTGTTCATTGTGTTCATTTTACTTAGGCCTTACATAATAAAGAAACGGTTTTCCTAATTTTGTACTCGTCGTGAAAGTTTACACTGCGAGAGACGAACATTGCCGAGGATACCCGATGTCTCACAAAGTGAGGGAGCAAGTGAGCACGCTATTTGGGGCCGTTGAATTGTATAAGAGTAGATTTGGTTGAGTCATGGATGCATAATGCTCTGGAAGGCCTACAGTAGTGGTCTGTGCTTACAGATACGTATAACATCGGGTGGAGAGAGGGTGAATACGAAGCTCTGGAAGATGAAGACGAGGAAGAGCTGGAACCTGTTGTAGTTTGTGACGGCAATCAACTCATGAATTTCCTCGCTAAGCTGCAGGTCATTAACCCAGAGAGTGTAGTGAATATAGCTACAGTAGAACAAATTGATTCGCTTTGCAGGTAAGATTCCGCATTACCTACAATTCAGCTTTTTAAAATTAGATGTAAGGATCCTTAAACTCCACAGACAACAGGACACGAGGGAGTGTTTGTTAATGAAGTTTCTGACAAATTAGCAAGCAGGGCCTAAATCACTACAGAAACCCAGTTATGACAATAAGATACATCTACTTAGCATCAACATCATTGAGATGAGTGAGGGTTCTGTTGTTACAAAGAAGGATACAGGTTAAAGAGGCATCTGTGGGGGTAAGACAATGAGATAGTAAGACACACTTTTGTAAATTCACTGCTTCAACAGCACAAAACTTTCAATTACCTCGTTTTTCAACATAGTCCCCTTGCTCCTTAATGCACTTGGTTCGTTGTTGCGCAAGCTTCCTGATGCCCTCAGAAAAAAAGTTTTTCAGCTGAGTAGCAAGCCTTTTAATCACCGTATCCTTTAGTTCTTGGTCTGTGGTGAATCGATGGCCACTTAAGGCACCTTTAAGTGGGCCAAAAAGATGAAAATCTGCCAGGACAAGATCAGGACTGTATGCAGGATGCTCTAACACCTTAAAATTCAGTTTCGCAATTGTTTGAGCGATGTGGGTAGGTATTGTCATGCAACAAAACTACTCCTTTTAACAATAGGTCTCAATACTAATTATGGTTTCACGGCCTATAAGCCGAGTAAAAGGATATATTGCATCCTAGCTTTCGGTTGCTGACATCTCTGCGGCCTTCATCAGGGAAATGAGTGTAGAAAAAGGGAAGAGAGAGCTTATATATGTTTTTAAGTGAAAATGAAATTCTGTGATTGGAGGAAATGGGTTGGAGGGTATCAGCCAATCAGAATGCAGGAATTTTGTTTATTGTAAAAACATTGAAGATGCAATCAGTCCATATCAGGACCAGTGGGAGAAAAATAAAGGTTAATAATATGGATCATAGCCGAGTGGTTTGGGGAGAAAACTGATGTAAAAATGTAAATAGAAATAATTGGTCTAATGCCCGGTTTCTATAAACTCGCAAAATACCTATGGGTAAATTATCCAATGGACAGAATTTACACAAGAATAACACCATACAAACACTAATAATTTAAAGATAGCAATCACATACACTTGTGGCGAGTTTCTAGATAAATATCCTCTGGGTAAATATAAAAATGAAAGAAAAAAATGTTCCTACAAACTCGGATTAGATCTTTCCAAGGGTAAAATCGTCGGGTTAATTTATCCTTTCATGGATGGCTAAATAAAATTTAACCTCTTGTAGTATCTGGTATCTGGTACCCTATGATCCCCAGGTGGGGCGAAGGGGCCTCCAATGGAGGTTTCATTACCTATACTAATTTTGATATGCTTATTTTCCGAGGGAGGGTAGAAGGACAGGTGGTAAGCCCATCGCCTCGCAACCCCCCTCTGGAAACTAAGTATTTCTTGGACGTCAAAGGGCCGAGAAATTTTGTCCAGAGGCTCTAATTTAGGCTTAACCTCTTGTAGGATCAATAATAATTTAAACAATGAGAATCAAAGCCTTCTGAATTAAATTAACTGCACAACTCCAAGGCCTTGCTCATTATATCATAGTGGTTGAAATGGAACTAATTTACCCATAGGTATTTCATGAGTTTTTAGAAACCAGGCATAAGTCAGGGCCAATGCTTAAAAAGAAGAAGACATAGGGGTCCGGGGGTTTGAAGTGTTGCTACTGATGAAGGTTTCATGTGTTGATTCTCATACAGCTTCAGGGATGGAGCCCAGGCATTACTGAGGAAGATTCCACCATCTCTGTTGAAGTTGTTGGGATGTGACCTTATTTCAATTGCTTATTTCATTAAGTGGAGGGAAAGGAAATAGACATTAAATCCATGTCTGGGATATTAATACAAGTAAGAATCAGTTTGAAAAATGTTATGTCATAACCGGGATTTGAACACGGATCTTCGGCTTAACGCGCCGATGCTCTACCATTGAGCTACCATGACAACATGCCAGTACAACATCAAATTCCTCAACTGATTCAGAAGACAAGGCAGACCGTGGTCTCATGTTGTCATGGTAGCTCAATGGTAGAGCATTGGCGCGTTAAGCCGAAGATCCGTGTTCAAATCCCGGTTATGACATAAAATTTTTCAAACTGATTCTTACTTGTATGCTTATTTCAATTCAATGTTTTTACAATAAACAAAATTCCTGCATTCTGATTGGTTGATACACTCCAACCCATTTCCTTCAATCACAGAATTTCATTTTTACTCAAAAACATATATAAGCTCTCTCTTCCCTCTTTCTACACTCATTTCCCTGAGGAAGGCTGCAGAGATGTCAGCGACCGAAAGCTTGGATGCAATATATCCTTTTACTCGGCTTATAGCCCGTGAAACCATCATTAGTAATCAATGATGAGAAAGCCTCAAGTCTTACGTAAATAGGTCTCAATGTTTGGTTCAAATTGCAGGCTTCAGCTCGTTGCTCAACTTCTCACTGTAACGTGCACTGTTTATTGTCGAGCCCTTCTCTAAGTAATGTTGCAGTATTGGCAAGTGTGAGCATCGCTTTTCCTGTGGAGGGTCGACTCTTGAATTTCTTTTTGATTGGAGATGCAGGGTGTTTCCATTCCATGCTTTGGCGTTTGCTTTCAGGCTCAAAGTGATGGGTCCGCATTTGATCTCCAGAAACTATTCGTTTCAGAAAAGCTTCACCTTGCTGGTGGTCCAGTAAGTGTTAGCAGATGGACACACAAATGTGCTTGTGTGGTTCAGTGAGCTGTTTTTGGACCCACCTTGCACAGACTTTATGAAAGCCAAGCTTGTCATGAATAATGTCATATACAGAACCATTGCTAATTTGCATATGGTTTGCCATTCTTTGGTTTGTCTGAATCGTGATACGCACTTGCTCATTGTTGACATCACTAGTGGATATGGATGTGCATCCTGTTCTTTCCTTCACACTTGTCTTACTATTTTTGAACTTTTCAATCCATTGTACATGCCATGCCATGGTAAAATATTGCTCCCATATTGTGTGGGAAGTCTTTGATGGATTTCAGCTCCTGGTACATCTTCAGACGACAAAACACAGATCACTGCAAGCTGTTCTTCTTTGGTGCAAATGCTGAGTGTTTAATGTGCAACAGCATAACAGTCAGTGGAGCCACAAGCGGAGACAAATGAACAACATGTCGACATACGCAAGTACAAAGTGGTACAGCCAATCTACAAAAGATTAAACAAAAAGTATGGATACTTATTGACTTAACCTTGTACATGTAATGGGACTTGCTAGTGACCCAACATGTGGGCTAGAAGAGGGGAGCTCGACCCTGGTCCTATATCAATTTTTGGATTGTGTTTACCAAAACCAGAAGACATCAAGCCCGGTCTTTATTAACTTTAACCAACCTGAAATACAGACCCCACTTTCTGTTCATTCATTGTTACTTGGAATCCTGTTGTGTTTCAGATCTGTAGAGAGTGGTATAACATCCATTGACATTTACTTGAAATCCTGTGAGCCAGAGAATGAGAAGGACCTGTACAAGTCTCTTGTGAGAGGAGTGAAGGCTTTGCATTGCAAACTCTGCGAGGATCCCAGGTTCCAAAGAGGTGCGTAACAGACACAAGCGGGTTATGAGTAGTCATAGAACAGTGTTTTCGTAAGTGACTTGGAAATTGCCAATAAATCAATGAGCAAAATCGCAAGGGAATTTGTCTAGGGGAGATCCAAGTCACGAGTTACATTTATAGTTAGATATATAAGCATTCATGAGCCACAGATTATTGTCTCTGTTGGACACTACATGAGAATATTATAGGAGAAAAATTCCTCCGGCACTGGGACTTGAACCCAGGACCTTTGGCTATTCGCGCCAAAGCTCTACCAACTGAGCGAAGCCGGAGCTCAATTCACAGCGCCAGATGGAACTTCTCTCCTATGACTGATTGCCCTAATGGTCTACCTCACAGACAGACAAGTTATGTCATAGGGCAATCAGTCATAGGAGAGAAGTTCCATCTGGCGCTGTGAATTGAGCTCCGGCTTAGCTCAGTTGGTAGAGCTTTGGCGCGAATAGCCAAAGGTCCTGGGTTCAAGTCCCAGTGCCGGAGGAATTTTTCTCCTATAATATTCTCTAATATTCTTACATTTATAGTGTCTAGGAGAAATATTTGATGACTTTTTAATAAAATATATTGAAATATAAGGCTATGCACTATGGCCCTGGGGTCGACTCAGCCTCTAACAGAAATGAGTACCAGGAGCAATCCTGGGGGTAAAGGCAGCCGGTGCGTAAGGCTGACAACCTTACCACCTTCATGTGCCGAATGTCCAAAATCTGGGAGCCTCAACCTCCTGGAACCCTCGGGGCCTCCATGGCCTGTATAGGGATCACTTTAACTTTACTGTATCTCACTTTCGAGAAATTACTAATTGTAAGACTGTAACCCCCAAAAAATAATATTTGAGATTACTGTATGTAGCTGAAAGCATGCACTTGCAAAACTGAATAGAACAAGTTTCCTACGCGTCTGAAATCTCTATACTGTATATATAAAAGGCTTTGTCCTGACTGACTGACTGACTGACTGACTGACAGGAATCAACGTAGAGCCTAAACTATAACAGGTAGAGACTTGGAATTTTGACAGTACCTTCGTTTCATAATGTACGTGCTCACTAAGAAAGGAATTTACAAAATTTTGATTTTAAATGCCAAAAATTAAATGTTTTTGAGAATACTTAATCCCTTTTTACACAGAATTATAAAACCCAAATCGCAGAACATATTGTTGCTAATTGTATCAGATGGCTTTGGGGAAAAAAAATGCAAGTTTTACAAATAAGAGAGGGTATCAATTTATAATTCATGTTATAAATAAATATTAAAGAATGTAATCCACGAAAATAATGCAGTCACATAACTTTTCTCTACCCTGGACATAGTGAAAACAATACGAGGTATGGTAATATGGTATATTATTATATCACAGGTTTTTGGAGAGAGAAGTATGAAAGTGATATTACTTTCTGTTTAATTTCATCCCCAAAACAGTTTTATGGTAACATGAGAGGGAGAAATAAAATTTTCCGCCTCGGTATTACAATTTTATGTTACAGGAATTTCTGTTTCTTCTTATTTGAACCCTTACCAGGCTTGCTTTGTACAAGTGATGCGATGCAGAATTCTACATCCTCTATGAGCCATAAAAACTATATCAAGCGTTTTCTGAGGGAATAGTTTTAGTGTAATAAGTCGTTCATCCTATTTCAGATTATAAATACCTATATAAGGACCTAGAATTTAAAAATCGAAAGTCCTTCATAAGTTCATTTCAAATTACAAAATAAAAAACCCGGGCGATGCCGGGTCTTTTAAGCTAGTCAGTTATAAAAAGCAAAGCAACTTCAACAATTTCAAGAGCTTACCTTAGCTCTATCCACAATGCGCAGTTGGCAGTTGATAGTCGGTAGACTGTAGTTTGTAGTCGAATTATAACGTGTGGTGAGCAATGGACGCCATTCACAATGTGCAGTTGCAGTTGACAGCAGGCAATCGGCAGTTGGTAGACAGTAGTCGGCAGACGAGAAATTCATCTCTGACTACCAACTGAACGACTGCAAGTAACATATTACGAGATTGAAAATTATTTACTTGTGCAAATACACTGATTAGCATACTACGAGAAAGCAAGATGTGTTTATAACATATGTCATGCAAATGTAAAGCGATTCCTCCACCTTTTTTATTCCGTAAAATGTTTCCCTAACCTCAATGTCGACAGCATACTGTAGACGACTCGAGTGCAGCTCCCAAGCGGCCGATTGCAACTGCAAACTGCAGACTAACTACCAACTACTGACTGCGCATTGTGGATAGAGCTTTTGGCTTTGAGGAGAGCGGAATATGTTGCCAACTATGGCACTGTAATAATTGATAGTAATATGAAGGAAGTATATCAAAAGTTTAAATATCTATGTGATTTCAAAAGCTAAACAGATTTCAATATGCCTACTTATATTGGAAAATATCCTTGGAAAGATAACCTATTTTAATTTTTTTAAATTTAAATATGCTAATCAAAGGGTAGGAGTTATGGCAATCCACTTTTTCTAAAAGGCTCATACAACACACTACAGCTGAGGAATAAAAATGACAGAAAAGAATAATAAATGATCAAAAATATGTTTTATTTACCTGATTATGGCTCTGGTGGTTTTATTTATGAAATTAGTGTTATTTTGAGATTTAATTTTACCTCCAAATAATTCCTAACGTCCAACATGTTAAGATAGTGGAGGGAAAGGAAATAGACATTAAATCCATGTCTGGGATATTAATACAAGTAAGAATCAGTTTGAAAAATTTTATGTCTTAACCGGGATTTGAACACGGATCTTCGGCTTAACGCGCCGATGCTCTACCATTGAGCTACCATGACAACATGCCAGTACGACATCAAATTCCTCAACTGATTCAGAAGACAAGGCAGACCACGGGAGGTTTCTCCGTTGAGAACACGCATCCAATGGCGTCCTACATTTGTAGGTACTTTGAAGCCAAGTTATTATTTATATACTATTAATTAAGCGGAGGGAAAGGAAATAGACATTAAATCCATGTCTGGGATATTAATACAAGTAAGAATCATATCTGCCTTGTCTTCTGAATCAGTTGAGGAATTTGATGTCGTACTGGCATGTTGTCATGGTAGCTCAATGGTAGAGCATCGGCGCGTTAAGCCGAAGATCCGTGTTCAAATCCCGGTTATGACATAAAATTTTTCAAACTGATTCTTACTTGTATGTTAAGAAAATTTATCTTAACCCTGAAATACAACATTTTGTTTTATAGTTTATTAATAAAAACAAACACCTTTACTTTTAATGTTATTGGTTCAAACTGAAAGAAATATGTATCTGGTACATTGAACTTTTTATTGTTTGCAGAGTTTATGAAATATGCACCCTGCTACAGTAAACTTCACTCTGCGTACAAGAAATGTAGTGGACCTGCGGACTGGTCAGAGAACACCAGCCAAGAATATGTATGCAGGTAAACATTGTATTACATTGCTTATGCATAGAAATAAATCCATTAGTCCATTTATGGACATACAATTATACCAGTTTATATATAAACTCGCTTCAAACCTGAGATTCTTAGGAAAGGTTTTTTAAAACATCTATGGGAGATAGAGTGCGTGTATTTAGTCTGCTGTAATGGCAGAGCCCTATGTGAACTCTATTTGATAATACCGTTTCCATGGAAACCGAGCCCTTTTTCAGGGATTTTTAGGGCTAAAAATTAAAAAAATAAATAAACGTTTTGGAATTTTCCTGTGGTTTACAGCCTAAAAGCTATATGTGTACCAAATTTCAAGTTTTTAGCTCTTCTGGAAGTGGGCAAACATTAATGTGACTTAGCCCTTTTTCGGGAGTTTTTAGGGCTAAAAATTAAAAAAAAATACTTTTTGGAATTATTCATACTCTGTTTTTCCGGGCTTGTAGGCCGTGGTCCAGTGGGGTTGTGTCTACCTGACGTTTCGCCGAAAACTGTGTTCGGCATCTTCAGGGGGGTTCGTCCTACTCCGGCACAGTTCTGAGTTATACTGTTTTCAAAGTAAAAACGTGTGTCTTATGGTCTGTAAAATACGATAGTTACTTGCTAGTAACATGTTTTCAAGAGGACCTACCAACTGCCAAACTTCCATCTTGCACCACTTGATGACGCTGTTGTGGTTTCACGAGTTTTCCAATTATGCCTAACTCGTTCTCCTCTGGGATGTCCTCGAATAGTGTCCAAATTAATATATATAAATTGAAGGCCATCTTGTCAAATTTTTTGCGAACTTTGTTTGGAGGAAGTAACTTCCAGACCACCTGATTTCAGACAGTGTTCTTGAAGGTTTTTTTCCCCTTGTAAGTCGTCTTTTTTGCAAATCAGATGCATTGTGAGGAAATGGGATTCTTTGGAGAGGTTTTCATATGATACTTTTCTATGATTAATTTCGGATGAAAGACTGCAAAATTATGTCATGGGTATAGTAGAGTCTCGATTAATGGAGTTAGTGTGGACCCCAGCAACCATGGTTAACACGAATATACAGTGAAAGGGGATCAGGAAAATACGTAAGAAGCAGTATCACTGTATACGGTATGCATACCTTTGAAAAAAAAAAAAAAAACACTTAAATGAAAATTCGATTGCGATTTGCAATCTTCAGTGAATCCTTAATTTTATGTTTTCCCTTAGTTTAGGCTCGGATAATATGGAACATCAGTTAATCAAAGCTCGGTTAATCGAGACTGTACTGTATCATTTAAATAACTTACCGGTATTTAAGGAGACAGGAATGATTAAAACTACACCATTACAAATGATAAAACATTACAACGAGCATTAATGACATCCGATTTAGCATGAATTAACAGTCACAAATATATTCAGCAACTGAGGAATTGAACCCAACTACCATTTACATTATAGACAGTGAGGAAGAAAATCAGAAATAAGCATTCCCAATTAAATTTAAAATAAAATCAGGTAAACCGATGTAAAAAAGTGCCAGTATGTTTTTGTTTAATCAGTTATGACTGCAATTATGATATGCAGAATATGTTTTTTTTTAAATTGATTTCCAAGTTAAGCTCCAGATTTATTCATTAAGCAGGGCTTACGGAAGAAGAAAGGTCTACCATCTCGGCCACCAGGGTCATTTTAACGGTCTAGTTGGATAAGCGCATGTAAAACAATAGTGTTTTTTGTCATAGCTACCTGTATTTTAATTTCCAAGGCCTTATAAGATCACAGTAAAACAATAGGCTATGTTGTCAAGATAACTGATTTTAATTTTTTTTATAAATTCTTTCGAATACGTATATTGCCATAAAATAGGCACTAAATTGAGCATTACTCCGAAACAGATCAACCGATTTTATCCATTATGAATAGACGTCTTCCCATGGACATTGTAAATGTGTATACCAAGTTTCATAAAAATCCGGTAAAGCGTATTTGAGTTACCGCGTCTTTAAAATATACACTAAATTGGGTTTTACTCCGGTACCGGTCAACAGATTAGGTTCAAATTCAATAGGGCACTTCTCATGGACGTCATAAATAGGTATACCAAGTTTCATGAAAATCCGTTACAGCGTATTTGAGTGATGGCGCCTTTCTATGAGAAAGGCGCCATAATCTATTAAAATAGGCACTAAATTGGGCATTACTCCGGTACCGGTGAACCGATTTGGTTCAGTATCAATAGGGTTCTTCCCATCGACATTATGAATGTTTATACCAAGTTTCATGAAAATCCGAAAAAGCGTACTTGAGTTATGGTGCGTACAGACGCACGGACAGACGGACGGACAGACATACAGACAGACGGACAGACAGACGGACAGACATTTTTTCGTCCCCCACACAATCTCATAAAGTACCATACTGGCACTTAATAATAAAAGACAGAGTTATGAATGGAATATAAGTGTGAAATATGATTCTATGAGGCGTGTCCATAAAGTATGTTTCCCTGGGTCCGTTTACCAAAACTAAACACAATTTCAAGTAAATAGTTATGGCAACAGACATAGCCAGTGTTCATCTAATTTCAACGTATTCACCAAAGGAATTGAAACATTTGAAACACCTCCCAGCCGAACTTCTGCAGAAGACCTGCTAGGAGGTGTTTAACCATCCACCCTATAGCCCAGACCTTGCTTCCAGTGATTTCCATCTTTTCCTACGCCTCAAGAAATGACAGGGAATGACACAGAGAAGGAGATGTTTGTCACACAGTGGTTCAAATCCCTGACTTGTACGACACATTTATTCAAAAGTTGGTCCCAGGGTATAACAAACATTGTCAATTCCGGTGGCAAATTTGTTAAAAATAGCCGTATCTGTATATATTGGAATATATATGTCCATTAAATTGTGTTTTGTTTCTGTTAATGGCCTGTGGGAAAGTTACTTTATGGACGTGCCTCGTTTGTGCACCCATTTCCATTGTCATCAGCCGTAACTTTTGTAAGTAGGGATAAATACAGACACCTAACTATTATGAACTACTAGTTGTCATGTTTACTGTGTATCAAATTACCAACAACATGATTTGTTTATGTGCTATTAATGGGACTGGAAAAGAATCAGATCACGTGCCATTATGCTAGTATTCATTCAGACTGAACTTACAATAAGAAATAAAATCAGGTAAGCTGATGTAACGAAGTGCCAGAATGCTTTTCTTCGATCAATGATAATTGCAATTCTGATACGGAGAAAATAAGTCATTTTTGTTATCGATTTCCTAGTTAAGCTCCAGATCTTTTCATTAAGCAGAGCTTACAGAAGAACAAAGCTCTAAAGTGTGATAAACATTTGTGAAGGAATATGTGGGTAGTGTTATTTGTCAAAGCTAATAACTTCAAACTTTCATGTTAGATTTGTCAAATCTTAAATGTATTGCAACTTGAAATTCTTAAAATAGACCAATGTCAACATTTCACAAAATTCAGTGGCAAATAACTTCGCTAATTATTTCACAGTAATGTACATTCTGTATATAACAGTATTCATGTAGTACTCAATTTCAACTAGATCAATGAAGTAAACAAACATCTGACAGCATTGCATCAAAGTCCTCAATGATATAAAATGCGGCATTTTATTATTAACATGATTCAAAAAACCATGTGTCCTTTAGTTAGTTATTACTCTGGTACCGGTCAATCAATTTGGTCCAAAATAAATAAGCTGGTTACCGCACCTTTTGATATATAATACCATAAAAAGGTACTAAATTGGGCATTATTCCGGTACCGGCCAACTGATTTGGTCCAATATCAACAGACATTTTTCCATGGACATTATAAATATGTATACCAAGTTTCGTGAAAATCCGATAAAGTGTACTTGAGTTATGGCGCTTTTAAAATAGACACTAAATTGGGTTTTACTCCAGTACTGGTCAACTGATTTGGTCCAATAGGGTTGTTCCCATAGACATTATAAATGCGTATACCAAGTTTCATTAAAATCCAATATAGCGTATTGAGTTACCATGTGTACAGATACACAGACGAATGGACGGACAGACGGACAGACATTTTCTTGTCCCCCACACAATCTCATAAAGTACCATACTGGCACTTAATAAAAACATTTTCACTTGTGAATAGTGAGTCTAAGTGATATTGTGAAAATACATTTTTATGTTCTAGAATTCAGTATAGTTGGAATTTGTGCCACCCCAAAATATTTTCCACCCTAGGCCACTGATTGTAGTGAGTGTGTTAGTTAACCACTGCTAATCTTGATATCCTGGCTGGTCGCTTTTCCCAGGGTGTATGGAGACATAGTAAAGTGCTTCTATGGCAAGACTGCCAGGCAGTGCGGCAAAACAGCTGCAAACATATTAAAGGAACTCTACAATGAAGTATTCGACAGTATTATTACGGTAAGTTTGTTGTTTTGATGCAGGGTTTACAGCAAGCTGCAGGACTGTTACTACAACAATACAATGCAAGTCTGTGGGCTCTTAGCTGCGGAATACATGAGTGACTTTATGAATGCTGTCATCCGTAGTATACTCACGGTAAGATACTGATAACACCCACACAATCTTCAATCCGTAATCTTGGTAAAATGTAGCCTACTAGGATGTGCCCGCGGCTTCGCCCACGATAATTAACTGAAAAATTAGAAATTAATAGTATAATATTTATTAAAGCATTATATTTATTAACACTTGCACGCGAATCATTCTTAAACTAAACCATTAATAATTAATGAAACAGCTAAAATTCCGGCTTTAGAGTACATTCCACGATTAGAAATTGCCACCTGGGAAAACGATCTCCGATTCGATTATGTAGTTCCAAAGATAACTGTGATCCACTGCCTTCTAAACTATATAGGCTAATTCTCGTGCGTAATTCTCGAGACGGCGGTGGATAATCGCGTTTTTCAACTGTTTGTTGACAGATGAATGAGATGTGAATTTTATTTGATAAATTCAGTGCAATTTTAAGAAATTATATAATTTTTCAAGAGAAGGAGTGATTGATTTGGATTATTACTATCAGCGATATTTCAAGAGTTAAACCATCAATATTTTACTGCTGGTGACTCCGGCTACGCCCGCTATTATTCATTGACTCCAGGATTTTTAAGAAATTTACACTGGTAGATTATTAAAAATGTTTGTGGTTCAGAGCTATGAAAATTGTAAGTAAAAATAAAATTATAATATTTGTTCATTGAGTTCATTTCACTTAGGCCTTATATAATAAAGAAACGGTTTTCCTAATCTTGTAGTCGTCATGAAAGTTTACACTGCGAGAGACGAACATCGCCGAGTATACCCGATATACCAAGTTTAGTAAAAAAGGAAGGCTAAAACTTTGGGAAAAAATTCTTTGCAAACAGACGGTGAAATTATGTTATGTAAAATGGGTCCGAATGTACTTTATTTCCTTGTTAGAGTCCTTTGTATACACCTGCACCACTTAGCAGAATACCAGGAAATAGAACTGAGGAAAATAGAAAATTATGAAATGGTACTCAAAAGCACAACTGTAGGTAACAGAAAATCAAATGAAATATTCAAAATGTCCTCCATTAGCATGTATTCATCCGTCAACCTGCTGCCGCATGGACTGGATTTATCTCTGGAGTGTCTTGTATTATCTGGCAGCCTTGCAGAATACGAGGACGGAGACTCTCTATATCTTGCACGACTGGTGTTGCATGTGCTAGGGTTTTTAAATGCCCCCACAAATAAAAATTCTAGTGGATTCAGGTCAGGTGAGCATGGAGGCCAAGGGATTGGTCCTTATATTCCTAACCGTTTATCAAAGAACTGCCTATTGCCACAGGACATTGTAGCTAGCATGAAATACTCTATCAGGAAATAAGGCATTTATGGACCCATGTTCATGTAACATAATTTCGCCCTCTATATGCAAGGAATGTTTCCGGATGTTTTAGTCTATCTTTTTGTTACATTCTGTGTGGCTGGTAGTTGAATTTTGTAAAACATTCCATGATGATCCCATGTTTCTGCAACCTAATTCGAATAACCTGTTGATTAATTTATACATAGACTAGCATGTGCCCACGGCTTCGCCCGCGATAATTATTTCAAGAATTAAAAATTAAGAGCATAATAGTTAAATCATTACATTTATTAACACCTAAATCGCATGGACTACATACCACGATCAGATAGCATCGACTGGTAAAAGCGACCTCAGATTCGAGTTTCTTGGCCAAGAAAACCTCTGTATAGTGAGATTCGTCCAAATAAAACAACGTTTGACCATATTTAGGGCTTACAACATTCAAGCGATCGCGAAAGTTTTGTTTTCAAGGTTTGACAAAAATAGCCAAAGCCAATTGTAATTGATTTGACATTGAAATGTATAACTGAAAACTTATGTTTTGAAAACGAAAAAAATGCACGTTTTTTGCCAGTTTTTCACTCATAACTCACGAACGAAAACTAAAATTAAAATTCCGGCTTCGAGGTGCATTTTCCGACCCTTCAGCACACCTATGTTTAAAATTTCAGATCTCTGCGTTCAGTAGATTTCGCTGGACATCGAGGAGAATTCCTTTTATTAATATAGATAATATGAATTATAATGATACGTTCTCTAATTTGTCAAACATCCATTTAATTTAATCCAAGCCCACCTGATACCACTGGTAACAATAGACTACGTTCTGTGAATTTGTTTTGATAATTCTATGTAAAAAGGGATTAAGTATTTTCAAAAACATTTAATTTTTGGCATTTAGAATCAGAATTTTTCAAAATCCTTTCTTAGTGAGCACCTACATTATGAAGCGAAGGTACTGTCAAAATTCCAAGTCTCTACCTGTAATAATTTAGGCTGTACGTTGATTCCTGTCATTCAGTCAGTCATTCAGTCAGTCATTCAGTCAGTCAGGACAAAGCCTTTTATATATATAGAGATGTACAAGATTCACCATCCCTGAAAAAGAGAGTGGGTTCTTTGATGTTAATTTTATGAACTTATTGTAAGATTAGTTAGTTTGTCAATAGAAGCTGAATTTTGTCATCTGTGAATGTAGGCCTATATTAATACAAGGTGTGACTGAAATTTCAGGAATTTAAACAAAATGATTGATTTAATATATATGAGAATTCTTTTTCTGCCTTGAGCACTAGCATTGTAGAAAAGGATGAGTGTAGTGTTTGTTATCAATTATACAAGCATGTGCACAAAAACTTCATAAGATAGATCATAAATAAGTTTACCTTTGATTGGAATAGCGATTAGCTATATTAGTCATGGTTAATACATGATGGATACATAATATCATTTGTTTGAATTGAATGGATATCAATATTTTAATAAAGTCCTTAGATTGTTGTATTGAATTACCTTAATGGCGAACCATCTTCATGTAGCTTGAATAATATTGTGGTCATATTAGAGTTGCTTAGGAACTTGTAGATGTTGAGGCAACGTGTATATAATTAGACTGAAGATGATGCGTTAGCATCGAAATGCATTTCAACTTAATACGTAGAGACTGAACGGATGCTTGCTGATAAAGGAATCATTATAAATGAAGAATGCTTCTTACTGTACAACATAATACATTTTAACACTACTTGTAAATAACAAAAGTGTTTTTTAAATCCAACTCTGAAACATAAAAACTTCTTATATCAATATTGTATGTTATCATAGAAGATCAAATTATTTATATACTGTATGTGATGGATCTTCTTCTACATTCAAGTTGGATTTCTCCAATGACTTTGTATATATGGTTTTAAGTGCGATGTTTTAACTTTTAATAATTTTATAGTCTTACTCTAATGTTACCAACTACTCTATGTCATTCAAAATTTCGTTTTAAGGGTTTTGTTTCTAACTCAACTATATTGTGTTGTATTGGAAGTAGCGGTACTGTTCCCAGCTCACAGGATGACCAGTTCGAGGGGGTAGCATTACCTAACTTTCTCTTTTAAGCAATAAAACATGTTTCACCCCACAGTTAAGTTACAGTTTTTGATTTATAAAGATAACAATGTTGACATGCATTGATGGTTAGTGTAAAATGTAAAGATTTGAACAGAGAGGTGTTAGATGTTACACTCGTAACTGAGTATGGAGTATTGGTTAATGGACTTCTAAACGAAAGTAAAAACAATTAAAAACTTTGTTACTGGTTGAAAAATAGTTGCTTGCAGTCTATTACTGTATTAGTCTATGAGTGGTTCAATGATTCACAGCATGGGCGTACGGTAAGGGGGGGTTCAGGGGGTTGAAACCCCTCCCGAAATATCTGCAATCATGGAACGAAATTTTAAAAAAAGAAAGAAGAAAGAAAAAAACTATGATTCGGTTGTTACATATTTTACAATTTCGTATATATCAAAGCATTATTTAAGATTTATCGTAATTTATTTAAGATTCAAATTTCAAAACCTCGTGGTGTTGATAGTTTTTCAGCTTAATAACTGATATATTACTAGTAAAGAAAAGTCCCTTTGGAATCTATCAAACGACAATTCGAATACTCCCGCCGAAATCCATCAACCTGTTTGTAAAGCCAACAGTAATCAAGAGCTCATCACAAAATTATCATGAAGTAATAGACATTAATCGGGTTTTTCCACCGGTGGATTTACAGATGACTTTAAAAAGTGCCCTAATCATCATACAGTAGTATGATAATTTTTCAAAAGAAAGTTTTTATTTATAGACTCTAGCTTAAACGAGAAATGGATAGAAATCTCAAGAAAAACAGTTTCAAAGACTGAGCTGCATATTAATTTATTACAGTGTATTAATTATCACAATACAACTGTTTAGTAATTTAAAATGTGCGCACGGACATGGAGCTGAGACTTCATTACATTGAACTCCTCCCGAACAAAATTTCACCGTACGCCCATGATTCACAGTTACATATTATTTTATGAATAAATATTTTAAATTCTGTTTTGTAGTGTATTATCTTATACCTAGGTATAGGAATAAATATACTTCATTTAATTCCTTTGGCTAATGTTATCATTTGGTTAATATTATCAGATTAGCTGCATCCTGAAATGACCACAATAAGCGGCGTGCACTGTTTGTGGATAAGTCTAGCATCAAGTCAAAATTAATTAAGCCAAATTAATTACGGGATAGAAATATGGGGAAGTGCCGGGATTACAGGTCTGAATAGAATACTGATACTACAAAAGATGTGCTTGAGATGTATATATAGGTTAGACAAATATGCATCATGCAAATCTAAATTTAAAACCGAAAATATTCTAACAGTAGTATCTTTATATGTCTACAAAGTAATTCTGTTGGTACAAGGCGATAGATACAGTATCAATCAAAATAACAACTACTACAGTTACAACACTAGAGGCAGGGAAAATCTCCACAGGCTATACATAAGAAACAAATCTGCAGAAAAAGATCCACTAATCCAAGGATTAATACTATACAACAAATTACCAGGAGTATTAAAAACACTACAAGGAGAAAGATTTAAAAAAGAACTTAAGAAATATCTAATAGAGAGGAGTTTATATAGGATAGACGAGCTGTAGACTCTAGATATGATAAGCTATATGAGCAAAATAGTATTGTAATAATACTGTAGGAATTGTATGTAAATGTATGTGAATGTATATATATATATAAAATTTATGTATAAGTTCAGTGAGATTTGTATAATAGAGAGTAAGAATTGTATAAGTGTGAATGTGGATTGTACAGTATAAGTGTGAATGTGGATTGAACAGTATGAGTGTGTGTGTGAATTGTATAAGTGTGAGAGTGGATTTGCATATAGATTAAAGAAGTATATACACCAATACATAATTAGCTTTTGATGATGCTTAAAACATGTATATGTCCACAAGCAAATAAATATTATTATTATTATTATTATTATAGAGCACCACTTAAATTTTTGTTAGAAAGATTTAAGTTTAGAATATAATTCTGAAATCCGTCAAGTTTACTGTATCTGTACATTACTGTTGTTATCATGATCAGGAACTAAAGGCAATGCCTTGTTGTAGTAGCCATGTCTTCCTCTTCAAATTGTCATACGACAGCACATCCAAATCCTTGATCATGTTTTTAACAAATGTATTTCTTGGACATCCTCTTGTTTTCTTCCCAAGTATTTTCCCTTCAAAAATGTTAATGAGTAGATAATTGTGCCGAAATGTATGACCCACTAACTTTGCTCTTCTACTCTTAATTGAATTCAGAAGGGATCTCTCTTCCATCACTTCAGTAAGCATTTCTTCATTTAAGTGGAGGGAAAGGAAATGCACATTAAATCCATGTCTGGGATATTAATCCAAGTAAGAATCAGTTTGAAAAATTTTATGTCATAACCGGGATTTGAACACGGATCTTCGGCTTAACGCGCCGATGCTCTACCATTGAGCTACCATGACAACATGCCAGTACGACATCAAATTCCTCAACTGATTCAGAAGACAAGGCAGACCACGGGAGGTTTCTCCGTTGAGAACACACAATCCAATGGCGTCCTACATTTGTAGGTACTTTGAAGCCTAGTTATTATTTATATACTAAATAATAATATAGTATATTAATAATATAAATATAAATATATAAATAATATATATAAATAATAACTAGGCTTCAAAGTACCTACAAATGTAGGACGCCATTGGATTGTGTGTTCTCAACGGAGAAACCTCCCGTGGTCTGCCTTGTCTTCTGAATCAGTTGAGGAATTTGATGTCGTACTGGCATGTTGTCATGGTAGCTCAATGGTAGAGCATCGGCGCGTTAAGCCGAAGATCCGTGTTCAAATCCCGGTTATGACATAAAATTTTTCAAACTGATTCTTACTTGGATTTCTTCATTTGTTTTCTTATCCACCCAACTCGTCTTTGTTTGGAGAAAACTATTGTTATGAATGCTTTATTTTTGTTACAGGTGAAGTGCAACATAGGAGAGCAGACTATGAACATCTCGGGGAAACTAGACGAGCCTGAAGACGAAACACCCTCTAAAGGCAGACCCGGCGCATACCTCGCTTTGTATATCGTGCTGGGTGTACTCTTCTTTATTTTTATCATTATATTAATTGTATTCTGCACTTTTAAGAAAATTATTTCTTCTTGTAGTTCCTGTTTAAAAGGTAAAAAAGAAACTGATAAATAATTCAAGTGAGGAAATAACAATATAGCTTCTTGACGGAATGAAACGTATTCTCATTTAATATAATTATGTAATTTTCTGCTTTCTATTCTGAGTCAAGATACAGTGTGATAGCCTATGATCCCAGACTCATATGACAGTAGGTTTTAGTGTCAACAGCTTCAGGTTTTTATGTCATTGATTTAATAATAATTAGGGCCTGGATTTTTAGTCTGTTATAAAAGGTATTTTAACCTTTTATTTTTGTAAAATAGCCCTTTTTAGGGTTTTTAAATAAACAATTTTAGGCCTCTTAATAAAACATAATGATGAACAATAATATTAACACCGAAATGTGTATTATAATTTTGACATAGTTATTCTAGTTTTTTGACAAAATAAACAATAAATATATCGGCACTCGAAAAAAAGCATAAGCAATTGAGATATTTACCCTTTGATGATACAATTATTCAATACACCATTCAATTCACTTCCTGTCTACAAAAATAAGTAGATTGAATTTGTTCCTTTAATATACTTCTTTGTCGTTGGTCGGCAAATTGTTATTTTAAAGTTGAAACGACAATAGATTAGTTGCAGATTTCAAAGTATTGCAGACGGCTCAAGTTTCATTTCCTGTGACGGCGGGGCAGCACATTTTTGAGCTACAAAGACAAGCGATATATACATTGTTAATTTCAGCGCATTGTATAAATTTATTTTTATTATGCCTTTTCTTAAAATGCACAAATTCATATGTTTATTTTCCTTTGCATTAATTGGAAAGTTCTATTTATAATCGTGTTTTTCCGCAAAAGTCCTCTTTAGCCCCTTTTAGGCCTTTCAGTCCAATTTAGCCCTTTTTAGGTTCTGTAAGAATCATATATTCTGAAGCAAGGGGCATGAAACAGAAAAATACGTTAAAATGTTCTAATTAGGAAGCTGGGGGACAAATAGGTTAAAACCTTCAAATCCGGGCCCTAATATTGAAATTAACTAAAAGTCCATTGCATTACATCCCATGTTGAGACAGAGCCTACCATCCAACCACTGCAACATTTACATCCATCTTTCAACAGGATTAGCACATGTGGTCAGCATGATGATACCCATAGGATCAGAGAGACGTAACTGCATTTTTGACTAATGATAATTCTTTCACACTGGCCATGTGTAAGCTAAGATGAAAAGGTGAAGTCAGGCTGAAAAATTCAATGCCAGTATATAGTGGGATTGTGAATCAGTTGGAGAATTTAATGTTGTACCGGCATTTTGCCATGGTAGCTCAGGTGGTTAGAGCAGCGGCATGTAGAGCCAAAGATCCTGGTTCAAATCCCAGCTATGGCATCAAATTTTTCAGTCTGACTTCACCTTTTTACATTTTTAACGCTTTTGAGTTGATACTACCATCAGAAACACGGAGTTGAGATCTGTCTTTGGATCAAAGAAGCATAACTCTGTCTAAACTGGTTTCCATTCTAGCTGCTAGCGTTTCCACATTTTTATGAAAATAACAAGAATCAGACGGAAAAGCTGATCCGTTTTGAGACTGCAGCAAGTAGTGTTAATTTCTGAAACAGTACAGCTGCTACGTTTCTTTGATCCTAAGAGAACTGCTGCTTTACCCCCCATGTGTTGTAAACACTCATTGCTGCCATCACTATGTGACAACAATGAAAAAGAACTACCTGTCAACAAAATTTAACATTTATCAGCCTTGAATGGATTTGCAAGTAGACAGGATCGTAATGGAGTCCAGAGAAAGAAGTCTGGAGATTGGAATTCAGAGGAATTGTGTAAGTATTAGAATTGTTATTAATGTGTGTTTCTGTTTATTATAATTATTATATTATTATTTCTATTTGTAGCTGAAGAAGAATTATAACGTGAAAATGATTCAGATTCAGATGCTGATCAACCGAATGAGCCTGCCAAATCTTGGGTTTATTCCGGAAATTTGTGTGCATCCATTGTTTGGATTGTTCTTTTCATTCTGGATTGTCATAATGAATCCACGAGTCATCCCCTGTCACGATGGATTTTAAAAACTCGTTCCCATGCCAAATGACTTTCATCTTTTTCGGCAGCTGAAGAAAGATCTGGGAGCACACGCTTCCGTACCAACAAGGAATTTCAAAACATTTCAAAATGTTGTGAAGACCCTTCTCAATACGCTGGTGGCAAGCTTCTATGAAGAGGGTATTGGGAAGTTGGTACCATGCTACGACAAATATCTCAATCTGAGTGTGAATATGTAGAGAAATACCTAGAAGGTGTACCTAAGTGTCCCAAATAAAACAGTTTTGATTTTCACTGTGGTTTTGATTTTATGCTCCATCAGAAAATAGAAATAGCTCTCGTAAATAAAAGCTAAAAATCCGGATTTGAGTTCTATTTCACGATTAAAGTATGCAACCCAGGGAAAAAAAAAAACATCAGATTACAGCTCCTTAGCCCATAAAACTCCTGCATAGTGAGTTTCGTTCAAATCATTCAATGTTTCCCATTCAGGCCTACTTTCATGTTCCACCAGCTCAAATATTAAAGTATAGATTTTAGGTAAATTCCCCTTTTGAGTGGCGTAGCTTACTCGAAGTTCATATTGTAAGCTACGCACATTGCTTTTTGGCTGGGCTGGCTCTAGGTATTTGGCATCATAGGCAAGAAATAATTTTGATGCCCCACCTAAATTGCTGGTCAATCATTCCATTTTTTACCTTTTGATTAATAGTGGAATGTCATGTTCTCTAGCCTGATATTGGTAGAATGACTTCTATTTATGAAAACGTTCTAACATTTTTAGATAGAATGGGGATTAAGGAAAGTAAATTGATTGAACATACAACTTTTTATATTAGTTAAAGAAATAAGTAAGTTACGTTTTTTCTATAGGTTCTATAGTTTTCTTTACTCTTTACTCTATCACCACATTTTAAAAAATTGTAATGTCTGGAATTTCAGGTTTTTGAAGTGAAACTTCTTTCGCCACGGTAGGGGTAAATCAAAAGCTTGCGTTACGCTCAAAATCATCACGAAATTAGTGTTACGCTCAAAATCATCACGAAATTAGTGTTACGCTCAAAATCGTCACAAAATTAGTGAGGTGTGACGGAACGGACTGCACAGAAAACAATAAACTTGATGATTAGGCTTATCCAAAATTTAAAAAATAAAAAAAATAAAAAATCCAAAATTAAAAAATAAAAAAATAAAAATAATTCATAAGATCAACAATTTAAAAAACCCAAATTAAAAATTCAAAGATCCAAAATTAAAAAGTCAAAAAATTTTAAAAATAAAAAATTCAAAACTAAAAAATCCAAATATCCAAAATTTAAAAGATAAAAAAATTCAAAATTAAAGAATCAACAAATCTAAAATTTAAAAAATAAAAATCAGAAAATCCAAAATTTAAAAATCGAAAATTAAAAAATCTAGAAAATAAAAAAATTGAAAGATCTAAAATTTAAAAAATCCATAATTAAAAGATCCAAAATTCCAAAATTAAAAAAATTAAAAGATAAAAAAATTTAAAAATCCAAAATTTAAAAAGTCCAATAACCCAATATTAAAAAGTCCAACAATCCAAAATTGAAAAATCCAATAATCCAAAATTGAAAAAATCAGAAAATTAAAACAAGTTCTCTTAAAACAAGTGTGGTGTTTCACGCACACTTTTTTTTTTATTCTAATTGTTACTGCCGATTAATATTTATTAAAATTTACCGCCCTATGCGGCTGCCTAGTTCGCCTTAATTATCTCTGTCTAATGGTAAATGTTTGCCATATTTAAACACGCAATATAACAACGTATTGAAACTGAATGTGGTTGTACTTTACTTTCGTGCTATTTAAAATTGCCGCATTAAACATATTCATCGAAAACCTATCGACACCAGCCTTCGTAATCGTTATTGCCGCATCTCTTTGCTCTTTCGGCCGAGATCGATTGATTGTTCGATATACTCGAATCCTTGCACGAGTGCAAATTTTCGTGTAATTGTCGGGGTGGCAGGCGAAAAGTTGCATTGTTGTGTGTTTTGTTTTGTGTCAGTCTGAAAATGGCGAACTTGACCGATGAGTTAGGTAAGTCTGGATATTATTATCGTTAAAATTCAAAAGATAGACAATCATTTCAAGAAATAGACCCATCAGATGTAGACATTGTAGGTTAGCATCTAAGACTTCTGGCAATTCAACTGATTGGGGATTGTTGCGGGGGGGGGGCTGAATTGTTACCGATCCAATATAAAACCCTCTATTAGACTAAGCGGGACCAATACCCAAAAAACTCATATTGATTAAAGAAATCCCGGGAGGATAAACAAAAAATTAAGCTATGGTATCTGTTGGGTGAAGTGTCTCAGAAGACAAGTTAGGTAAATCTAGGCCTACTGTTTGTCTCACACAGAACCATTGAGATTCTAGACAGTCAATTGGATTGCAGATTACAGAATAGGCCTGATAATTGTTATCACATCACTGTGATCGGCACAGGTGGCAAACTTTGTGCCTGTGTTCAATGAATGCTGACCAGCCTTCCCCATTTTGAAACTAAGCAACTGCGTGTTGCCATGGCGATGGCCCGCTTCCCCTAGCTGGCCATCAGGCTGCTCGCTGCTCAATGCCAAGAGTCATTATGTTACAATAAATGACCCTTATGCCAAAACTGCTTCCCCTCTGTATGTTATACTGAACTGTGTGATATTAATTGTAATTAAAGTACAATCACCCTTGCACCAACGGCAAATGACCCTTGCAACGAAACTGCTATTTTCAGAGCTAACATAATATTTTGGAACTATTTCAGAACAGGGTAGCCAGCTAACAGAGAGATATCATCCGCCACTTGCATCCATGCCCCTCTGAGCTGTGGTAAACTGTTCCATCGCAGAAAAAGATTTAATAGCCTATGATACATAACAAACCCCATGCTATTCAGTTACTATTACTTAGCTAATATAATTCTTGTTCCAACTTATCTAGAATTTAGCTGTCACTACTTACCTTAATGCAGAACCTTTTTACCATTCCACACTTATCGTAAAACATTGTTGCATGGCTCATAAGTCAAAACGAACCCTGTACTATTCAGTATTCTGCTGCTAAACTAAAACAACTGTTCCTAACCTAACATAACCTGTCCCTGATCTAGAATTTAGTTTTTACTACTTACCTTAATGCAGAAGCTTTTACCTTTCTACACCTTTTGGAAAACTTCATTACACCAGGAAGTCCAGTGCCTTTATTTGTAATAATTTTGGTAGGCCCTAGGGCAGGCCTTTCCAACTCAGGTGCTTCCACGGCGCAGGCGAGCACCGGTGTAGCACCAGAGGTAGCTCCACAGGTCTAGCCAGCGTTCAGCTTATGAAAACATTATTAATAACAATTTTGTGAACACATAAACACACCATTTATTCTCTACTTATATTGTGTTTGTGAGCATTTAGAATTTAAGTATATTGTTAACATCGTTTTGGCGCAACTAATTTACCAATATTTCGTACAATCGATTTGGCAATAGAAATTCACAGTGCAACCTCTAACGCAACATCAGACAGAGAAGTCCTGGTTTTACTTTTATTTAAATTCGTAATAGAAAACATCTGTTCGCATGCATAAGTTGTCTCGAACATTGGCGTAAGTTTTAAACAAGTGCGTGAAGTCTGGGAAATTTCTGTGGATGAATGGAATTGCAAAATGAAAGCAAATCGCCGGTGTAGTAGTAGTATCTACTACCTGTGTTTGGAAACATGATGGTGATTTTCAGGACAAAATATGGCGTCATAAATATTCAAGTTGAGGTGCCATATAATCAATTTCTTTGAATGTGCATTGCATTCATCGTGCAATTTCTGTAACAACGTCTGATGCTATCCGAAGTTTTCGTAAATGGGTCAATCCATTAGAAATGAACCAAATTTAATAAAATTTGTTGCTCGACATTTTTGATTTTCCTAATTTTTTTACCAGTTATTTCCCAACTAAAGGTGAGTTCAAAACTACGGTAAAAAAATTTTTGGGCTCATACTTTTTTTTTGGCGGCCATTTTAAGTTTGCCTTTTAACCATATTTCAGTCGAAAACATGTTCTGTACAACTGTATGCAACTCTGTTAATTTTATAGATAATAAGACAAAATAAACACCAAAATTATCAGAATGAAATGCTCTACATTTTTGTTTTAACACAATATTACCTAAGTAGTGAGGAAAGTGAAGAAAAAAATTCAAAACTACAAATTGAAAATTGACTTAAAACGGGAGTTTTAGTGCCGCAAAATTATTAGAAGGAAGAAAGACTCGCCCTTAATTCTTTTTTCTGGTGTAGATCTACTATAGGACTACTCGCTGTAGAAGTTTAAAGCTTGAGAACTTTGCGGGTTTTTTTATACAATTTTTCAAAAATGCCCAAAACCGTATTTTGGCAATATTTGAAGTAGAATATCTCAAAAGGGACTGAGTCAAAAATTATGAAATTTATACAGATAACACCTCTTTATGATATAAAGACGTGATATAAATTTGGTGACTGAGACTCAACTGGTTCCCGAGTTATAGTGCATCGAAGTTGTCCATAACTCCAAACTATGCACCGAAATTTCAACACTCTTCCAAGTTTTGAGGAAACCAAAAATTTGTCATGCTAACTGCTGAAATGTAGCCTACATATACAACTCTTTTGTGTAACAAACTTAGGCTCACAAAAATTTTATATTTAAAATTACAAAGTGAATATTTACTATTAAATTAACTTTAAATTTCGTGTGCCTATAACGCAATTTTTGGCCAAATTCAAAGCACTGTTACTCTGGAACAAGTTGAGTCTCAGTCACCAAATTTATATCACATCTTTATATCGTAAAGAGGTGTTATCTGTATAAATTTCATAATTTTTCACTCAGTCCCTTTTGAGATAATCTACTTCAAATATTGCCCAAATACGATTTCGGGCATCTTTGAAAAATTGTATAAAAAAAAAGGGCAAAGTTCTCAACCTTGAAACTTCTACAGCGAGTAGTCCAATAGGAGATCTACACCAGAAAAAAAATGAAGGGCGAGTCTTTCTTCCTTCTAATAATTTTGCGGCACCAAAACTCCCGTTTTAAGTCATTTTCAATTTTGAATTTTGAATTTTTTTCTTCACTTTCCTCACTACTTAGGTAATATTGTGTTAAAACAAAAATGTAGAGTATTTCATTCTGATAATTTTGGTGTTTATTTTGTCTTGTTATCTATAAAATTGACAGAGTTACATACATTTGTGCAAAACAAGTCTCCGGCCGAAAAACTGTTACAAAGAAAACTTAAAATGGCCGCCAAGAAAAAAGTATGACCCTAAAAAATTTTTTACTCTAGTTTTGAACTCACCTAATATTGGGGAGTAACTGGTAAAAAAATTAAGAAAATAAAAAATGTTGAGCAAAAAATTTTATTTAATTTGGTTCATTTCTAATGGATTGACCCTATTTTGGCATTATTGGAAGTAGAATATCTAAGAAGGGCCTGAGTGAAAATTATGAAATTTATACACATAACACCTCCTTACGATATAAAGATGTGATAAAAATTTGGTGACTGAGACTGAACTGGTTCCAGAGTTACAGTGCATCGAAGTTGGCCAAAAATTGCAAACTATGTACCGAAATTTCAACGCTCTTCAAAGCTTTGAGGAAATTATAAATTTGTCATGCTAACTGATGAAATGTAGCCTACATGTACAACTCTTTTGTGTAACATACTTAGGTTCACTAAAATTTAGCATTTAAAATTACAATGTGGATTTTTACTATTAAATTACCGTTAAAATTTGTGTGCGTATAATAGAATTTTTGACCAAAATCGATGCACTATAACTCGGGAATCAGTTGAGTCTCAGTCACCAAATTTATATCACATCTTTATATCATAAAGAGGTGTTATCTGTATAAATTTCATAATTTTTCACTCAGTCCCTTTTGAGATATTCTACTTCAAATATTGCCAAAATACGGTTTTGGGCATTTTTGAAAAATTGTATAAAAAAAACCGCAAATTTCTCAAGCTTTAAACTTCTACAGCGAGTAGTCCTATAGTAGATCTACACCAGAAAAAAAATTAAGGGCGAGTCTTTCGTCCTTCTAATAATTTTGCGGCACTAAAACTCCCGTTTTAAGTCAATTTTCAATTTGTAGTTTTGAATCTTTTTCTTCACTTTCCTCACTACTTAGGTAATATTGTGTTAAAACAAAAATGTAGAGCATTTCATTCTGATAATTTTGATGTTTATTTTGTCTTGTTATCTATAAAATTAACAGAGTTACACACATTTGTGCAAAACATGTTTTCGACTGAAATATGGTTAAAAAGCAAACTTAAAATGGCCGCCAAAAAAAAAGTATGAGCCCAAATTTTTTTTTACCATAGTTTTGAACTCACCTTGAGTTGGGAAATAACTGGTAAAAAAATTAGGAAAATCAAAAATGTCAAGCAACTTGGCCTGGTTCATTTCTAATGGATTGACCCAAATAGACAAATTGAATGATTTTAATGAAGGAAAATTGTCAACATTTCCGGCTTTAAGTTGATCTTTAAATAATAAATTATGCATTTTGAAAGCCTTAATTCTGTCACACATGGTGCTAATTAACTAATTTCTCCCTTGCACCTAAATATTTTAATCATTTAAATAAGACGTTACATCTACCAAGAAAGCGAGGTCAGCTATCCATTGTGTTGTCTGACGCACGCACATGCAGTAGCGACATGGGGAAGGAGTGCACCGGGCTGCCGTTGGGTGCTGCGATGGTGCGCACCAGCGCAGAGTGCTCGAGATGGAAAGGCCTGCCCTAGGGTAACTTCTGGGTCATTCCATGTGAAGTGACCCTCAAGGTTTGAAAAATAAATTGCACAAATTTATAGGAAACTCCATATCAAAATAAAGATTGTTAATTACTGATTATTAAATTAGTATGCAAATTTGAAATGCGCTTCATTTCTTGGTGTAATCAACTTCCAAACTTGAACTTATATATTAAAAAGAAACTGGTGCATTTATGCATAAGTTGACAACTCTGAGATCAGCAGAACTAACGACTGAGTATTTTTTATTGTTGTGTTATCTTGAAGACACTACTTCTCTTGTGTTATTCAAGTGATTTTTATTTTGGAAAAGTAAGTATCTAGATTTCCTATTTAGTCAAAATAACATTAGGCCTACTGTTTTCTGTCACACCCGGAACGCAAAAACATGTAAAAGTTTGTTTAATAGTGGATATGTATGACAGAATGTTACTGATTCCCAGAAGTGAGGTTCAACACATGCTCTACAACTTTCAATAACAACTTTTTTTTAATATCTGCAATCCAACTAGCTTAAAAATGTGTTCTGGGTGTGACATCTCCAATATATTGGTTGCTTGTCTCTCCACTTCTAATTACAGTATTTTTATATCTTATCACAGAAGAGTTCTAATTAAAAACAAAGAAATTCAGGGACAAAATAAAGCAGAATGAAGATGTTCATGAGGAACATTAAAGGAAATAGCGGCAGAGGAATAAAGAAAGAATACTGAAAGCAAAACGGGCAATAAAGCGTGATGAAAAAGCCCTTCAGCTTAAAAGACTAAGAGATAGAGAGAGACAGCCACGTCACAGGGAGAAAGTGAAGAAATCTAAGTCATCTGATATTATCTGAACTCCCAAAAAGAGTCCTTCTCAATCTAGTCGCTCTTTAGGAAAAGCAGTTTGTAAAGTTTGCGGCATTAAAAAGGAATTTTATGCTGAAGTGAGAGAAGTCGACTATGAGAATGATAAACTATTGCTCAAATATATGCAACCATCAGGAAAACCTTGGATTTGACCAATTAAAGAAGATCATTCACATAAGACTATATCTGTGATCGTTCCCAAAGTCAGAACACAAAAATTACCATAATTAATAACAGAGGTCAATTTGTTTTTGGTTCTTAGGCAAAATTCTGCTTAAACATTGTTAAACAGTCGTAAAACAATGACTATGTGGAAACAAATAAAGTATTTCAATAAATAGTTTCAAAGATGAATTTAATTCCTACTTGTCCTTTTTTGTCACACCCAGAACATTTTCAAAAATTCCGTTCTTCTATAAAAATGTAAATAATATTTAAAACCTTTACATACTCCATTTAAGAAACTTCCACCTTAACTAAAATAAAATTCTATTTGTCTCTTTGATTAACCACAGAACAGAGTTTTTACTTTTTCTATGTTCATATGTAAAAGTACTGGACAAATCAGTCACACCCAGAACAGTAGGCTAAGTATTTTTGTTTTATTACTGCTTTCTGGATTATGTATAAATCTGAAAATTTGTGAACAAGAATATTAGCAGCTCAGGATCACATAATAAAAATTAGAAAACTATAGGTTCATAAACTTTATTAATATAAAATGATAAACTTCTTAAATAAACTCAAAACTGTCACACCCAGAACTGTGGAATGACCCTTCTACTAATACTGATTTTATTCATCATCTTGTATTCATCATTGTATTATCCCATATGAAATAAAACACTGGCGAGGCCTGTTGTTAATAATCTATGAACTACTCAACCACCAGCTGAGTTCAGTTGGCACGTAGTCAAGTTTGTAATATTGGTGACATTGTACGCTTGGTCCCACTCGGTATGGCCAGGCTGAGATAGCAGTCATGTTATTCTGAAGTTTAACAAATAGCCTATTTCATAATATACTAATACTGATGATTAATTTCATAATATTTTACGATTATAATAAATGACAATTTCACTATTTCTTATGTAGACCTATTAAAGCTCTCTAAACTTAAATCAATTTTTCCCTTCCCTTCACTGCTCAGCAGTCACTCGTGGAGTAGCGGTTATGGCTGCTACCTATGATGCTAGTGGTCCCAGGGTCGTAAACTGGTCGATCGGAAATTTACGTTTAGGAATATGTCCTAAATAGGTAGGTAGGGTGAAGAGGAGGTGAGAGAAAGGGAGGAAGGAGAAGTAAGCTCTAATTGCTGATAAAGAAAACAGAAACATCAATAAGGAAGAAATATTTATTGATATTTAAGAGATTCACTTGCTACTCCTCTACAAAGTTGCCACCGTTATCGAGGCATTTATCTTAGTGGTGTACCAGCCATTGTATGCCCGTGTCATAGGACTCTGCTGCCAACGTCTGGAGTAATGAAATCACTGCCGTATACCTCAGCATTGTTGTGGAAACATTTTCCTGCCAGAAATCATTTCATGAGATGGAAGATATGAAAGTCAGTTGGCTATAGGGTGTATGGTCGAAGATCTCCCATCCAAACTGAAGCAAGTTTATGGGGCCATGCATTGTCGTGCAAAAGTGTAATGCAGTTGGAGGGAATCAGTATTGTGCAACCATTTTCTCCTAGCGCTGTTCAACAACTACTGGCATCACAAAACTGAAACTGCAATGCACAGCATTCCCACATACTGCTATGCATGCACAAGCTTGTCTGACTACCTGTAGTCATGCCATCTCTAGATGCACTCAGAATTTATTTTCTGGATGACCCTCGTATGTAAAAGTAATTTTTTTTAAAAGGGCAATAACTATGATTGCGCTAAGTACAGGCCTATAAATATAAAGGGAAGACAGTACTTTGCGACACAAGCTGGTCCCCTTTCCACTCGCCTGGCTGCTTCACGTGTGCCGCCTGCCCCACTTTCCCGCAGCTCATGCTGTCATGCCTGTAGTCGCTGCTCAACACCGGTAATGCATACAGTTGACTCCCTGTAGTCCGGCCTCGGATGGTTCGGCCGCCAGATGATCCGGTCGACTTCTTGGAATGAGTCATCTGTGCGCAGAAGGGTTTCTCACGGCAGTAATCGACTAGAATAAACATTCTATTACTGAATGACATTCTTCTTATGGTGAGGAATGTGATGTAATATAAATAGATATTGGGCAGCACTCACCACTGTTTATTGATCCTTTTGTGAAGCTGTTGTCAAATGTTACTTAATCTTGCGTGGATCCTTCGTCTTGAATAAACATGCCTGTTTAGTTTTCAGTGTTAAGTGTAAACAAATCACTTGACGATTGCGTTCATTTCAGATGTGAATATTACTCTTGTGCTGTTAGTATCTTACTGTGAGTTTAATTTTTATAATGTGACTACCTATGTCAAGCAACATCGATGTAATGTTCATGAAGAAGTGGCGTGATTATGCTTTCAAAAAAACAGTTCAACTAAAAAAGCAGAAGAAAATAACAGATTTCTTTTAATTTTGAAATTGTATTTGTAATACCATATTTTAATTTTTGGGGAAGTACGCTTTAAAAATTGACAAAACCATCTTAAAAGTTGATTTTTGCTTTAATAGGTTATACTTTACACGTTTAAAAGACCGCCAGATGGTCCGGCCATTTTTTAATCCGGTCGAGGGTCCGGTCCCGGGGTGGCCGGATTAGAGGGAGTCTACTGTAATTGCAATTGGCATGTCACCTAATATTTCACATTAAAAAAAGACCCTTGCACCTCCACATAATATTTCACAATTATAAAAACGACCCTTGCGACAAAATAGGCTATTTCACAATACAAAAATACCCTTGCTCCATACATAATATTTCACAATTATAAAAAACGCCGTATTATTACATAAAATATGGCTTAATTGGTGCAGGAAAATTCCCTTGCACCAACACTACTCTTTTCATAACTAACAAAGTATCTCAAAATTATAAGAACCGATTCTTGCGTTAAAACTCATGAAATCCTCCCTATCTTAACTCAAATAAACAAAAGCTTCCTTCATTCCTCGACAGTCACTCGTGGCATATTGGTCAAGACTCCTAGCTATAATGCTAGGGGACCCGAGTTAATATCCTGGTCTATCCAAAATTTACTAATAGGAATAGGTCTTGAATAGGTAGGTAGGGTGAAGAGAAGGTGAGAGGAAGAGAGGAAGGAGACGGGAAAGGAAGAGAAGAAGAGAATAAGGAAGAAATAAGTTATTTTTTCTGTTTCATCAGTTGCATAAGAGATGGCGCTACCGTCACTGCTAGTAGTTCAAATGCTGCCGCTAGGGGAAGGATTGAGAGTAGGAGTAGGAGTGCGGGACTCGGGTGTGTCGTAAAGTACCATTTTCCCAATATAAACCCAACTGTATCAAAGGTCTGTGACCCCTTGTCAGCTGACCTGACATTACTTGTCAAACCGTCACTTGTCTCATCCATTGCTTTGTGAAACAGGCCCATGGTGTTCCCCAGGGTTCTGTATTGGACTCAGTGTTCTTTATTATAAATATTAATGACCTTATGGCCAGTATTCGGAATGAGTGCTTAGAATCCTATCTGTTAACTTCAGCCATAAAGATTACAATAATATAGGCTACATGTATACATATCAAAGTTAATGAAATAACAAACCATATTCAGGATTGGTGAAATACAATTCTCTTTCCCTCAATAAAGATGAAACTGTAGATATTAAATTCACATTTAAAATACATGGAAATCTTCGGTCATATCAGCTAAGTTTGTAGGCGTTCATCTTGAAAGTGGCTTAGGACGGAATGCACATACAAATTATCTAGCTGGAAAAATAAGTAAAGGCCTCTATATGCTAAGAATTCTTAGATAGTGTTGCCACATATACTTTGATTACAGTTTATACATAGCCACTTGAGGGAGACCATGTCTTTTCTGATAAACTCTTGGTATTGCAAAAGGGAGCTTTGAGAATTACATATAGAGGTCAGCCCTAGGAACATTGTAAACAGACATTCTCAGCCTACCATCAGTGTCTCCTCTGTGTGAAGTAATTTAAATAATTTCACAAATTGTACTGATGACTGATGTGCATAGTTATTCCACATGAACTAATTCTAACATATACAGGTATCCCAGAATTCAACCGAAAAAATTGCAAGGATTTTAGAAAGGACTCAGATAAACTTTTTGATGTAAGGAACTTACAGTCATGGGTTCAAAATACAGGTACAATGCAATAGCATAAAATATGTTAAGGGTCTGCCCACCACTGACCCAGCTGATGATGTGAAATTAGATGAGAGTGTGTCGCAGATGTAAACAATAATATGTGAAACCCGTATATTACAGTACAAGTTATACTAATAACTAGACTTTGGACTTTTAGGTCGCTAAAAATGCTGTTTTAGGTACCTGAAATAGGCTCTAAACATTGGAAAATAGGTTCTAAAAATCGTAAAATAGTATCTTATAAAATCGTTAAGTTGCCAATTTTCTGAAGTATCTCAATTGCAATGCAGAATATTATATTATAATTAATTATATTATATTATATTAATATTTATTGAAGTCGCCATTAATCAGTAATCATGACAAAACACAGATATAGGCCTATGGTACACAGAATTCTTTGGAGAAGGATATAATGCTGGAAATGGTAGAAGGAGCCAGAAAACAAGGAAGAAAGAAGATGAGATGGCATGATGAGATAACCAGGGCTACCAATCTTACATGGAAAGAGATTCTTGATCGGGTACAGGATAAAAATCAATGGAAGAGACTGACACATCAAGTTACAAAAGCAAGAAAGAGACATTTTGAATAATACGGCTGGCAACCCACTGCTGTGTATATCCGACTGGATCACAAAGGATCGCATGCGATCTGTGTACTCTACTACTACTACACAGAATTATATAGACCTATTACTAGGGCCTGTATTACTACCATAACAGTGAAAACATAATCCCTGCGCCCACAAGCTACGCATGTTAGCATATTCAACCCCTTGTATCCCTCAGAAATTCAGAGAACTATTTTTTTTTTTTTTTTTTTTTATAACTGGATGTGGGAGTCGGGAGAAAAACACTACATTTTCTTGGGAATTCCAAGGAATTTTTCTACTGACGACGAAACATTCCTTACTATTTAACCAAGCCACAAATGTGTCATGTACTGCCATTCCGAGCTAAAAATTTAGTACGAACTGAAAATAAATGCTAGAATTTATAACAAAAAATAACTTATTTTGAACTTTAGACGAAAAACAAGTAAAAAGGCAATATTAGGCTCTAACGTAAAAATAGGCTGTTTTAGGTCTTATAAAAGTATCAGTTTTAGGCATAGTCACTTATCAAACATGCATATATACAAGTTTCCGTCCATATATCACTTAAGGATTAAAATAGGTTTTTACCTAAAATCCAAAGTCTACTAATAACAAATAGGCCAACAGAATCAGTTATATCATTAATTGTTGCAAGAGAGATGTATCAACATGACGTTAAAAGATACGGTACCACAGCAACCCAAAAACAATATTGAAATGCTCTTGAATGCAACTAATGGTCGTATTCTGTAGTTTAAATATAAAGCATAATGAAAGATATTTTTACCTGGTAAGAAACAGTCTCAGTAATTCAATCCGAATGTTTAATTAGAAAACTGTATTTACAATGTTTGGAATAATGATGAGTTAGCTCTTGAAGTTCTATTAGCTAACAACGAACAGACAATGCATTACATAAGCCTTCAGTGTTTACAATTGAGGACTCATGCAGTGCCTTCACTTTCTTATAATGACAGTCGGCCTTGCTGAGTACATAAATATTCAGTGCTGTGCATATTCCCTCAGAAACGCCAATTTTACCAAAACAAGAAAGCCCATCATTTTCTAAATACTGTTTAATGAGAATTAAAAGATTAATTTTCCAATGAAACAATGTGAATGGATGAATAATATGAAGAGAAGTCGTTCTATATATTCCTTAATGATAATTTATGAGGGAAAATTCTGTATGCCGAAAAAGCATCAGTGCTCAGTAAGTATGCCGCGTAGACCATGAGTTTGAGTCCAGTAATATAAAACATTATATTCATTTATAATATACCGTATTTTACGGACCATAAGACACACTTTTTTACTTTGAAAACAGAACCTTAAAAGTTGGGTGCGTCTAATGGTCCAAAGTACACTAAAAAAAAAAATTATGGTAAATACTGCCGGAATATCATAGTTATGCACAAGGTGTTTTAAACAATAAGACAGTTACAAATTTTAGCACAAACTACACATCAGAGCAATTGTAAAATGAGGGTACCGGTAGCTGGAAGCCAGGTATACAATGCGAAAAGAAAGGTATTGAGTTCTTTTATACAAAAGAGTGTCTTCGCCGGGTGGTTTAAATGAATGCATTGACTTCTAAACAGCCTTGTCCCGTTACACTTACCGTATGCTGAATTGAGGGTTAGAAGGTGTAAAAGTATCTCCAGTCTTTCATGAAAAATCAGTTCAGTTGTTAAAATTTACGCAATGCCACCTGTACAGAAGAGATTTTCGTGCAATGCAGATTTTAAGTTGATGATGATGATGAGTGTTCTGCCCGAAGGCAGGTCCAGACCCGGGTCGAAGCCATGGGATGATGACCACGACTCGTCCGAGGCGATTCAGGCAAGGATGATACCGCGGAGATTTGCCATTGCCTCTCGCGGATATCCTCATTTTAAGTTAGAAGTGATTTACCCCGATTCCATTGTACAAGGTTATAATTTGTTTATGTAACGAAGATATTATTCCCTTTATATGTTTCGTTTAGAATCACATTAAATTTCTTTTCCTTTAAATTTCCATCCTAAAATTAAGGTGCGTCTTATGGTCCGTAAAATACGGTAAATGATGAAACATCCATATCGGTCCCAAATTTCCACTGATACAAATCCAATAAAAAGGAGTGTTTAAAAATATATTTCAAGTCAGTGGATAAAAGTTAAAATTACTACACAACGTTTCAACTCTCCCCTGGAGTCTTCCTCAGGTGACTTGAAGATTGAGTTTCGTCATGGTAACCATCAATAAAAACACTGTTTCTCAAATGTCTTTCTTTCCAGTTCTTTGGAATGTCAAACATTTCTTCCTCTATGCATTTTGCTGGTGGCTGGGGAATTTTTAACACTGGAACTTCCCTTTTCAGTCTCCTCATTACATCCAGCCATTCGTCCCCTATATCACCATCATACCTATTTAAACACATCCCCTGGTTGTCGATTATGGACCATGCCTCATATACCTTCAAGTCACCTGAGGAAGACTCCAGGGGAGAGTTGAAACGTTGTGTAGTGATTTTAACTTTTATCCACTGACTTGAAATATATTTTTAAACACTTTTTTTTATTGGATACGGTAAATGATTTTTATGGTTTTCTGGATGGTAATTCATTTTAATACTTTGACGATGCCATACATGTAGATTTATATCACGACAGATGTGATTTACTCTGGTGAAGGCTAAGTCAATATTAGGATAATAATGTGTAGCTAGAAAAATTCCTGATAAAATTTGAATTACTAAGCAAATGTCTAATAGTGATCCAAAATTTCATCGAATTACTAACATATACATAATGTAGTAGCTAAGCTCATCAGGGTTTTCAAATAAAATTCATGGTAAGGTGTACAGTGTATAAGTTTTTATTATTATTATTATTCTGTTTATTTATTCTGGCAGAGCTAAGGCCATTTGGCCTTCTCTTCCGCTCTACCAGTAAAAAAAAAAACTACATTACAATTACATAACACAAATACATAATATTACAGATAATTAATTAATACTTAATACTTAAATACCAAGAACTAAACATAGTTATAATTTATAAACTAGAGTGCTATAAAACATTAAATTACAAAAGAAAATTACAAAATTAAATTACAAAATATAAAAATACTAAAGAAAATAATTAGGATTATAGCCTAAGATAAAATAGCTCCAATTAAGATTTCTAGTTACTACGATGAAAAACAAAACTAAATTACATGGTTTAAAATTAATATGTTAACTTCTCTCTGAAATTTACCAAGAGTTCGACAGCCTCTGACCGTGCGGGGGATGGAATTCCATTGGCGAGCTACTGATACAGAGAATGAGGATGAATAGGATGAAGAGCGATGGAGAGGAATAGAGAGTACATGACTATGTTCTGATCTTGTATTTAGGGTGTGATGAGCAGACAGGTTAAGGAAGCGGCTATATAAATATGATGGTGATGAATAAAGCCCGGATTTTCATGCACTATCAAACTTAAAAATATGCATGCATTCATGCACTATCATATCTCTAAATATGCACAATGAAGGGCAAAACATGCACTATCGAATTCCATGTCTTTTACATTTTCTCCACATAATACGTCTTTCACGTTTTCAGAAGTTTAAGATCAGGGTTTGAACTAAATTCATAAGTTTTTCCCTGACTGTCACACCCGTTTCTCCACAACACGATTCTAAAATATTCAAAGCCTTCAACAATGGCTAGTGACTGACAAATTCAAGCAGTGAACATTCTGTTTAGGAGTTTTCTTTCAATGGAAGGTGGTGGGGGTCTGCAAGTCGGCATTTTCTTTTGTAGTCTGGTGTATTATATTACTGTTTATTTAGGGTAAACAGTAGCTAGCACACTCAAATTCATGCAGGTGGCAGACTCTGTTGCCAAGTCAATCAAAATATAACAATGGTAATGCAATACATTTTTACGTTTCTTTGAAAAGCCAAGATTTTAGGGAGGCATATTCATAATATGCACAGTTATGCATGGTAACTTGATATTATGCACTAAAACCAGAAAATGCGGGTTTATATGCATTAAAAACGTCTGAATATGCTACATTAAACCCAAAAAATCCAAAACATGCATTATGCATGAATTTTGCCATAAAAAGGCCGAAATATGCAAACATGCACGGAAAAAATATGTTTATTTGGAATCCATAAGTCATGTAATGTGTAACTACAAAGTTTGAGAAGTCTAACCAAAGTATATAAAAACATGCATTTGCATGGAAATCCGGGCTCTAGTGATGAAGTATGAAGAATTTTGAAGAGGAGACAAAGACAGTGAAACCTTCTTCGGTCATTCAGACGGAGCCATGACAACATTTCGAAGGAAGGCGATACATGATCGAACAGACCTACATTACAGATGAATCGTACGCACATATTCTGAACACGTTGCAACCTTTGGGATAAGTTAGAGCTCAAGTCCGTAAACAGGACATCACAGTAATCGAAGTGGGGCATGACCAGGGTTTGTGTTAGAGTCTTTTTTACAGCAGTAGGTAAGGGAATATTTAATCTTTTAAACATATGAATTAACGAGTTTACTTTTTTACATGTTTCGTTAATGTGATTTTCCCAAGTTAAATTTTTGTCTATCAGAACACCGAGATTTTTTACCGAATCGCCAAATGGAATTACTGAATTATTGATTTTAATGGGCATAAGGTCAATTTCATTGTGTTCATAATGAACGATTCACAACGATTTCATAAGTTGTGTAAAATAAATTTAAAAATGCAAGTTTAGTTACAGGTTATTAGGCAAATCGTGAATGTCCCTGTTATACTTATTTTAAAGTTGGATTATTTTGATCTCTCACCACTTTGATTGAACAGACTCAATGAGAATTAGGTCTCTTATGTATTCTTGTGTTGTTGTTGCAGCTCTTCTGGAACGTGTGTTTCTTCGAGTCGGCTCTGCTGACACTGATGAACAATTGCAATGTGCAGTGTCAAAATTCCTGCCACCAGTTTTACTGAAGTTATCAAGTGAGCAGGAAGCAGTGAGAAAGAAGGTAATCAACTTTCCTTAGAGCTCTGTGAAATCTGAATAGTTTTTATACTTTATTCTGAAATAAGCAAATCTTCTTGAAACCAAACTTTTGCAGCTTAAAGGAAGGGTAAACTAAAAAAATACCATTGATTAAGTGGAAGGAAAGGAAATAGACATTAAATCCATGTCTGGGATATTAATACAAGTAAGAATCAGCTTGAAAAATTTTATGTCATAACCGGGATTTGAACACGGATCTTCGGCTTAACGCGCCGATGCTCTACCATTGAGCTACCATGACAACATGCCAGTCTGACATCAAATTCCTCAACTGATTCAGAAGACAAGGCAAACCACGGGAGGTTTCTCTCCGTCGAGAACACACATCCAAATGGCGTCCTACCCTTGTAGGTACTTTGAAGCCTAGTTATTATTTATATACTACTAGCGTGTGCCCGCGGCTTCGCACGCGATAATTATTTCAAAAATTAAAAATTAAGAGCATAATAGTTAAATCATTATATTTATTAACACCAAAATCACGGGGACTACATACCACGATTAGATAGCGTCGCCTGGTAAAAGCGACCTCAGATTCGAGTTCCCTGGCCCAGAAAACCCCTGCATAGTGAGTTTCGTCCAAGTCGAACAATGTTTGACCATATTTAGGCCTATATTGAATATCCCTCTTCCGTGTAGGTTGAAAATTTCATACGTCTGTGGGACTTGATATTCTAAACAAATGAATCGTCAAGGATAGACCTACAAAATCAAGCGATCGCCCGCGATAACTATTTCAGAAATTAAAAATTAAGAGCATAATAGTTAAATCATTATATTTATTAACACCTAAATCACGTGAATTACATACCACAATTAGATAGCGTCGCCTGGTAAAAGCGACCTCAGATTCGAGGTACTTGGCCCAGAAAACCCCTGTATAGTGAGTTTCGTCCAAATCGAACAACGTTTGACCCCATTTAGGCGTCGCGTGGTAAAAGCGACCTCAGATTCGAGGTACTTGGCCCAGAAAACCCCTGTATAGTGAGTTTCATCCAAATCGAACAACGTTTGACCATATTTAGGCCTATATTGATTATCCCTCTTATAATAATAATAATAATAATAATAATAATAAAATCAGGTAAACTGATATAACAAAGTGCCAGTATGTTTTGTTTAATCAGTTATGATTGCAGTTATGATATGCAGAATATAAAAAAAAAGTCAAATTGGCCGGTTTCGGGATTTGAGCCATGGAACTGCAGAATGTGACGCCAAGACGTTACCATCTCAGCCACCTGGGTCAGTTATGGGATAAACGCATTTAAAGCAATAGTGTTGTCATAGCTAAATGTATTTTAATTGCCAAAGCCTTAGAAATCACAGTAAAACAAAACGTTATGTTGTCAAGATAACTGATTTTCATTTTTTAAAATAAATTCTTTCGAATACGTATATTACCATAAAATAGGCACTAAATTGAGCATAACTCCGAAACAGGTCAACCGATTTTATCCAGTATCAATAGACGTCTTCCCATGGACATTATAAATGTGTAAACCAAGTTTCATAAAAATCCGGTAAAGTGTATTTGAGTTACCGCGTCTTTAAAATAGACACTAAATTGGGTTTCACTACGGTACCGGTCTACCGATTTGGTCCAATATCAGTAGACTTCTTCCCATGTACATTATAAATGGGTATACACAGTTTCAAGAAAATCCAATAAAGCATATTTGAGTTATCTCGACTTCTTATATATTAACATAAAATGCACTAAATTGGGCATTATTCTGGTACTGGCCAACCGATTTGGTCGAATATCAATAGACGTCTTTCCATGGATATTATAAATGCGTGTACGAAGTTTCATAAAAATCCGAAAAAGCGTATTCGAATTATTGCGCCTTTAAAATATACACTAAATTTGGTTTTACTCCGGTACCGGTCAACAGATTAGGTTCAAATTAAATAGGGTACTTTTCATGGGCGTCATAAATGGGTATACCAAGTTTCGTGGCAATCGGATACAGCGTATTTGAGCTATGGCGCCTTTCTAATATAATGTATTAAAATAGGCACTAAATTGGGCATTACTCCGGTACCGGTGAACCGATTTGGTTCAATATCAATAGGGTTCTTCCCATGGACATTATAAATGTGTTTTCAAAGTTTCATGAAAATAAAAAAAGCATATTTGTGTTATGGTGCGTACAGACACACGGACAGACAGACAGACGGACAGACATTTTTTCGTCAGCCACACAATCTCATAAAGTACCATACTGGCACTTAATAATAATCCTCTTCGGTGTTGGTTGAAAATTTCATATATCTGCGTGCCTTGACATGATAAACAAATGAGTCGACCAGCGTGAGCTACAACATTCAAGCGATCGTAATGGTTTTTTGTCAAAAATAGCCAAAGCCTACTGTAATTGATTTGACATTGAAATGTGTAACTGAAAATTGATGCTTCGAAAACGCTAAAATACACGTTTTCTGCCAGTTTTTCACTCATAACTCAATAACGAATGCAAAAACTAAAAATGTAATATGCCGAAAACCTTCCCGGGAATGTACTCAACAACTTCCCAAAGTTTCATGGCGATCGGATGAATGGTGTAGTAATGCATAAAGGACAGACACACAGACACACATACATTCATTTTTATATATATAGATTAATTAAGTGGAAGGAAAGGAAATAGACATTAAATCCATGTCTGGGATATTAATACAAGTAAGAATCAGCTTGAAAAATTTTATGTCATAACCGGGATTTGAACACGGATCTTCGGCTTAACGCGCCGATGCTCTACCATTGATTCTTACTTGTATTAATATCCCAGACATGGATTTAATGTCTATTTCCTTTCCTTCCACTTAATTAATAGTATATAAATAATAACTAGGCTTCAAAGTACCTACAAGGGTAGGACGCCATTTGGATGTGTGTTCTCGACAGAGAGAAACCTCCCGTGGTTTGCCTTGTCTTCTGAATCAGTTGAGGAATTTGATGTCAGACTGGCATGTTGTCATGGTAGCTCAATGGTAGAGCATCGGCGCGTTAAGCCGAAGATCCGTGTTCAAATCCCGGTTATGACATAAAATTTTTCAAGCTGATTCTTACTTGTAACAAAATACCATTTTTTGATTTTAATCTCATCGCATGGAGCTTTGAATATTACGTCTAATATTACGCTTTGTACGGGTGAAGTGAAAATCTCCTGTGTGACGTCATGCGCAACAATTCATTGACAGGACGACAGCTGCTGTAATGCTCTCGCGTGCTGTTTCTACATACACCACAAAGTCTCATTTGTGTTGTTGATAGAGATGTCTGCAATATTACCTTATAGGGAAGAACCTCGGTATTCCCAAATTAATATCACATGAAAAGAAAAGAAAGGAATTATGGCTATTTTTGCTGCTATTTCTTTTGCTCTTTGCTTTAATAAAGAAAACAATTGATTCAATATTTATGAATGCTTGAAACCTATTCACAGAAATTAACAAAACAATTGTTCCAGCCTCATTCATTCTTGAAATATTGTTCACTGTTTTACGAAAATGGGATTAAGCCATTTTTCCGGGCATTTTAGTATTTAAATGTTGGGGACAGAAAATACCTTGTCCCCCTCCCCAAAGTCGGCACCTGTGAGTACAAAACATGGATGAGAAGGGGAAAAAATCTATTTCTTATAATGAAATGAATGTCGACAGTGCAATACGTTACGAACCTAAAGATGATAGGGTATGGATATATAGGATATATGGTAAAAATATGATTGGTTAAATGTATTTCAAGGGCAAATTTGGTTTGTCCATGTATTGTATATCTCCATACAGTTAAAGAGTTTTTATTTTTTTCAAATTCTTATGATGGGATTCTTCATAAGTGTGAGAAAGTTATGCAATCTGTGATGAGCTTATTGAAGGAATGACACAGGGATATCCATTCATTCGTATTAAAGAATTAATCTAGAACTAGGGCAAACGTTAAAATTAAAGCACTCGTTTGAAAATCATTAGGAGATGGCAGTCTAAAAAATTAAAGAAGATGAAGAAACCTGTTCTATTATTAAGGAGGTAAGGTTGTGGTTGCTTTTCCCTATTGTTTCACTAATATAATTTTTAATTTCTATCATAATTTGCATTAAAATGTAATGCTACATTGGCACACTTAGCCATTCTTCAGCATAAGCGATATGGTGGGGCCCTGCTAGTTGCCTACGCATGACATCATAGTGAGAGGAGAGTTGTGTGTGATACATGTATACAGCTACCTTGGTGTACCCTATTCCAGACCTCCCTATGTCTGAAAAATCCAAGGAGGTACGAAGGATCGAACCCAGGCCTACAGATCTGACACTAACCACAAGATCATCAGGCATTAATTCTGGCTCATACAGCTTGTAAATAAAACGTTGATAACCAACGTTTTGTGATATTAAGGCAGTTTTAATGTTGAGCTTATTTTTTGTGGTATCCAGTAGCAGTTGGTAATCCTTCCTAAATATTTGTTCAAGGTGATGGAGCTGCTTATTCACATAAATAAGAGAATAAAATCTCGTCCTTTGGTGCAGCTTCCTGTTGACGCCCTACTTCTCCAGTACCAGGATCCTGCAGCGAGTTCTTTTGTTACGGTAAGGAGCTTTCATGACCTTACATACATAAAATGTGACTGTGTTGATTTTGTCGTAACATGTTCTGCTGGTCAGGTATTGCTCATAAAGAGGTGTTATTCAGATTGAAAACGGGTCAATCCATATGAAATCATCCAATGGGTGTTGCTGACGTATTTTATTTTATTTTTAAGTATATATTTTCTGTTTCTATGTGTATCTGGGAGTACAAAACAATTTTTTTCACATTTTTATCACTAACGCTTTGGCAACTAGTGGGAATTTTGCTTAGAAGGATTTGGCATTTTTGGCATTTTCAAAGGTTAGCGGGAAGTTAAATAACTATTTTATTTATGAAGATATCAACTTGAAGTAAAAACCATCTTAATCTACAAGAAACATTCTACAATTCATGTTATGACCAAAAATTTGTTAGGTCTTAAGGAAATAATCTAAAACTTTATTAGAAAATGCAGTTCCGATTAGAAAAAATTAACAACTTTATAAAACTTTTTTTCATAGATGGGATGAAAACACATGTTTCATATTTTCCCCCAACAAAGATATAGTAGATCACTAGATGCTAGTAAAATTTGAGATCATTTATGTAAATCCTTTAGGTTTTATGAGTCTTCAAATATCGAGATTTTGCAGAATTGTTGATTTTCAAATTCAAATATCTCAAATGGTACTGAACAGAAAAATCTGAAATTTTCTCAAAATAATCTTCTAGTGCCTAGTAATCAACATATAAAATTTCATCACTGTGTTCTGACCAGAAGTATTTTATTTTTAATAAAGAAAATGCTAAAAAATAACACTGTCAAATGAGCGAATAACAGTGTTAAAATACAATAAAAATTGTCAAAAATAATATAATTTTTTGTTGTTGCTAGTAAAATTAAATATGTCATAAAACTAACATATTAAAGAATATTATAGGAGAAAAATTTCTCCGGCACTGGGACTTGAACCCAGGACCTTTGGCTATTCGCGCCAATGCTCTACCAACTGAGCTAAGCTGGACTGCATATGACATGACTTGTCTGTCTGTGAGGTAGACCATTAGGGCAATCAGTCATAGGAGAGAGGTTCCATCTGGTGCTGTGAATTGAGCTCCAGCTTAGCTCAGTTGGTAGAGCATTGGCCAAATCATTGGCCATAGGTCCTGGGTTCTAGTCCCAGTGCCGGAGGAATTTTTCTCCTATAATATTCTCATGCAATGTCCAACAGAGACAATAATCTGTGGTTCATGGATGCTTATATACCTTAACATATTAAATGTTCCATGGTAGTAGTCATAGTGATCAATACTCCACCAGAAGGAGACCATATTGCCACATTTGTGAGCAAGTCAGAATATGCTGACTTGAAAAAAGCAAGTCTCTACAGACTCCTCTGTAGCTCCTTTGTTCAGTAATCAGTAGCTTGCTTGACTAAAAATATCAAAAAAGTTGCCCCTTCACTTAAAAAAATATCAATTTCACCAAACCACCAGTTCTGATCATAATGCAGGCAACAATGTCCTTTACTTCGAAAGGTCTTATTTCAAATTTGGGCAAAATGGAAATACTATGCTCACCATAAATATAACTTTTTGAGTGAATGTAACACCTTATGATGCTAGAAGTTTGTTCCACAGCTGAGCCAAAGGTTTAAAAAATGTTTATACAATGAATAGGAAATACCTTTAATTTCTTCAGAACAAAATTTGAACACTTCTTCTGCTGAAGGTATCTGGTCCAAATATGGTCTTTGCAAACTAGCCATCGAGACAGCCCTCTTTGTACCCCCTCCAATCCCATCACAAGCATTCTTTCCATTAGAAGTGGCAAAAAAATGCTATTCAGCTTCAAAGTGATTGCAAATATTCAAAAAGTTCTTTTTGTTTTTGTACTGGCTACCATCTCCATTGCTAAAATAAACATTTTTTTTAACTGAAGGGGCAACTTTTTTTATATCTTCTGTCAAGCACAGCTACTGATTACTGAACAAAGGAGCTACAGAGGAATCTGTAGAGACTTGCCTTTTTCAAGTCAGCATATTCTGGCTTGCTCAGCAAATGTGGTAATATGGTCTCCTTCCGCTGGAGTATTGATCACTATGACTACTACCATGGAACATTTAATATGTTAGTTTTATGGCATATTTAATTTTACTAGCAACAACAAATAATTATATTGTTTTTGACAATTTTTATTGTATTTTAACACTGTTATTCACTCATTTGACAGTGTTATTTTTCAGCATTTCCTTTATTAAAAATAAAATACTTCTGGTCAGAACACAGTGATGAAATTTTATATGTTGAATACTAGGCACTAGAAGAATATTTTGAGAAAATTTCAGATTTTTCTGTTCAGTCCCATTTGAGATATTTGAATTTGAAAATCAACAATTCTGCAAAAATCTCGATATTTGAAGACTCATAAAACCTAAAGGATTTACATAAATGATCTCAAATTTTACTAGCATCTAGTGATCTACTATATCTTTGTGGGGGGAAAATATGAAACATGTGTTTTCATCCCTTCAATGAAAAAAAGTTTTATAAAGTTGTTAATTTTTTCTAATCGGAACTGCATTTTCTAATAAAGTTTTAGATTATTTCCTTAAGACCTAACAAATTTTTGGTCATAACATGAACTGTAGACTGTTTCTTGTAGATTAAGATGGTTTTTACTTCAAGTTGATATCTTCATAAATAAAATAGTTATTTAACAAACCGCAAACCTTTGAAAATGCCAAAAATGACAGATCCTTCTAAGCAAAATGGCCACTAGTTGCCGAAGCGTTAGTGATAAAAATGTGAAAAAAATTGTTTTGTACTCCCAGATACACATAGAAACAGAAAATATATACTTAAAAATAAAATAAAATAGGTCAGCAACAAATTATTTTATTATTGGATGATTTCATATGGATTGACCCAAACAGATATTACACATAAATCCATAAATATGATTAATTTTGAAATGCACTTACATTTTTTTTGCTGTAGTGGTATTTATCAACTGAAGTGTTTGAGCCACTCACCTTTGTAGGTTCGGCATCAGTGTCTGCCTGTGGTGTGTGATGCCAAGCTGAGGCTGGAACCAGTATTTATTATTGCTGTTACATTAATAAATGTTAATAATTTGTGTTGTCAATGTTTTTAAAGTTTACAGATCGTGCAATTATAGTCTTTGTCTTATTGTTTGTTACGACCTGCCATATACTTATCTTAGGAGAATATTGCCTTAATTAATAGGGTGAAATGTGATATACCCAGGCCTTTAGTTGGGCCGGTATTCACTGATAGCCAGTGCCAGTACTTTACAGAAGGGTCCAAAGAGAGTTATGGAAGTTCTGAAACGTGCCATACATGTCGGGCCCGTCAACATCAACGCTGTTCTTAATTTATTAAAATTTGTTGCATTGACCTTGTTTTAAAAAGTTTTGTAATGTAATTTATACAACTTCTGCTATGTTTTGTAATTTATAATGTAGTTCAGCTAACAAGAGAAGTTCAAGTATTAAAATTACCTAAATGAAGAGCATACTTAATTGGTTCTACATTTTACAGTATACAGTGGTACTTCGAGATACGAGTGCCCTAACATACGAGTTATTTGAGATACGAGCTGTCGAGTGAGCGAAGTTTTGTTTTGAAATACGAGCGACATTTGAGATACGAGGAACGGCCAGCTGCGACGCTGCACACGGCCCACCAGCTTACTGCGCCTACGCCTCGTGCGTCTCGCGCATTATCCTACGTATTCCCCCAGTGTGCTTGTTTACCTCGCTGTTGAAGCATCTTTGCTAAGTTTTTCTAGAAATCATAGAAAAAATGAGCAAGGTGTGCGAGTAGCTGACTTGGCGAGGCAGTACAGTATTGTTTTTATACAATATTTGTCATTTATAAATACATTTTTCTTATTAAAAAACACGTAACATTTTTGGGGCTGGAACGGATTAATGGCATTTCAATTAATTTCAATGGGGAAAATTGCTTTGAGATACGAGCAAATTGACATACGAGCAAGGTTACGGAACGAATTAAACTCGTATCTCGAGGTATCACTGTATTTGCATGAGCGCACTAATTACATGACCTCAGACATTCTGAGCTGTTTAATTAACATTGCATTCTGTATTCCCTTCCAGAATTTCACCATAATATATATAAAACTGGGTTATCCAAGACTGCCAATCGCAAAACAAGCTGAGCTCATGTCTTCTCTATTGAATTGTCTCAATGACAAGCCTCCTTCACACCAGGACAGGTAGGTCCTCTCACGTATCTTCTTGTATCCGCCGTTTCCTTGGTCTCACCATACAGTACAGCCATTTCATAATTACAGGTGGGACATTCTAGCATTTTATGAAAACTATTTTTGTTTATTACCTATCATAAATAATAAACTAGAATTGGTTCTTCACATTCTGTAAAATTTACAATGGCTTCTCCTTGACACTACATGCAAAGTGTTATTTAAAATTTATTTTAAATATTTTAAATTTGTTTTCAAAATCTATTACGGGTGGGACATAATTTGGACAAAGATTTTAATGGTGCACAAAAACAATTCATTTGCTATCCTGGTATTAATGTTAGAGACTTAATGTTATTATTAATGAAGGTATGAGGGATTAAATACAATTTATAAACTGTTTCCAGATTGTCAGAACATTTATTTAACTCATCAATAATTTGATAAAACTATCACCATTATGGGTGGGAAAAGAAGTCCCTTGTCTTTATCTTCCATAGTAATTAACCGCACATATTTTTTTAAGTTAATCTTATATCAAATTGTACCTTAAGATGTATATTTTCTATAATGAAAACAGACATAGCTCATTACTCTTGACTACTTGGTATTAAAGAGTGTTAAAATCATGCTAAAAATGGCAAAAAAAAGTAACTCGACGCAATAAATAAGTAAGTCAACAGATTTTACACATGAAACCACTTCAGATACACCTAAGTCCTTAATGTTAAGAGAATTTGAGGTTTTAAACTTATTTTTGACCACCCATTACAATAATTTGATAACATCTGTTTTTGAGGGAAAAATTCCCATATTTTATGATAGGGCTTAGTAGTTGTGTTTTTATGTTGCAGCCTGCTGCTGATGCTGATGCCCGTGCTTGGCCACATCACATTCCCAGAAAAGAAAGCCTTGTTTGGTTTCAGCGAACGCCCTCACATGTCTAAACTGCTCAGAGATTTCATGCTGGATATGCTGCTACTGCCATACAGGTAACAAGAAACACTTAGTGAGCATTCACACCGAAGTAGCATGGCATGCGAATTGCACTACCTGGATGCAGGCTGCATGTTGAGTAACATGGTTTACAGTTTTGCATTCATACCGAAGTAGCGAATGCGATCTGCAGTTTAACGTACATTATATATTTTCACTTGAACAATTGAGAAACCCATTTAAAGAAACTTAATTACCTAAAGAGGATATGTTTTCAGCAATTTTAATTGAGGTTTTTTTCATACTAATTTCGATTACCATATCGTATAGTCTATGCATGTACAAATTGTATGTTAAATAGCTCTTTCCAGCAGTTTTCATGACATCTTTGCCATAATCTACCGCTACACAAGCGAATATGTGTTGAATTTTCTTAACAATTAGAAAACAGCTGAAAAGGCAACTGTACGCATGCGTCATCCCGAGTAGCGTCGCATGAAATAAGTCCAGATCTATCTGAAGAAATGAATGTCGCACTATTGCCACGCTACTTCGGTGTGAAGACTTGAACTTGTTTATTTGGGATATAAAATTAGTAACGTGCAGCTTGCATCCAGGTAGCATGTCGCAAGTGGCATGCTACTTCGGTGTGAATGCTCCCTTATATTATAATAATTTTACAGGGGTTAATGAATAACACCGAAATATTTTACCTGTGTATAGAGGGGACGTAGACAAGCAGCTTTTATTAGGAGATTTTTGCTCTATGGTCTTATTCATAACTAGTCCTTAATCCATTGTCTAATGTTCATTAAAACCATAAAAGCACAAAGAAACACATTCACAATGGATCTAAAAACTTAAAAAGTCTCCTTTGAGTCTTACTCAGGTGAATACAGGTGACACTAAACTGTTGTCCAATCCTCCCATCTATAGACTACTGTCATGCACTGCCACTTGGATTGCACTGAATTTCTTTCCCAAAATCTATAGTTCGACCGTATTTCGATACCCAATCCTCCGGAATATCAAATTTTCTTACCATACTAGGCTTTCCCGGAGGTGGAAAGATTACAGAACTTTTGTTGGATATGACATTTCTGATTCAGTTCAACCACTCGTCCCCCAAATCCCCTTCATATCTATTGAGGCTGTTTTCCCTGAGTTCTATGATTTTCTGAGCTTTGTAAATTATTCTTCTTATCTTATCCCGTTCTATCCTTCCTCTACCTATACAGTCAACTCCCGATTATCCGGGATAATGGGTGGCAGCCACCTCGCGGATAAACGAAAACACGGTTAAAACAAAATTATACCTAAACACACTGTAATTGAAAAATTATTTAAAACTTACATTCACCATCAGAGGTCACAAACTGTTTCAGCACAACAATAAAACACTAAGACTATGGTACTGTATTAACAGTTTGGTTTTGGCACTTTCAAGGAATTTTTACACTTTGCTGAAATAGTCTGTTAACACTTTTTGTTTTTTGACCGCATTTTCCTTCTTGCGAATATTGGAACGGAGCCTGCGTAACATCAACTTATCATTAAGGCCCATTCTTATGATGTCCAGTTAAGTAGGAGTAAATGTTAACTGACAGTTTATTTTACGGTCGGAGTAAAGTTCCAGTAAACGCTTCTTTGTTCTTATCGTCATCTAGTTAAAGTTTACTCCCAGTTAACGCAATCAGACAAAAGTCATAGCAGTTGGTACAAGCGTTTCTCAGTTGTTTGTAGCAGTTTTCATCTGTTTTCATTGTTTGGTTTGATTTTGCAATGGATAATGAGGTTATGGCTGATATAAAAAAATAGAGACACAGCAATTTCTTTTCAAGTGAAGAGCAATTCTTCCTGAATATTATCGACGAAAAGCATCATATAATTCAAAATAAATAAGTAGGCCTAATGTGTGACCATAAGAGCAAAGCTCGGAAAGACGTATCAGAAAAAACCTCTTGAGACACATAACTTCCTCTCAATTTAATTTTAGTATACAGTTCACAGTACGGGCAGTAGTGTGCAATCAGTTCTCTTAGCCTAAAAAGGTCGCATAATTTTCGAGGCAAGACCTAAAACCTAAAAAGTTTGTGTATGAAATGTGTAGCTAATAACTACGGGACATATTACGAGATGTTTTCATATTAAAATACATTATATATAGGCCTATATATTTGATATATTACGCTTATACAATTTCTGTTAAAATCTAAAAGTTTTTAAGCTGTTTTCTAAAAAAAATAAGAAGAATAAACTCCTCCTCAAGTAAAATGGTTGTAAAAATGAAAAGAAAATTACCACGTTTCTAACCCCATCTCCAAAGGATGCAAAACCCAAATATAATCTGATGTACGGGTAGAGGAAGTAAACGGTAAAATATTGATTGTCTAAACTTTCATAATAGTTTGATCTAGTTTTCAATATTTTAAAAATCTTTTTTAAATATATTGGCATTGTTCTTCATCAACACTGACATTACGAAAGCAGCTAAATAATTTCATCTTTCCATTTTAATTCAGTTTGCGAGAAGTATAACCTAAAAAAATCCTCTGGTTAGGAGTTTACTTGTACATTTTCCTACAGTAAAGATTACTGCCAGTTAAGAGATGTTTACCAACAGTTAACGCCTAACCAGATATTGTAAAATCGAACTGTCAGTAAAGTTACCGTAAAAGTAGCCGTAAATATTTTACTGGAGGTGGTAATAACGGGCCCAAGTGAACTAGCCTCCTCTTCTAAATAATCAAACAAACAATCAAGATGTTCAAGGGCTACTCCATGTAAGTAAACAAGTAAAAAAAAAAGAGATCCGCAAACCGGTTGATCCGCACCCAGATAATCGGGAGTTGACTGTAGTAATGATGGTCTCTGCTAATATGGTACACATGATTATATCTAAGATGATCTTCCTGTACCTGTCACTTTTAGCATATAACCAAGTACACTTGGAACCCCGTTAACATGTTTTTCTAGAGACCGAAAAAAATAGACGCCTTAAACGGGAAAGCGTACTACTGAAAATTAAAAAAAAAAACAGAAGGGAATATGTAGATATGTTTTCAAAGTTGCTCAATATACCCTAAAGTGCATCTAAATGGCTCAGAATTACCCACAGTGACACACAGCAGTTTCTACGCCAATCCCGCCATTAGTTACAAGAGATTTATATTACACAAATGAATACATAGGCCTAATAATTTGATTTGAAAAAAATTCAACAAAATTTGCTGAAATTGAATGCATGAGAGCCATATTTAATGAAAAACGAGATGAAATTCACAAAAAGCATCCACTTTATTCTGAAAGATCACACATGAAACAAATTGCATTCCACAATATATTAACAAACATAAAATAACTGGAAGTGTAATTTATTGTGCAAATTTCACACGGGACAAAATGTTCATAGTCAGTCATGTTCACAGCCACAAATTGCTAATGAATTGCAATCCAATACCCACGTGAGAAGCACAATCTGCTTTTTTGGCCTACATTTCTTCAAGATTCTAATATTTTCTTCTCTACACCACGTGTACCATACGAAATTTAAAACATATTTCACTACCTCGAAAACATAAAATTATCACGATAAAAATGGCGACTAAACAGCTGATGCCGGAATATCCGCGCGAAGTCAAACTGACCAATGAGAAGCAACTGCAAAGGATCAAAATGGCTGACGTTTGGTCCCAAAGATGTATAACATCTTTGTTTGGTCCCATAGAGCAAAGGTTGAGATTTGGACACCAGAGAGTACAAGACTTCTGGCATCAAGCACACCCGAGCGGATGCGCAAACAAGGTTTGTGTTTGGCAACGTGTGGTTGGCGAGCCTAATACAAACGTACTAAGCGTGAAACCAAAACGTATTAAAGAAACATTTAAACATGTAATTATTCAGATCGGGACTGGGACTTCCAGAAATTGACGTACTATGCGGGAAAACGTCGTAATGAGGAACGTGCTAACGAGGTTCCACTGTAGTTATTTGAAGAAACTTTGAAGACATTTCGGGTCTCCATTCTCAATGCAAATTCACAATCTTAAGAGTAGCAAACTTCTGGGTTATTGGGCTATGTGAGTTTCTCCAAACAGCTACCTGTTTCATAGCCCACATTATTAGCACCAATACAAATTAATATCAATGTGTTACAGTGCTGGCGCACAAGAGGATAGAGTTGTTCCTCCTGGAATGAGCGAGTATGCGTTGAAGAGAGTTACAGCAGCAAGCACATACAAAGCTGAAGAATTAGAGGAGGTTAGTATTTTACTTTCAATTTACAGTTTCTACTCATAAAAGTATGGGAAGAAATAGGAGAGGGACTATAAAATATGTATTCACAACCACAGAATGTTCTCTCTATTGGACATTACAAGACAATTTCCTCTGACACTAGAATTAAAACCCATGACCTTTGACTTATTGCACTGCTGCTCTGGCAACTGTACGATGTAAATGTCTTAATAATAATGATTTATTTGCTTATAGACTTTTACAGGAAAAGTATCCAGCATCGTCACATTTAACATATTATTAACACTTTAGGCATTTGATACATTTTCAATAATTAGTTACAAATTACACTAATTAAATATCATTAAAAGCTAATTATAAAATTACAATTTAATGTCATATTAAATTGTATTATAATTCATTATAAAATTACACTATTGAACATTAAAAAAACACTATAACCACATTTTAAAATTCTAAAACTTTATTAATATGAGTGTCAATAGTAAATTAGTTAATTAAGCTAAAATTCATCTAACCTATAGAGACATCTTTGTATCAGATAATTTCCTTTCTGTTTCTTTTTTATTTCTATCGGTAACTTATTGTACAGTAAAATTCCCTTACTTTCAGTGAGGTAGACCATTAAGGGTAATCACTAGGAGAGAGATTCCATCTGGCGCTGTGAATCAAACTCTAGCGGCACAAAAAGTTGATCATGGGTTCATATCCCAATGTCAGAGGAATTTTTCTCCTATAATATTCTGTTATATCCAGGACTGAGTTAATTGGGTTGTGGATTATCTGCAGAATGAAAGAAAAAAGAGAAAAGGTCTCAAGTATTATAAAGAAATAAATAATGTTTTTAACTTGGGCAGTAACAATAACAAATGTATTGAACAGACAAAGTTTTGTTTATCCAGTGGGGCTTGGCATTTGTATTGCATTGTGGCATTATCAGAAATGTTTGCAACTTGAAGCTGATAGTACAGTTTTCAAGTGTACGCCATTTTAGTGGACATAGACACTGACTTGCAAAATTTATTGGGAGTGCTCACCCAGAAAAGTAAAATCACATTCAAGTTAATGTAGATTAATTATAACAGACAACATTATCACTGTATTGGCGTGAATAAAAGGCAATGTTTTTTCCTCAGAATGTGCATATAAAAACTATACTAATCTTATATGTGCAGCCTACCACTTTCAACATGAATGCAGCTGGGCATTGGAAATTCCCACGTGATGACGTGTGTCCAACCCAAGGTCAAAATCACACAGAAATTCACCGAACTTTACTGAATTTTATTTTCCTGAATTTGTGCTTCTGCTTGTACTGCACCGTTACTTCTCTATTTTCTATGCGTAAAGCTTTGTTTGACCACTGGACCATGTGGAAAAGAAAGCATCTTCATTGTCTCAATTAGTAAATAAAGGCGAGAGAAGAAGTTACGACATGAATTTCAAAATTCTCTTTTATGTGAAGGAAAATGCACTAATAAGCTATTTCATTAATTTTTTTGTAACTATCCTTTAAAAATTCATGGTCACCTCATATGTGAGGTCGTCTTTTATTTGGGCCAATGTGGTAATTTATAGCATAAATAATCGAAGTCTGAATAATCAATATAATTACTGCATTGAGACGATTGCTGCTTAGCAATTAAATTACTCAGCCTAAATCATAATAATGAACGAAATAAGTTTATTATATAAAATTATTAATCAGAATAATGAGATAAATATTAATCAATTAAGACATCACATTACCAATAACATTATAGAAATAAGTAAAATTAAACTAAAATTATTTGAACAGGTTACAGCAAAAATGAAATACGAATATAATATTTGCAATATTATATTCAGGCTGGACTTGTGTAGATATTGAAACGAGACGGATTTCCCGGAACGTAAGAATGGACTTCTGAACTGAACTAAAGAATCTCAGTGGGGTATAGCAGACAGCTATTCATAACGAAACTCACTACTATTGAACTAAAAACGCAAAGAAAGGAGAGCTTACTGACTCTATTGAAATTTAAAGGCTTAGTAAGTGGGAAGTTTTATACTCAATAGCGTTTCGGGGGATCCAGAATTGTTTCTCCGTACTGAACGCGTGGCCAGGCTTCTCCAGCCACGTGTGCTAGCATCTATGCTTGGTGAGAACAGTAACCAATGAAATAAGGGTTTGTGTCCGAAGACTCGGAAAAACAATGTAACTCAATGTAAAAATAAGTATAAGTGGCTAAAAAGCAATACGAGGCGTATCGGACTTTGAACGATGGTAGGTGGGTACACGCAGTAACTGGTATCGACACTCTCTCGTCTACGCTCTGGGTGAGCGGGACGATCTCACAGCATCCAGCTTCCGACTTAGTAGGAGTCGGGAAGCTATTAATATTCTTCGATCAGTAAATGATTTAAGTATCATCTACTGCAGTATTATTTAAATCTACACCACGAATATATTCAGGTTTGAGGTACGGCTTAATTATAGCTGAGTACCAACTTAAATTCAGTGTGTATCAAACTGTAAGTACCAGTGAATCAACGACTTTACAAGGTATTCTAGTGAATACACGAGATTAGGGAGAAAGACACCTTAATAACGAGACCCACTCATCTGAAGTCAAAGTTCACGAACGACGAGTATTTTGCAAAAGCATATTAACTGTTTTTACAACTAAAGTAAAATAAACAACACTCTTACCAGTTAACCAGTGAGTTTTGATTGCATCAGAGTATAAAGTAGACTGTTTTTAAGAACCATAATTACCCAGATTTGCCCCTTTGATACTGAAGATAATCTCTGCTTCGACTGTAGCGAAACCGTGGCTGTAATTGGTCTCGTACCCCAAATTGAGGAGGCGAACCGTTACAGCATTATTAACAATGTTACCACTCCTATTAATAAAATCTTAATGTGTGCTGCAGAAGGGTGGCCTCTTTGCAAATGTTTGCCAGCGAATTTCATTTCTGATGATGAACTCATTTGAACTCTCCTGAATAAATTCCCTTGTGACTCTCACTTATCGCATTACGTATGATAGCAACTGATGTTTTGCTGTTAAAATAAGTAAAGTGTTGTGTCAACTTAATTTGTTTAAAGGATATACCTAGTTAAATACACTTTTATCCAGTCACATACGAAACATGTAAAACTTGTGGACATACAGTAATGTTTTCAAAAATATTTTTGCACAATGTAACTAATTAGTGGTACTTACGAATATTGTTCTCGTGGATCATAACTTGACATTCCCACGCAGTCTGGTTGCTAAGAAAACAAAAGAAATCTCAATGCTGAAAAAATTACAAAAAAACACTAGTGCTGTAAGTAAAACCATCACAATACAAGCCTTTATTTTGATATATTTATTGTAATAGTACAATTTGTACAGTTATTTATGGCAATTCCTCCATTCCCACTCATGGTGTTTAGATCCAAACTACTTCTTGTAACAAATCAAAATCCTAGCTTATTATACAACTGCCTGGGATAAGATAATATGGCGACTCAGTCAAGGATACTTATTTAAAAATATTCCATCCCCAAAACAACCAACACACATGCGAATCTCTTTCTAAAATATAACATCTATCTTCAATATTGTATATAAGTAATATTTTCAGCTAATATCTCAATCTCGGCGCAAGCACCTCGTTTTTTCACACTCTTTCCTCAATCCGTATGCACCGCTTATGGAACTAGTATCGCAATATACTATTACGAATCTCTTTTTCTTATAATATATATTACTAGCATGTGCCTGCGGCTTCGCCCGCGATAATTATTTAAAAAATTAAAAATTAAGAGCATAATAGTAAAATCATAATATTTATTAACTCCTAAATCATGTGGACTACATACCACGATTAGATAGCATCGTCTGGTAAAAGCGACCTCAGATTCGAGTTTCTTGGCCCAGAAAACCTCTGTATAGTGAGATTCGTCCAAATAAAAAAACGTTTGACCATATTTAGGGCTTACAACATTCAAGCGATCGCGAAAGTTTTATTTTCAAGGTGTGACAAAAATAGACAAAGCCAACTATAATTGATTTGACATTGAAATGTATAACTGAAAACTTATGTTTTGAAAACGCAAAAAATGCACGTTTTTTGCCCGTTTTTCACTCATAACTCACGAACGAAAACTAAAATTAAAATTCCGGCTTCGCGGTGCATTTTCCAACCCTTCAGCCCACATATGTTTAAAATTTCAGATCTCTGCGTTCAGTAGATTTCCCTGGACATCGAGGACAGTTCCTTTTATTAATATACCTAGGTAGATAATATGAATTATAATGATACCTTCTCTAATTTGTCAAACATCCATTTAATTTAATCCAAACCCACCTATACCATTGGCAACAATATGTTCTGTGAATTTGTTTCGATAATTCTATGCAAAAAGGGATTAAGTATTTTAAAAAACATTTAATTTTTGGCATTTAGAATCAGAATTTTTCAAAATCCCTTCTTAGTGAGCACCTACATTATGAAACGAAGGTACTGTCAAAATTCCAAGTCTCTACCTGTTATAGTTTAGGCTCTACGTTGATTCCTGTCAGTCAGGACAAAGCCTTTTATATATATAGAGATTGCTTTTTTTTTGTAAAGATATCAATGTATATGAATAGGGAACCAACACAAAGGCCTATAATGAGGTACCAATACAAACATATTTGTAGAGACATTTGACTCATTGTATCGATGAACGAACGATGTTAAACCACAACTTCACTTAAGTACAAATATAAAAAGTTACTGCTATCAACAGATAATTTTTTAAAAATAAAATTCCATTAAAGATAAGAAATCTTGAAAAAAAACAACTGTACAATATTCTATCTATTTGGTTCAAAAGCAAAGCGATATACACCGTAGAAGAATTTTTAGAGAGTAATATACCAGAAAATATTATGGATATAAATTTGTATTCTTAGCTTTCTTGTTATTATATAAAACTATCCAAAAACTGACGAAGCCTATTGTACAAATATATTGTATTTAAAGGTGAATAAAGATTAGATTAGATTAGATTAGATTAGATTAATTTTATTTTGAGCATCGTAGTTCAACAGAAGCATATTGAAAAATCCAGCTATTATCTGATTATAAACCGATAGAAATAACTGTTACTCTTGCTTCTGTAAATTAGATAATCATCAACATTAAGTTAGTTACATAATTTGAAAACATTTTGGGAAAACGTTAATGCACTTACCGTCTTCCACACATGAAAATAAAGATTTTTTTAATTCTTCATAACAGAACACCATCATTTCTGGGCAATTCCACGGTAATGTTGACACAGATTGAAAAAATTAAAATGTTACAAATATTGTAAATTATTGCAGTTTCTCTAAGTTAAAGAGTTAAAATTTCAGAAAATATACATGTTTTATGCATTTGTCTTTTGAATGTTGACTTAAAATATAATCTTTTAGATAACTGATAGAAAACGCCAAATTTACTATGAACATGGACATTCACAATTTAGTCCAACAAATGCGGCAACTGTGCTTTCCAAGGATTCTTTTTCATCATAAAACAAAAGATAACTTAATATAGAGGGGAAATATTACTTCACTGAATTACAGATGGCAAATTAGGTAAATAATATATGGAAGGAAGTTCAATAACATACAGAAGCCGTTAGTCCGTGACAAAAAAGATGTAAAAGTTTACCTAGAACAATAAATAATGCATGTATTGTGATTATATTTTACATTCTCTGTGCACTAGTATGGAGCAGTACACCTTCACTTGGTTGCTAAAATTGAATGTTTTTTCTCCACAAATAATGGTGTCACAGACTAACAGTCACGGAGTCTCAAAATGATATATTTAACAAATATTAGAGTATTTTTAATAAAATGTGAAGGCTAGTGGAGAAAAATAAAGAATAATTAAATGTTTTGTGAACCTAACCTATTTTTACATGAAACACGTTTAATTTTCAAGAACCAAAATTTAAATTTTCTAAATTATTGAGACAAGATATAGTTACGATATTCAATAAAACGAGCTTTTCTGAAAAGTTAACACATTTTCCTTTCTTCTTTTAGACTATAAAAATGGGGAAAGACATCTGCTGAAAGAACCAAAAAATATCATGATAAGTTCAGCGATGCAACATTTGTATTCAACAACCTCATAATTGAGGATTTCAGAAGCAATATTTGGTCCAGTAATAGTGAAGACACTAATGAAAGGGTTAAAAAATAAAGTTGTTAAATATTTGCAACAGCTGAAAGAAGGCCAAAATAGTTTCAGAACTGTAAAAGATGAAGACTACTCGCCTTTCTAAAAGAATCTTCCATGCACTGACTAAAGAGACCAAACCCACATCTTCAACACGAACTAACATACTTTGAATCAATGAAAACGAGATTGAGATTATTAGACAAAAGTTTCAAGTCATGTACTAAGTGTTCCACCTCTTTGTTATGTTGTAAATGTGATTTTCTGATTTACATCCAGAAGTTAGTCCGTGACAACTTTTCATGTTAGTCCATGACACTAGTATTTCATTTTTTATTACCATTAAACTGATGGTTCATATTTTAAACAACCATATCATAAGCTGCTATATACCTACCTACTTCAAAACAAATAAAACACAATTGCCTAATGTATATCAAATCACAGAAATTTTCTGTTTTGTTCTTACAAATGTAACCTATGTCCAAAATAAGTTAGTCCGTGACAAGGTGCTATAAAGTTAAAAATATCTGTGCGTATAAATGTTAGAGAACTGTAAGATTATTTATAAATACTTAAGTTCGTTATGTATTGATCTGCATATGTCAATTTCTTCTGTGTTTAATATGTGTTGGTGTAATGGCTGCCAGTATACTGACTTTTCTCTGTGAACGTTAGTCCGTGACCATGGAATTGCTCTTCTGTATTTGTTACAAATTCACTATATTTGCAAAGTTCGTTGGTACAGTACATTAAATAGGACGTTCAATAAAATATTTATTAACCCTTTTTGATGAAATATGTATTAACACTTATTAACATACGAGGGTCATCCAGAAAGTAAGTTCTGATCACTGATAAAGAAAACAAAAATATCAATAAGTGAGAAACTTTTATTGCAATATTTACAGATACAGTGAAATCTCCGTACAACGATTACCGATATAACGCTAATACTCTTTATAACGTTAAAATATTTTGGTCCCGGCATACTTTCCTTTAAAATAATGTAAAATTCCCCTCGGTTTTACGATACTCTTAATAACGATAAACCTCCCCACTACGATTACATTTAGAATCCCCGTAAATACATTTTCCTCGGTACAACGATAAAAATAGATCGTGAAAGTCCAAATCATGAACTCCCCCGCCTCGTTTTAAGGGTGGAATCGCTTTCCTTGACCTTGATCGTGCTTCACCCTCGCTCAAGTGCACAATGGAGCAAACCAGTTGCCTGGTCGCCAGTCAGTGCCTGCACTGCACGGCAGTTTGTTTGGTGGTGTTCGCGTTGTTGTGCTTCTCTGTCAGCATGGCTTCTCGCAAACAAATTAGTATGCAGCAGAAATTAGCTGTAATGAAACAAACTGCAACATCGAAAAAGTACGGGCTTTCGGAATCTACGGTGTCGACTTTCTTAAAGAAAAGGAATGAGATCGAGGAAAAACTCAATTCAAATGCCGTGGATCCTACTAGAAAACGAAAGAAAACGGCAACATTTATTGACTTGGATGCTGCAACCTTGGAATGCTTCAATGAAAAAAGAACTTTAAACATTCCAATAAATGGACCGTTGATTTGTAGTCAAGCTAAGAAGTTTGCTACCATGCTTGGTGTGGAGGACTTCAAGGCTAGCAATGGGTGGCTTGTCCGCTTTAGAGACCGCCATGGCATAACTTTTAAGTTAATTCAATGGGAAGAGAAATCTGCACCAACAAATGACGCAAATCTCTGGTGCAGTAATGAAATGAAAAAAAATTACTGAGAAATATTTGCCAGAAGATATTTATAATGCTGACGAGACTGGGATGTTTTACCAGCTTCTTCCTGAAAAGACAATGTGTTTGCTCATAAGTTAGTGTAATAATTTAAGGGTGGAGTGAATACAGTACAGTATAGCAGTTCTTGTGTAAAAATTCTTTATTTCCTTAAATACTTAAAGCATTTCAATTATTGAAGTTGTTTCCTACATATACTACCAATATTTGAACATTTTTTGTAAATTCTCGATATAACAATATCTCTCTCTACAACAATATTTTTTTCTGGTCCCTGCGAAATCGTTGTATCGAGATTTCACTGTATTCACAAGCTACTTCTCTACATAGTTGCCACCGTTATTGAGGCATTTATCTTAGTGGTGTACCAACAGATGTATGTCCATGTCATAGGACTCTGCTGTCAATGTCTTGATCCATGAAATTTCTGCCGTCTGTACCTCAGTGTCATCGTGGAAATGTTTTCCTGCCATAAATTGCTTCATGAGACAGAAGTCACTTGGTGCAAGGTCGGGACTTGGTCGAAGATCTCCCATCCAAAGCGAAACAGCTGATTCCTTGAAGTATTGACTGTATGGGGCATTGTCATGTGAAGGCATAATGCAGTTGGTGGGAGACAGTATCAGTGCAGCCATTTTCTCCTAGCGTTGTTCAAAAACTAGTGGCGTTCCAAGGTTGAAACTCCACTCTCTACTGCTACTCAAGCGCATCCGACTAGTCGTGCCATCTCTAGATGCTGTCGGAATTTACTTTCTTTAAGAACCTCATAAAAAATACGTCCGACCAGTATGAAAAATATTTTGGTTGATACCTTACTCGTAAGCATTGATGCAGTATTGGTGTAATGACAACAGAATAATGTTATATGCTGTGTGATGATTACAAGATATTGGTCCAAAACAAAAGATTAGCTGTTAACTGCTATGAACGCTTAATCTAATGCGATCATGGTTTCTGTCTTTTCCAGATTAAACTTGGTATTGTCAAATTCTTGGCAAGTGGATTCATGGAAGATTGCGACATTCTCAGTCATTTAGTAGTGGCTGCTGCAGACCCTAGGTTCAGTGTTGCCAATGCTGCTGAAAAGGAACTAAAGAAAACTGTTGGGTAAGCACATCATAACACAAAAATGTGTACTGTCATATTTTCCATTCACATTATGCAGACTCCCTTTCTTACCATTAAAAAGTGTTATAGAAAAAATCGCAATAGAGACAAATTTTTGGGAAATATTAGGATTGTATTGTGGAAAATGTCATAAATAGATCTAGTAAGTACGTCATTGGGGTACTGAGTGTTTGTAAAGAAAAGCTCTACCAGGCTAGGTCATTAAATAAATAAATAATAATAACAAGCAAACTGGAACAACGACAACACGGCCATCTTAGGACCATGTGGAACAATCGGTGATTTTCTTGTAGAAGATCTTTTCTTTTTCTGAACTTAGGGTGGTGGTATCTCTGATTGATTTTTGTTGTCTACTTTTAATTCTTTGGTAAAGCCATTGTTCTCTGCTGTACGGGCAAGCTGAGAGCAAGCGGACTGTATAACAAGATTCATAGGACGTAACACTTCTTGAAATTGAGACTTAAACTATAAATAGATAAGCCAAACTTGCCCAATACATTTTAGATAAATTTCTCTGGTATGTAACAATTTATTGTCACAACAACAATACATACATCATGCTCAGTTCATAAATTCTGGATTCCTTGGACGTATATAATATTATTATTCATAAACACTGATGAACTTGTAGATATCACAATGTTTAATACAAATTCCTTTGTTAAAGGTCATAAATATCTTTGAGATGGCTCAATCAGTTTGATCAAAACCACAAATATATTAGTTCAATGATGAAATTACGTCCAATTGTTCCTCAAATAAATTAGGTAGTAAATGACGTACCTTTGAATTGATTAATACCACCTTTTGATAGTTGATACAGATGTTAGCCTGAGATCTTGCAACGCCAACACCAAAATGAAGAAGACCCGATGAATCACACGATGGGTGATAATAGTCCTTAAATCGTTCGAAGTCTTCAGAATCAATAAGGCATATGAAACCTTAATGTGAATCGAAGAGCTGATTGCTTCAGCTATTGAAAGTAAACCACCAGATCTATCTGATAGGTAAAGAATGGCATTGATAAGCCAAGAAGAAAACTCATGTCCTTATGAGTAGTAGTTGAATTGATTACAACGAAGAATAGGCATTTAAAGCCTAGAAAAACTAATGTCTTTATGAGACACAGTTAACTTGAATCGATGAAGAAGGAGAATGAAGCTAAAGATAAACCTTATTGGCTATCAAAACAATATAATAAAAATCTCCAGTCTTTGATTGGAAGCAAGACATAAAAAGAATAATTTTGATATTACAATACCCATACATAACAACTATTTGAAATTCATTTGTTCAATAAATAAAAAACAAGATAGCAAGCAAGGCCTGCTAAAAACGAATTACAGAAGCATGACCTACTACGAAGTAAAACATAACGGAACATATTGCCCGCAAATTATGACACTTGTGGCATAATTTTAAAAAAAATTACATGTGGAGTTATGTCACTTAAAAATAAATTAAAGAAGAGAGGAAAAGAATAAAAAATAAAAACAAACATGAGAACAAATAATTAAAATGAATTGAAAAATATTAATGCAGAGAATGACTGAATCATTCGTCATTTTCTGAGATTGGCAATGGCGCCAAATTGACAATTGGTTGCACATAAAGATTCGTGGCAGTACGAACCTTTGCAACTTGAACCAGACTGACCCCGCCAGGGTGAATTTGTCATGGTGTTTAAAGTCCTTAACGCTGGGTGGTAAGTTTTAATGTAGTCGGAATTCTCGTTGGAAACCTGACCAACGGATTCCATATGTCCCAATTTCAAGTGTTTGGACATAGAATTCCTGTAAGCATTAGCTAATACAGGATTAGAAAGAGAATATCTCTTAAGAGACGTCAATCTTGAACTCGCTTGGCGAGATGCATTAGAAACCCTTTGCAGGTTTGAATTTACTAAGGCTGAATAATGCATATCTAAGGTATTAGATTGGCAGGATAAATCATTAGGAAGTCCATTGCTAAGATCCTTAGATTTATGAAGTGTAAGTTTGTTGGACCTACGAACAGACAACCTAGGAGAAGAAGGTTGGGGCAGCTTGCCCGCAAAGTACCAACCCAGTTGAGAGTTATGAATGATGGGTAGGTTAGGAGCAGAAATGTTACCCACACAATCGATTTGCGAGAAAACCTCAACACCCAACACCAAATCTACAGAATTAGGTGTGTTGAAGTCGGGATTGGCCAGTTGAAGGTTAGGCGGAATATTCCAGTTAGCGACATTAATTGGAAACCTTGGAAGCTTCGATTCTGAAATCTCCGGAACAACAAGAGCAACAGTATTACAAGACCATCGAGTTGTTCGGGACCTGATTTCTATAGAAGCAAGCTTATGTGTGCTTACTTTAGACGACAGTATTCCAGTCAGCCTTGCTTGCTGCTGACAAGGAGATAGTTTTAAGTGTTTAAATAGCCTTTCACTGATTAAGTTACAATCAGAGCCGCTATCTAAGAGGGCAGTGGCCTCTACGGGTTGACCATTCTTGTTTATCACAAACACATTTGCAGTAGGAAGTAAGCAGCTTTGATGATTATGAGAGGCTGACATAATCCCTGCAGTATTAGATATTTGTGACTCGTTCTGAGCACTATAATCGTGAAGAAGAGTACTATGTTTCTCTCCGCACACTCTGCAAGAGAACGAGCTGCAAGCCTTGGTATGACCTCTTGAAGAGTAACATACACGACATAAATGGTTAGTCCTAACAAAATTGCTACGGCTTGCAAGACTCATTGCTTTGAAAACATCACATTGGTAGACTTGATGCGAATCCTTTTTGCAACAAATACATTTGTTGACAAACTGAGCTGATTTGCTCTTAGCCGATATAGGTTGCGAATTCTGTGAAGTTGAAGGCTGATTTTTTAGAGCTGAATCCGTCATTTGCAAGACTCGGACTCTAGTCTCCAGAAACTTAAGTAGTTCCTTGAGTTCAGGCAGTCTGTCTGATTTCAGCGATGATTCCCATTCTCTAATAATATGAACTGGGAGTTTGTCTAAGATCATTTTAGAAATAATTAAGTCGGATAAATCGACATTAGTATTTAAAGAGTGCAATGCATGCACCGTGCTTATGAAATGATCTATAAATCTTTGCAGAGAATCTGCAGAATTCTTTTCAAGAGAAGGTGGTGAAAATAATTTGTCAATGTGACTATTAGCAATCAGACGATTGTTGTCAAATCTTTCTGACAACGTTTCCCAGGCTACATCAAATGTAGCTGAGGATACAGGAATATTCTGTATTACAGTCATGACTTCTGGCGATAAGCATGATTTGAGATATTGGAACTTGTCCATGTTAGAAATATGCTTATGTTGAATGACAAGGGAATAGAATGTATCCCTGAACTCAATCCACAAGGCAGGATCGCCTGTGAATTGAGGAAGACGGATCTCGGGAAGCTTTGGGAGTGAAGGAGTCAATTCTGTAGGTGACTGGTGGACTACAGAAGCTGAGACCTGATCAGGGTCGTAGAACTGTTTATTTTTGGCAATAGCACCATTTAGACGACCTATTGCTTCATGAAAAGTCGCTTCAACTTCTCGTCTTTGAAGCTTAATGACTTCCGTCACTTCCTTAAGACTGAGTTGAGCATATGTACTCTTATATTCACTAAATATGGTTTCAAATGCATTACGCATACTGAGAGCCTTGAAATATGAAGCTTCGTCTCGTATAACTAACGTTTGAATAGCTTCAACGAAATCAATGAACTGAATTCTTGCAAAATCAATGGAATCTAGTTTATCCATAGATTCAGCTTGAGCAGCTCTTTGCTCTGCTTCTGCCCTTTCTTGTCTGGCCCTAGCTTCTGATTCTGCTAATTCTAATTTAGTCCTAGCTTCTATTTCTGCAATTTCTAGTCTAGTCCTAGCTTCTGCTTCTACAGCTTCTTGCCTAGCCCTAGCTTCTGTCTCTGCAATTTCTTGCCTAAGTTTAGCATCTACTTCTTGTTTAAGTTTAGCCTCATAAGCTGTAACTAAAGAGTTTACACGAGAAATGGCTGCAAAAACAGCCTTTTCCACTTCTTCTCTATAATCTGCTTCAGCTTCTGAATACTCAATTTGGTCAATCAGAGACTGAACATCTTCATATTTGATCAGGACTTCATTAAACTTAGCCTTACGGGCTATAATTTCATTATAAGATTCATCGTCGAGATCTGTGAACGATAGAAAGGTATTGACGTGGCGAGTGATCTGAGCCTTTATAGGAGTTCTCTTGGCTTTAAGAGCATTAATGTTTAACTCCTGATTAGCCATCTCTATAGATTTACAGCACAGATTACAATGAATATCAATAATTGCCCGCTCTTAGGGCCCAAATGACAATAAATACAATGCCCGATTACGGGTTAAGACAAATCAGTACATAAACGTCCAATGCAATGGACGTTGAAACAATACAATATCAGGTGTGATATGTATACTAGTGTAAGTGTTGCTGTCTGTGTAGGTTTTACAAGCATGTAAACTTATAACACTAGTTTAACAATAGATCCTCCAGCCTTCACCTCAAACATGCAGAAGACATGGAGGCAATAACAATATTAATTATTGTTTAGTTATTGTTATGATGAGAACAATTCTGGTATATGTTACAGTTCAATTCACCAGATAATAGTCCAGTTATGATTCAAGATTCGGCAATAGGAGTCCAATAAATGGTCCGGTAATGATTCAATTATCCGGCAATAGGAGGACCAATAAAATGGTCCGGAAATGATTCAATTATCCGGAAACCGGAGGACCATTAAAATGTACGGGCAAGCTGAGAGCAAGCGGACTGTATAACAAGATTCATAGGACGTAACACTTCTTGAAATTGAGACTTAAACTATAAATAGATAAGCCAAACTTGCCCAATACATTTTAGATAAATTTCTCTGGTATGTAACAATTTATTGTCACAACAACAATACATACATCATGCTCAGTTCATAAATTCTGGATTCCTTGGACGTATATAATATTATTATTCATAAACACTGATGAACTTGTAGATATCACAATGTTTAATACAAATTCCTTTGTTAAAGGTCATAAATATCTTTGAGATGGCTCAATCAGTTTGATCAAAACCACAAATATATTAGTTCAATGATGAAATTACGTCCAATTGTTCCTCAAATAAATTAGGTAGTAAATGACGTACCTTTGAATTGATTAATACCACCTTTTGATAGTTGATACAGATGTTAGCCTGAGATCTTGCAACGCCAACACCAAAATGAAGAAGACCCGATGAATCACACGATGGGTGATAATAGTCCTTAAATCGTTCGAAGTCTTCAGAATCAATAAGGCATATGAAACCTTAATGTGAATCGAAGAGCTGATTGCTTCAGCTATTGAAAGTAAACCACCAGATCTATCTGATAGGTAAAGAATGGCATTGATAAGCCAAGAAGAAAACTCATGTCCTTATGAGTAGTAGTTGAATTGATTACAACGAAGAATAGGCATTTAAAGCCTAGAAAAACTAATGTCTTTATGAGACACAGTTAACTTGAATCGATGAAGAAGGAGAATGAAGCTAAAGATAAACCTTATTGGCTATCAAAACAATATAATAAAAATCTCCAGTCTTTGATTGGAAGCAAGACATAAAAAGAATAATTTTGATATTACAATACCCATACATAACAACTATTTGAAATTCATTTGTTCAATAAATAAAAAACAAGATAGCAAGCAAGGCCTGCTAAAAACGAATTACAGAAGCATGACCTACTACGAAGTAAAACATAACGGAACATCTGCTATGTTTAATATTTTCTTATATTCATCCTGGAATTCCATTTTGTTAAGTGGATGTTTATTAACCTAACCACATGCTGTATTGACAACCAATTTACAGGTGTGGAGTCCAATGGAATGGGCTATGTAGATATTTCCTATCTTTTTAAAGGGGCATCCAAATGGCTCAAAATGACACACAATAGTTTCTATGCCAAGCCAACAAATTAGGATATTTTTATATTATGTAATTAAATGTAGGCATAATAATTTGATTACAAAAAAGTCTAGCAAAATGCACTAAATCTGAAGGACTGTATACAAGTCCATATATAATAAACTAGCATGTGCCCGCGGCTTCGCCTGCGATAATTATTTCAAAAATTAAAAATCAATAGCATAATAGTTAAATCATTATATTTATTAACACCTAAATCACGTGGTCTACATATAGGGTGGCCATTTCTAAAATGTCAGAAAGGAGGACACACTTCTTCGGCAATCTAGCATAGTATAAAACTTCGGGCATGGGCGGCTGGACAGCAGATATTACATGGTATAATCCTGACTAATTTCAAACTCAATAACTGCATTTATATAAAATAAATGATTATACACTGCAAAAAGGGATTTTCATCTCTATTTAGGCTATATTTTTGTCCTTTCTTTGCCATCCGCAGGAGGTTTTTGTTGGTCAGGAATTCCTTATACATGAAATTACACTCTTCCGAAAACAAATTTTATTAATACGCTTTACCGATCCATCAGAGTCTCAAAAAGGGGGACAAATCAACGTCCGGCATAAAACCGCGCCGGATGGAGGACTGCTTAGCAAAAAGCCTTACAGTCCGGCCAAAATCCGGACGTCTGGCCACCCTGTCTACATACGACGATTAGATAGCGTCGCCTGATAAAAGCGACCTCAGATTTGAGTTCCTTGGCCCAGAATACCCCTGTATAGTGAGTTTCGTCCAAATCGAACAATGTTTGACCATATTTAGGCCTACATTGATTATCCCTCTTTGGTGTAGGTTGGAAATGTCTTATGTCTAAGGGACTTGACATTCTAAACAAATGAATCGTCCAGGATGAACTTACAAAATCAAGCGATCGCCCGCAATAATTATTTTAAAAATTAAAAATTAAGAGCATAATAGTGAAATCATTATATTTATTAACACCTAAATCACGTGAATTACATACCACGATTAGATAGCGTCGCCTGGTAAAAGCAACCTCAGATTTGAGTTCCTTGGCCCAGAAAACCCCTGTGTAATGAGTTTCGTCCAAATCGAACAACGTTTGACCCTATTTAGGCCAATATTGATTATCCCTCTTATAATAATCATAATAATAATAATAATAATAATAGTAATAATAATAATAATAACAACAACAACAACAACAACAACAACAATAATAATAATAATAATAATAATAATAATAATAATAATAATAATAATAATAATAATAATAATAATAATATTAATAATAATCTTCTTCGTTGTAGGTTAAAAATTTTACGTGTCTGCATGCCTTGACATTATAAACAAATGAATCGACCAGTGTGAGCTACAACATTCAAGCGATCGCGAAAGTTTCATTTCCAAGGTATGACAAAAATAGCCAAAGCCAACTGTAATTGATTTGACATTGAAATATATTACTGAAAACTGATGCTTCGAAAACGCAAAAAATGCATGTTTTCTGCCTGTTTTTCACTCATAACTCGCGAAGGAAAGCTAAAATTAAAATTCCGGCTTCGAGGTGCACTTTCCGACCCTTTAGTCCATCTATGTTTAAAATTTCAGATCTCTGCGTTCAGTAGATTTGGCTGGGCATCACGGACAGACAGACGGAGGAAGACAGACACTTCCTTTTATTAATATAGATAAACAAAAAACAAAAAGAGAAAAATTAACTATATTTATTTTATTTTGAAAACATTAAACATGAATCAAGTTGCATTCTATAATCTGTTAACAAAAATAGGCATAATAACTGAAAACATAAAATATCACACATGCTGAAACCTTCAGTAAGCCAAGTCATGTCCACAGCCACAAGTTGCTAATGAAATCCAATCCGATATCCATGCGAGAATCACAATCCACTTCTTATATTTGTTCTAACCTAATTTTCTTCTGCACACTACACGAACCATAGGAAATTTAAAACCTTCAATATTTCACCTCTTTGGCAAACACAAACACAACAAAATTATCATGACAAAAATAGCGGCTAAACAGCTGATGAATGAACATCACCATCTGCTGCTGGAGAATCTGTGCTGATTCAGAATGACCAGTGAGAAGTAACTACAGTGTAAGATCAAATTGGTGTTTACAAAGACCAAGCTGACGGTTGGTCCCACAGAGCAAAGACAAAAACCAGAGAGCACAAGAATTCTGACACTGAGTATACGCGGTCAGATGCGCAACCAAGGTTCATGTTTTGTAACATGTGGTTGGTGAGCCAAATGTGAACGTACTAAGTAAGAAACCAAAATGTGTTAGAGCAGCGTTTCTCAATCCTTTTGAACCTGAGGACCTCTAAAATGTTAAAAAACTTTACGGATCCCTAATTTTGCATCCCATTTTTAAAAGAAGGCCTATATTCTTAATATTTGGGGTATTAATTATAGGTCATTATAACGAAATATGTTAAAAAATTTTACTTCTTTACTTTCCACTTGCTTTATGATATTTTTTAATTATGTCTGCGGACCATCTGCACACCAGTGGTCTGTGGATCATAGGTTGAGAAACGCTGTGTTAGAGGAACATTGAAACATGTAAATTTATTTTTTATTTTATTTTATTTTATTTCATTTCTGCAAATCAAATACAAATATAAAAATACACAAATAAACAAACAAAACATTTACAAATTTCAAAATTAAAGTACAATACTTTTTAAGAAAAGAAAAATAAAGAAAAGAACCAAATATTTATTTAGTAATACACCCGAATGAGCAAACTACTCGTGCTTGGGTGTAGTTTCAGAACATCAGAGTGGAGAAAGAGGAGAAACAAAAAACAAAGTGAGAAAGAATGAGACACTTACAAAAAGAGGTGAAAAATGTTAAACAGAGCTAGAAAAAGAAAAGACAAATTTATAAAAAGGAGACAAAAAATATTAAACACAAATACATACAATAAATAATAATAAAAGTAAATGACTTAAAGCTAATAAAATTACAAAAAATGTTTTACATACTTATTAAATTTAAAATTTGGGGTAAACTGCGAGATCGGGGTATCTACTGATCATAGAGTTATAGAAGCGGGGACCAAAATTAATGCTATGGTTTAATCCTGCTGATGTGAGACATTTGGGTTCTGATAGAGGTAGCTTATTATTTCTTCTAGTGCTGTATGCATGATCACTGTATGTGTATTTTGCACAATGTTTGTGAAAATATTTTAATAAAGAAAATTTGTAGAGTTGGTCAAACGTATAGCCCAGTCAAATGTTACATCGGAACTTACATTAAATGGGGTATTAATGATTTTTGGAGGGGAGTTACGGACCATTACTGGGATCACAAATCCAGATTTGCAACCCTCAGAAACCTGTGCTCGCTGAATGGCGGTCGAAATAAACCGGGTTTTTCGGACTTTTCTCGGTTTTTCAACTATATCTCCTAAACTATGCGTTTGTTGAAAATAATAATTTTTAGCGTTTTAAAAGTAAATTAAATTTTCTAAAATATGAGATCAAAATCGTTTTTGTAAGTTATATAGTTACCGAGATACGTCTTTTCAAAGATTAGCATTTTTTTCCAAAAAATTAAAATTTTAAGTTTTCTTCGTGTTTTGAACTGAATACCGAAAAAATGACACGTCCTACAGAAAAGTCAAGAGAACAACAGTTGTAGGAAATTTAATAAGCTTTAATATGAGCTATAACTCGTTCTTGTGGCTTTGATAGTCTCGTTATAAATGACAAAAACCGAAAATATGAAAAAATGCTTTTTTGGGTGAAAGTTGAATAACATAGTTTCCTCCACCAACAACTTAATTCTTTTGTAACATGTTGGCGGATAATGTCTTATAACTGTGTATAGAAACTATTTGTGTGTATATGTGTCTATGGGAGATGGATTTTGCCATAAAAAAATATTTAAGCAGAATATTTCATAAAAATGTATTTACTTTTAAACCAACAGGCATATTTAAACCATGTGTGAGGTTCCAGGTATGGGATGGTATGGGAAGTCGAGGGTGGGGTAATGTCTTCATCCTTACTTGAAGAACTGTCATTTTGGGGTGTGGGCACATTGCGGCAGAACTTTTCCCTTGCAGAAAGTGCACAAAACTGAGCATTTCCGCCTAGTTTTGCGACAGCTGCAGCTCCCAGCGCAGCACATTTTGCACTTGCACGAGATCAGTTCCCCGTTACTGACAAAATAGTTTCTATTAGCAGTGGGATTGTTGGAGGCTATGAAGTCAATTGTTAAATTGTCAAGGAACCGGGAACAGAAGGCGTGGTTAACATAGAAAACCAAACATTTGGGAAAGTTGGATTCAAACGTAAAGACAAAGTTGTTACTTTCGTTGCAAGTTGTTACCTTGGCAATCGTCAATAATTCCATACAAGTCACTAATAAGAAGATTGAAGTTGACCCTCTCACAATATTTCAGCCTTTTAGCATTACCATAAAAATCTGACGAAGAGTTGAAAGCCCGCTGCAAGTATGAATTGCCCCCTTACCCAGTGTCTCTTTTCAACGAAACTGGAGTGAGGAAGGGAACTAAGGCAGCTCTATATTCGTGTTTCACATCCCTCACTACCAACATCTCCCGAGACGCCAATATCCACATCATGCTCGATGGTGGCTACTTGCTCCACAAATGTGTGTGGCATCAAAACGCATCAGTGAAGACCGTCATTGACGGCTACATTCATTTTGTGAAAAACCATTTTGGGACAGATGTAATCCACTGTCTTCGAAGGATATCCGGAGGACGCCTCTCAAAAAAGTACCAAAAGTGCCGAAGGTCTCAGACGATACTCCGCCCTCAACTGCAGTGACATTGTCCTATCAGCTTCAACTACCTTCAACATCACACAAGAGAAGTTCTTATCGAACGACACTAATAAGCATAGACTGATAGAGCTACTGAAAACTGGATTTGAACAGCACGGTGTTGAGGTGACAGAAGACGACACTGACGCTGACATTGTTAGAGCTGCCATCACCAAAGCTGACTCTTCTGAGAAGGTTGTAATCATCGTGGAAGATGTGGACCTGCTTGTGTTATTAGTTGGTTTGAGTTCCAAAAAATACATCTACTTTCAGAAGAGGTGAGCCAGACGTCCAATATTCATCTACATCGTTCACCACCGGGAATTCTTACTACTCTCCCGGGCCCCTTTCAAGCAGGGGAAAACCAAATTTGTCAAACCTTCCTCAAGACCCCAGCACTATTTAAGCAAGCAGAAGTCTTCCTCCACCCAGATGTGAGTTACGATGAAATAGCTGCAGCTGGGGAGTAGTATCTCGTCGCAGTTTATGAAGGAGCGACTGACAGCACCCTCACCGACCTGTCAGCCAAAGTCAACCTCGCCCGTTTGTCATCAACCACAGATGCTGCAAAATATCATGCTTATTGTATGTATCACCAGGTATGTCCATATACATTTCCTATCATTATGTTCTTAAATTTCGTTGTTCACTTATACACTTTTATTGTACACCGTGTGTATGCTTTGAAATATTATAGAATAACTAATTTTCATTCTACTTTTTCGCAGGTACAAAAGTGGTTGGGGTGGAAAAAACTCACGGATTGGGGTGGAAGTTGGACGAGTTGGGCTTACTCCAATTGCAATGGAAGTTAAACGAGCCCCTCAAACTCTTCTGCAACTGATCTCGTGCAAGTGCAAGATGGGCTGTGCTGGGGGCTGCAGCTGCCGCAAAACTGAGCTGAAATGCAATGTGCTCACACCCCAGAATGACAGTTCTTCAAGTGAAGATGAAGACATCACCCCACCCTCGACTTCCCATACCAGGAACCTCACACATGGTTTAAATATGCCTGTTGGTTTAAAGTAAATAAATTTTTATGAAATATTCTGCTTAAATATTTTTTTCTGGCAAAATCCATTTCCCATAGACACATATACACACAAATATTTTCTATACACAGTTATAAGACATTATCCGCCAACATGTTACAAAAGAATTAAGTTGTTGGTGGAGGAAACGATGTTATTCAACTTTCACCCAAAAAAGCATTTTTTCATATTTTCGGTTTTTGTCATTTATGACGAGACTATCTAAGCCACAAGAACGAGCTATAGCTCACATTAAAGCTTATTAAATTGCCTACAACTTTTGTTCTCTTGACTTTTCTGTAGGACGTGTCATTTTGTCGGTATTCAGTTCGAAACACGAAGAAAACTTAAAATTTTAACTTTTTGGAAAAAAAAGCTAATCTTTGAAAAGCCGTATCTCGGTAATTATATAACTTACAAAAACGATTTTGATCTCATATTTTATAAAATTTAATTTACTTTTAAAAAGCTAAGAAATAATATTTTCAACAAACGCATAGTTTAGGAGATATTGTAGAAAAACCGAAAAAAGTCCGAAAAACCGGTTTAATTCGACCGCCATTCATCGAGCACAGGTTTCTGAGGGTTGCAAATCTGGATTTGTGATCCCAGTAATGGTCTGAAACTCCCCTCCAAAAATCATTAATACCCCATTTAATGTAAGTTCACACATTTTTTTTGTAACATTTGACTGGGTTAATAAAAACATTAAATAAATGTTTTATTAATAAATATTAATAATAAAATAAATATTAATAAATAAATAGTAGGGATGGGTCGATACCAGATTTTCTTGATACTCGATACTGATACATGATTTTTTCCTTGATACTCGATACTTTGATACTCGTTACCATCAACATTTTTCCAGTTTCAATAAATAGGTAAGTTACATTAAAAATTAAAAGTTGAGAGAACTGCGTAATACTAACTAAATTAATTAAGTGTGCATATTTAATGAGACCAAATTTAATATCATCAGTAGCCTATAATTACTTTTAAACTCTATATTAAAACTAAACGTTTGTTAGGAAACGAAACAATTAAGAAACTCTTCTGTTTGGATTTTAAAAGTCGAAAAGTCTTTATTTATGACTAAACAAAAGCCACAGAGTGGTTTTCTCCATTTCAAGGAGAAATAGAAGGATTTACTGTATTTAGTAGACTACTAAAAGCAGAAAGAGATACCGCATTTCCTTAAATTGCAGAATTACCAAAGTATCGAAAAAGTACCGAGCGAGTTTTCTGAAGTATCGCTCGATGCCGATACCATGCAAGTATTGAGAGTATAGAGGTGTCGAAAGTATCGAGGACCCATCCCTAGTAAATAGTAAGATTGCAACTGGGATAATGAGGAACTGTATTTGTTTTCTAGGTTACTAGACTGGCGCAATGTGAATATATCGGCGCCCCTGTACTCGCTGTTCCTGGGCACCAAACTTTCATCAACAAATACCATTAAACAAGAACACCGACGGATGCCAGCAAGCACAAGCATGCGTCTCAAGATTTTACCATATCTGTCTATGTCAAGAGGACCAGCGCTCATGTTCCCTGCGTGTATACAAGTACGTGTCATTGTTGCTACTTTTCTGCTTCTTACTTTTTTTCTGTATTTGAAATTGCCACCTGACTCACAGGCATCGTCACAATTAATTAGCTGTTGAGACTGATTGGTATAAACTTGTTCGATGTTTATTATTATTCTGTTTATTTATTCTGGCAGAGCTAAGGCCATTTGGCCTTCTCTTCCGCTCTACCAGTAAAAAAAAAAAAAAACTACATTACAATTACATAACACAAATACATAATATTACAGATAATTAATTAATACTTAATACTTAAATACCAAGAACTAAACATAGTTACAATTTATAAACTAGAGTGCTATAAAACATTAAATTACAAAAGAAAATTACAAAATTAAATTACAAAATTAAATTACAAAATATAAAAATACTAAAGAAAATAATTAGGATTATAGCCTAAGATATCTAAAATTATACTAACGAATACTAAAGAGAAAAACGTATAGTTTAATATAAAAAATAGCTCCAATTAAGATTTCTAGTTACTACGATGAAAAACAAAACTAAATTACATGGTTTAAAATTAATATGTTAACTTCTCTCTGAAATTTACCAAGAGTTCGACAGCCTCTGACCGTGCGGGGGATGGAATTCCATTGGCGAGCTACTGATACAGAGAATGAGGATGAATAGGATGAAGAGCGATGGAGAGGAATAGAGAGTACATGACTATGTTCTGATCTTGTATTTAGGGTGTGATGAGCAGACAGGTTAAGGAAGCGGCTAGATAAATATGATGGTGATGACTGTGAAACATGATACATTTTAATCAACTTGCTAATCACAGCTGTTTGTACTTGAATGAATTAATTCCCTCTTATATAATTGTCTATACCATAAATAAACAGTGCAAAGTATCATGTTGCACAAACTTTCTTACGTATATATGTTAAGATTGGAATTGTTGAGGATTTTAGATAAATGAAAGAAAATGGTACAATTAATTTTTAAAGTATGTAGGCCTACCATCTCCATAAATGATGGTGATAATATCACATGTTTAGGTTTATCAATTGACTCTTGTAATAAGTTAATTCTTTTCTGTGTATCTGTTTATATTGTTCTTTTAGGGTTTTATCAAGTTTCTGAATAAATTTTATTTTTATGTATGTATGTATATTTCCTTTTACACAAACAAAGGCTAAACATTTTCTGGAGCAGTCCCCATACCAATTTTAGCCACAAGCCACCACTGAGTATAATGTTATTGAGTGAGATTTAATGCTAACAGCACCATATTACCAAACTGTGCATACAATATTTGCTTCTTGTCATAACCAGGGTTGTTATGAAAAAAGCCGGCCTGATTTTAACCGGCCGGTTTTAACCGGTTTTATCCACTTGAAAAAAGCCAGGCAATTTTATCCGGATAAAATCAAATTGAATAAAAATAATGGAAGTTTCTTTCATGTTTTTATTTCCAAACATCACAAATTTAAGTTACAAGCTCAGAACCTGTAGTAGGCCTACTTAGGACTACTGAGTGCAAATGCAGAGCTACCAGTTTTATCCACATGAAAAAAGCCGGGCCGGATAAAATCAAATTGAATAAAAATAATTCAAGATTCTTTCATGTTTTTATTTCCAAACATCACAAATTTAAAAGTTACAAGCTCAGAACCTGTAGTAGGCCTACTGAGTGCAAATGAAGAGCTACCAGTTTTATTCACCTGAAAAAAGCCAGGCCGGATAAAATCAAATTGAATAAAAATAATTGAAGTTTCTTACATGCTTTTATTTCCAAACATCACAAATTTAAAAGTTACAAGCTCAGAACCTGTAATACTTACTGAGTGCAAATGCAGAGCTACCAGTTTTATCCACTTGAAAAAAGCCAGGCCGGATAAAATCAAATTGAATAAAAATAATTGAAGTTTCTTACATGCTTTTATTTCCAAACATCACAAATTTAAAAGTTGCAAGCTCAGAACCTGTAGTAGGCCTACTTAGGCCTACTGAGTGCAAATGCAGAGCTACCAGTCTTATCCACTTGAAAAATGCCAGGCATTTTATCTGGATAAAATCAAATTGAGTAAAAATAATTGAAGTTTCTTTCATGTTCTTATTTCCAAACATCACAAATTTAAAAGATACAAGCTCAGAACCTGTAGTAGGCCTACTGAGTGCAAATGCAGAGCTACCAGTTTTATCCACTTGAAAAAAGCCAGGCATTTTATCCGGCTAAAATCAAATTGAATAAAAACAATTGAAGTACCTTTCATGTTTAAATTTCCAAAGATCACAAATTTAAAAGTTACAAGCTCAGAACCTGTAGTAGGCCTCAGTTTTATCCACTTGAAAAAAGCCAGACATTTTATCCGGCTAAAATCAAATTGAATAAAAATAATTGAAGTTCCTTTCTTGTTTTTATTTCCAAACATCACAAATTTAAAAGTTACAAGCTCAGAACCTGTAGTAGGCCTACTTAGGCCTACTGAGTGCAAATGCAGAGCTACCAGTTTTATCCACTTGAAAAAAGCCAGGCATTTTATCTGGCTAAAATCAAATTAAATAAAAACAATTGAAGTTTCTTTCATGTTTAAATTTCCAAAGATCACAAATTTAAAAGTTACAAGCTCAGAACCTGTAGTAGGCCTCAGTTTTATCCACTTGAAAAAAGCCAGACATTTTATCCGGCTAAAATCAAATTGAATAAAAATAATTGAAGTTCCTTTCTTGTTTTTATTTCCAAACATCACAAATTTAAAAGTTACAAGCTCAGAACCTGTAGTAGGCCTACTTAGGCCTACTGAGTGCAAATGCAGAGGTACCAGTCTTATCCACTTGAAAAATGCCAGGCATTTTATCTGGATAAAATCAAATTGAGTAAAAATAATTGAAGTTTCTTTCATGTTCTTATTTCAAAACATCACAAATTTAAAAGATACAAGCTCAGAAACCTAAAATTGTATTTAGTGTAATTTAATACAGTGAGTCTCATGCAAGAGTTGGCCAATGACATGGGTTTCTGCGTCGCGGCGGGTTACAGCAAATAAAGTCGTGATCGGTGTAATGATTCAGGTTCTCACATTTACAGTTAAAATTGCAATGAAAATAACCACGTACCTCATCACAAGAGATGTTAAAAATGTTCTGCTCTTGCATCTACACAATACTGGCACCATTTTAGGAAATTTTCTTTTACGCGCATTAAGTTCATCTTCCGAAATAGAGTTAATTTTTCTTGTTGAAGTTTCCCCATAAATAATAGTCACATGCTGTTAGAAGAACTTAAAAACAATATCACAAGAGAAATTAACTCTGTCTCGGAAGCTGAAATTATGCGTGTGAAAGAAAATTTCCTGAAAAGATGCCAGTATTGTGTGGATGCAAGAGAAGAACATTCCCAGGAGCTCTTGTGATGAGGTATGTGATTATTTTCATTGTAATTTTAACTGTAAATATGAGAACCTGAATCATGACACCAATCGCGGCTTTATTTGTGTAGATATTTCACCCGATTGCTCGGGAGTTGGAGCTGTGCCCGCCGCTTCGCAGAATCCCACGTCATTGGCCAACTCTTGCGTGGGACTCACTGTACCACTTCACTGTGTAATTCCCAGCAATAGTTAATTACCGTATTTACTCCAATATAATGCACCCTCGAATTTAATGCGCACCCTGATTTTGAAACTTAAAATCATAAAAAAAAGAGTTTGTTAGCGAATGTAATGCGCATCAATAGGATATTTTATTTGGAATTTTGTCTTAGTATTTATAGAATAATGAACCGACACATAAACATTTACAGTTAACTGCCAGTTTTAGGCCTACAAGTAGATCTATAGGCATGGCTCATCAATATTCACTAATGTGTTCATCACTGGAATCCTCGGAGGTGCTTATTTTTATTGCTAAATGGACAAACAAAATGTTAAATGCATGTTTCACAGTAAAAGCTGATACCACTCTTAAATGAGTTTAAAATCGACAATGCACAATATTCCACATTTGCACTATAGAACTGACAAAAACTATTTTTTCATTATGTTTCAGAAATTAAATTTTATATGGTGTAGGGTAACGATAAAATGAACGAAGTCGAGAATTATAGCAGTGCCTTGTTATGTAGATCAATATTACCTCCGACCTACGAAACGGATTTGTACTAGAATTTAACGCACACCTCAGTATTGAAATCTACAAATGGACAAAAATAGGGCACGTTATATTCAAGTAAATATGGTAAATTCACCATTCATCATAAGACTTGCATATTTGCTTTATTCTGCCTGTTGATGTATACAAGCTTCTGGGCTTTTTCATTGCCTAGTCCGTTTCTCAATTTTGTTTGTATTAACCCAAATGAAGAAAATACTCTTTCGATTGATGCAGAACTGGCTGGCATACGATGTAAAGATTCTATGGCTTTACAAAATTCCAGCGATAGGTGATTACGCTTCAGATTTGTGTAATTGATAGAGAAATAAGTATAAAAAATCCCTTTAGGTAGGCCTACAGGGCACAGGCTGAGGTAGATTTCATAGTGCTTTTTATGTATTTATTGGGGTAAGTGTAGAATAAAAACTGAAATATTTTTTTTATAAAAAGAGAGTTGTTATTTATGTATTAATTGATATCTTTTATTATTTCATTTTTAATTTGGCCAAGGATTATTGTTCTAAAGATATTTAACTATTATTTTTAATATTTCAAACTTTATTTCATTGGTAATTTTAGCCTCAGTTGGTCCTCATGAATTCATTTCGGCATGCCTATTGGCTGAGGTATATTTTAAAGTGTTTTTGACTTTCAAAAATTCAAATCTCTCCTTATATGAGCGCTATTGAGAAACTAGTTGTTGATTTAGAGATTACTCATCAAGAGCTCTTCAACGATACCCCACAAACATGGTTTTAAAAATTTTTAATTTCCACCCTCACCCCATAACCACTGAATCATTGGTGTCTAATTTATGCATACTAAGTTTCCCTGTAAACCCCATAGGGCCCTAAATATAATTTTTTCAATATTTCAACCCGCTCCCACCTCCCCCAACCAGGAAAAATTTATTTTAGCCGGCTAAAATCATGATTTTAACCGGCTAAAATTGAAAAAAACCGCTGGTCAGGTCTTTTTCAATTTTAGCCGGCTTTTTTACAACCCTGGTCATAACAGCGGTCATTGTGTGTGTCTCCATGCACTTGTCTAAGTTACCAATGCACTGTTGAATTCTTGTGAATGACGTCTTCATAATATTTAGTTATGGTAATCAAATTCCAAAAAAGTCCTTATCACATTATCTCAATTTCAATTTCAATTTTTTGCCACTTTTTCTACGTACATGTGAGAAGGTAAATAGGAAGTAAAGTATTCCCTTTATAACAGATCATGGAGTTTTTAGAAGAATGATGAAGGATGATGAAGGATGGATAATAAGAACAAATGGGGAAATAAAAAGGATTCTCACCTGTGAAGACACAGTGAGATTTGTGAAGTCCCACGGTAAGACAAATATTTCAATTCCGGTGGCGAATGTATTGAAAAATAGCTGAAGACTGGCTGGTCTATTGCAATAAATATTTCCTTAAAATTGTGTTTTTTTTTCTGTAAACAGCCTCAGGAAAACAAACTTTGTGGACGGCCCTCATATATATGCATCAGTAGCATGGCCATCATTGATAAGCGGTGTTAGGGGTGAAAGGGTTAAAAATGAGTTTCTTAGAGCTGGAATTGAACATGGTTCTTATGTGATTCTGCACTTAGTAAACCTTGCCATGTTATATTTTTTTCTGTTACAGGTGTTTTTTGATGCTCTCTTTGGAAGCAACACAAATCCAAAATTAAGGAACCTGGGTTTACAGTTTGCTATGATCATCATATCTAGGTTGGTATCACTTATTTGTAATAGGTTGACATGCATATTCATGTTTCCACAGATATAAATACACTAGCTTAAAAAGCCCGGTGAAGCCCAGATTATGTATTTTGCATGTAATTCAAAATTAAGTTACGAAGGACTTTCGATTTTCAAACTCTAGATCCTGATATAGGTGTCTAGAATTAGAATTAGAATTGCCATTAGGCCTTCTCTTCCATTCAACCAGGATTATTACAACTGAATTTTACAATAATGCAATAGAGAGTATGATAAGAGTACAATATAGTTACAGAGTGTCTAGAGTTTGAAATGACGAAGTACAACTTATCACAATCTATTCTGTCAGAAAACGTTAGATATAGCTTTTTATTTTTCATACAGGACTTAGAATTTTACACACCACACCTGGTAGGAGTTGAAGAAGAAGAAAGAGAATTTCCGCTCACATAACATTTACTGTCTTTAAGGGATATTTTATTTCCCACTCTCGCATTCCCATACATCCGTTGCAGGGCTGAAGTGGTAAGAAAATATCACTTTCATACTTTCCTCCTCCAAAACCTCAGGCATAATAATTTACTGTGCACATAGAATAGAAAATGTGATCCTATACTGTATCTTTTTACATGCATAGAGCTTACAATAAACATCCTATTTCTCAACTAAAACAGCCTACTGCAATGAACACTGTATTAGTGGGTAGAATTTTTTATGACTTCTGACATAGATAACGCTGAAAATGCTCTCCTTGCTATACAACCCTAATACTACCCATCCCTGAATAATACCAGCACCCACATTTTTCGAAAGGAAATTTGAGAAAAAATCCATAGGCCCATAAATAAAATTATTTTGCCAGTTTTATTCTTAATTAAACAGTTATAATTAACATTACATATCATAAAAGAATTAAATATGGTAGGCTAAATTAACGTGCATGGTAACAGCCAGCCGAAATCTCACAGTCTTATGCACACAGTGTACACTTTCAACAACACCACCACTTTCAATTTGTGAATTCAGCCATTCAGCGGGAATCCACACGTGATGACGTGTATCCGACCTGAGGTCAAAGTCATGTGGAAATTCACCGAACTTTTCCCGAATTAGTGCTTCTGCTTGTACTGTACTGTTACTTGATTGGTGTCTCTAAATGTAAAGCTTTGTTTCATCTTCAGTCATGGTGGACCATGTGCATTAGAAACGATTTTCTTTGTCTCATTTTCCTTTCATTACACCTTCGCTACTGTTATACTATACTGTGAAGCTACTATAAAGCATCGTGTTATATTGAACCAATATGGTACAAAATGTTGAAATTCATATGAGAGGAGACCAGTATTCAAATAATGCCCGCACCCAGTTTTTCGCTCGAGATTTTTGGAAAAAAAAATGTGGGTAGTATTTGAGTATATAGGGTATTCTAAATCAAAATGTAAAGTGAGAATATGATATTGTCCATGTCCAGAGTAGAGAAAGTTATGTGACGCATTACACCTGATATTTATATACGTGGATTTCACTTTAAATAAACTGCAATTATTCACAACTACAACTAGATTTATTATTTATGTCTGTATTGCAAGGGAGCCCTGACAAGAATGGTTTAGGAGGTATAAGGAAGTAAATAAAAGCAAATACTATAGAGGACAATACCGGACACTTACTGGTTTGGCAGTGGAAAAATGGGGAACAGATTTTGCAGCACTCCTGATGACACAACCTGCAAACTTGGGGGCAAATTAAAATATTCAAAACACATATAAATTGCATTGTTTTATTGTTTCACCAAACATTAAGGAACCAAAACACTGTTTAAGTAATTATAAGAATAATAATGAGCAAACAAAACACAGAACTTCCGAAATGGTTATCAAAATATCAATGAAAACACAAATATTTCAACTTAGCGGTTGCTAACAACAACAACAACTTTCTCTTTTCTTCAATGTTGCTTTTTTGTTTTAACTTTTTAGGTCATTTATTTCCAAACCAATATTTTTTTCTGGACCATAGATAGATAGAAAAATTATATCCCTTATACATAACATGCCGAGGTTGGCTACTTCGGTTCCTCTAATTGAAATTGTTTGATATCTTTGTATCTAGTTACTGCATCTGTATTCAGTAGTAGCAGGTTGGCCCGCTAGATGGTGCTCAAGATATTGTCCCTCGATATATCACAAAGTGTCCTGTATTTTCCTCTATAGTATTTGATAAAAGTGACTACATTTCCTTCCTAACCTACAAAACCACCAGCAGCCAACCTGCGATTATCTGAGAAAAGAATCCAAATCCAAAACTATCCGAGGTAAACACCCATTAAACCACTTTGAGGCCGCAGTAGCTTCAAATAAACTGATGAATTTTGAAATACGTCATTTGGATTACATTAAACCTATGCTACATAAGTGTCTTCAGTGGTAGCAACTCGATAGATGTAAAAGTTTTATTAGTATAATTTTTTAATGTAATGCTGTTTCAGTGCCAATCTCCAGTATCTGACGCCAGTGGGAGGAGTTCTGTTGTCAGGCCTGCTCAAGCTCATCTCTGACGATGACGTATCTCTGAGGAAACTGGCCTACATTGCCATAGGCAAGCTAGGCTGTAGACTTCCACATCTTGTTAACAAAGATCTGGCGTTACTCCAATCACTGTTTGATGCCCTGACACAGGTGAGTCTGGTCTAAGTTCACTTTTGATCCTAGTTCATATGTGAGCGCTTATACAGCTGTGACCATTGTGAGTGTTTTTTGAAGTGAAACTTCTTTAGCTGCGGTAGTGGTAACTCGAGAGCTTGTGTAACGCTCAAATTCGTCACGAAATTAGTGAGGTGTGACGGAAAAGACTGCACAGAAAACAACTCAATGATTAAGCTTATCCAAAATTTAAAAAAATCTAAAAATCCAAAATTGAAAAATCGAAAATCCAAAAAGTAAGAAAATTCAAAGATCCAAATATAAAAATTCCAAAATAAAAAAATCCAAAATTCCAAAATTAAAAAATCGAAGATCTAAAATTAAAAAGTCCAAAAATCCAAACTTTAAAAAATAAAAATTCCAAAATTAAGAAAGCCAAATATCCAAAATTTAAAAAATAGAAAAAAATTAAAATTAAGGAATTCAAATATCCAAAATTTAAAAAAATAAAGTATCCAAAATTCAAAAATTCAAAATCCAAAATGTAAAAATAAAAAATCGAAAATTAAAAAAATCCAAAATAAAAAAAAATCAAAGATCTAAAGTTTAAAAAATCCAACATTCCAAAATTAAAAGAAAAAATTTATAAACTCCAAAATTAAAAAAGTTCAAAAACCCAATATTAAAAAATCCAACAATTCAAAAATCCAAAATTTAAAAAATCCAAAAATTAAAACAATTTTATTTCTGTTGCGTGGTGTTCTATGCACACTTTTTTTTTTTTCGTATTCTTCAGTGTTGTGCTAAAGGAAGGGAAAAATTTACCAGTATTAAAAAAAAAAAAAGAAAGAAAGAAAGAAAGAAAAAAAAAGGGATCATTTTTATAATTTTTCCCTAGGATGTCCTGGTTGAAATTGTGTTGGGAAAATATAAAAACATTATCGAATCCAAAAAGACATATGCAAAAACATCTGTTGAAAACCAAAATGTATGGAAAAATATTGCCGCAGATTTCAATTCTGGCAATATAAACCAGCCTAATTGGTCTTAGCAAACATTAAAGTTCGGTATAGGAACATAAAAAAGAGAACGAAGAAAGTATTTGATCTAGAAAGTGGTAGAACAAGGGAGCCCAAGGAAATTCATCATTTTTATAGTCCGAAGATATATCAGAGTAACCTGACATATGTACGTAATAGCTTGAAGTCGGTGAAATTTGTGAGATGTGGTAAAGCGAATCATTCTCAATTTGACAGATGTTATGCAGAATTTCATTTTACTTCCCATTGCAACATAACACAAATTTTACATAATAATACGAATTTTACATAATGCGTATAGTAAACATGTTTCCAGTTTTTAGATGAATTTTGGCGACAATATTGTTTTAGTTGGATGAATTAATCCATTTTTAAACAATATTTTCATAATTTCTATTATTTTCTCATGATGTTAACAGGATGAATGCAACGACCATGATGACATACAAGAATATTTCTCATAGTAAAGTAGTGGTTTAGGTTAGGTGGCTCTAGGCCATTAAGCATGAAAAAGATATAAAAAGGAGAGGAAGGTGCCAGAGAACTTACCAATTGGCAGGAGAAGCTGGTCTTCAATTGGTGCTGGCTCTGGTATCATAGAAACACATAAAAAGAAAGAACAATAAAAACGAAAATTTTCGGACAAACTTTGCCCTTTGTCAATCACTTAGAGAATGGAGCTTGAAGAGAAAGTGTAGGGTTGCCAACCTAGCCAACTGAGTTGGGAGGGGTTGCAGCTATCAGGGAGGCTTTTGATTACTTTGATGGTGAACAGTCCTCAAATGATATCCCATGGTCCATGGTGTGTTTGGATACAGGTTTATCTGGATTTTTGCTTTTGCAGTCATGCCTGTGGCCATTCATTCTTTTTCTTAAAGTTTCAGTGGTTAATCCTATGTATTGGGCCGGGCATAGAAGGTGGGAACTGGCTCACCAGTGGATAACCAAATCCAGAAACCCCCCCAACCTCAACATCAGATAACACCTTTTCCCTCCTGGCCAGAGAACATAGGATGCCATTCTTCATCAGTTGGCTAGGTTGGCAACCCTACACTTTCTCTTCAAGTTCCATTCTCTAAGTGATTGACAAAGGGCAAAGTTTGTCCGAAAATTTTCGTTTTTATTGTTCTTTCTTTTTATGTGTTTCTATGATACCAGAGCCAGCACCAATTGAAGACCAGCTTCTCCTGCCAATTGGTAAGTTCTCTGGCACCTTCCTCTCCTTTTTATATCTTTTTCATAGTAAAGTAGAGAACAGAAGAAACAGCTCAATGAGAAATCTATCCTAATATTGTCCTCCCACCTACGTCTAGGTCTTCCAGGTGAACTTTTCCCTTCAGATCTCCCAGCCAATACTTTTGAGATATGCCTTTCCTCCCCCTTCTCCAGCCCATTTCATCCTCCATGATTTAATTGCCCTTACTATATCCGGTGAAGAGTACAGGTTATGAAGCTCATCGTTTATGCAGTTTTTATCTCTCTTAGGCTCAAGTATTTTTTCCTAAGCCCCCTGTTTTCAGACCCTCTCAGATTGTTATAAAATTGTTAGTGCTTAAAAAAATAAAATCAGGTAAACTGATATAACAAAGTGCCAGTATGCTTTTTTAATCAGTAATAATTGCAGTTATGATATACAGAAAATAAGTTTTTTTTTTTTTTTTTTTTAATAGATCTCCGAGTTAAACTCCAGATCGATTCATTAAGCAGGGCTTACGGAAGAACAAAGATCTAAAGTTTGATTCTTAACCTTAATTCATATTGGTATACACTGATATACTAATTCTTAAAATATGTAAACATTTTACAAAATGCATTGACAATGAAATAGTACAGTAAGCCAATAAGAAGAGGATAGTTCCACTTAGCGGTATGCAGTTTTGTTCTGAGTATAGGCTTATGCAATTTTAACGCAACGCAATAACTTTAAAGCTAGTTTCTGTTCGTGAAATAACATTTATAGGCTTATGTTATTCTTTAGGAATGATGTAGGTCAATGAAAGACAATGAATTCCCAGTTTTTTTTAAAGAAAAATGCAATACTTATTTAAGCACATTGACAAAATAGGACACAAGAATGGAATAGGCTCAATGTAACACAATTGATAATAATAAAAAAAAAATTTGCTTCAGGGTGGATTCGAACATGCTATCTCTTGATTACTAGACAAGCATCGTACCCCAAGACCAAACCACACTACGACTTTTGAGTGTCCAATACCAAAGAATACTATCTCGTCGCAGCTCACAGAAAAGAAAAATCACCGTATTTCGAAATTAGGCTATATTTCGAGCCTTATAGTTTTGTAATATAGTATTATTTCATTAATTGGTAACATAATATTCGCGATATTAGTCATAAATGCGGATTTGGCCCTCACTAAAGCAGCGTACCAACTTATACAAATTATCAGAAGTTAATGTTTTTATTTATTAAGAGGTCAGGGATTATAAATCTGACATATGCTGAAGTAAAATTCTATGCTTTAATCTAATTGTAATCAATTTTAGCAAAATAATTAGTCATTATAGGCTACAACAGCATTTCATCTATAATCGTACATATGGGAACATTTGTTTTTCATGTAGTTGTCAACTGTCCATGGCAACTGAAGGAAGCTTTATAAGCTGTCATTAATTGATGACGCTATAAGAAAGAACCGAGAATTTGATTTTGCATTTGAAGAAGGTGCCTTCTTTTTACCCTCCTTTACTAAAGAAGGTTTCGACAGGAATTGAAGGCTTCTTCCAGAATTGCCCGTTATTTACCTTAGTTACGGGACTCGCCCGCTGATTGGTTGGCCGCGAGCCAATCAAAATGCTTCGAATTGAACCAAAATATTATAATAAATTTTACTGATAATTACTCTTTATTTCGGTACTGGACAACCGATTAGGTCCAAATTCAATAGGCTTATTGCCATGATTGTTATAAATAAGTATACGAAGTTTCATGAAAATCCGATAAAGCGTATTTGAGTTACCGCGCCTTTTCTTATATGATACCATAAAAGGGCACTAAATTGGGTATTATTCCGGTACCGGCCAACCGATTTGGTCCAATATCAACAGACATCTTCCCATGGACATTATAAATAGGTATTCCAAGTTTCATGAAAATCCGATAAAGCGTATGTGAGTTATGGCGCCTTTAAAATATACACTAAATTGGGTTTTACTCCGGTACCGGTGAGCCGATTTGGTCCAATTTCAATAGGGTTCTTCCCATGGACATTATAAACGCGTATACCAAGTTTCATTAAAATTCGATAAAGCGTATTTAAGTTAGAGCGCGTACAGACACACGGACGGACGGACGGACGGACGGACGGACGGACAGACGGACAGACATTTTTCGTCCCCCACACAATCTCATAAAGTACCATACTGGCACTTAATAAATGGAACAAAAATTAACCATCTTAAGGAAATTAGAACACTGTATTGTGGGCAAAGCGTTATTAAAAGGTTTGAACAACAAAACAAAAAAGTGATAATTGAAGTGAATGCGCTGACACTAAATGAAGCTCCTCAAGCAATTAAGTGGTTAATCATTTTTACGAAGCTACATGAGAAATTGTGCAAGTAATGTGTTGTCTAGAAGGAAGTGAACGTTGTGCAGTAGTTGTTGTTTGTAATTATAATCACTGAACATTATTCTGAGTGGACTGACTTTTATTACCCTACAGTATTTTTATTTCTCGTATAATGTTTCATAAAATTCCAAATTATGTTGTGTACAACATACATCAAGATAATGTTAGTTTATTTGTTCTTTAATTTTCATCTCTATTGGTTTTATTATTTTTATAGCGACACTTATATCATCACCATGGTTTTTTTACTTCCTCTGCCCGTACCATAGGTACTATAGGTAGAGGAAGTATTACGAATAATGTAAAGAATAATGTTGGAACTTACACAGTGAAGTGAATCAATATTTCAAATTATATGAGATTGACTTAAACACGTTCTGAAACGCGTTCTACCATAAATTGGTAAGTGAAGTTAATAAAGTGTGTTTAAGTCAATCTCATATAATTTGAAGTAGAGGAAGTATTGTTTTCGACCCCCAAATTCGAAGTTGAGTTTTTTACTTAAATTCACGTTTGAGGCCCCCTGAATCCAAAAATAGTATTTTTGGAAACATGTCTGTTTGTCAGTGTGTGTGTGTGTGTGTGTGTCTTGTGTCTGTCTGTGTGGATGTCTGTGAACAGGCTAGCTCCAAAACGGAAAATCGTATGAAAACAAAATTTCTTATTTGGGTCAGGTACCTTCTGAAGATATGAGCTGAAGATTGGCGACAAGTTTCTCTTATTTTTAAGAGGACTTTACATGAAAAAATTTTCGTTTTTTGCGATTTTCTCGAAAACAGCTCTAACGATTTTCTTTAAAATTTGCACATATGTTCCTTATACTGAGAGCTAAAACTTTTATTTGAAACTTTTTTTTCCAAAAAAATTATTTGAAGGGTAGTTACAAGCTACCCACTGTTCACCCACTGTTTGTAGAAAGTTTGTCTTGTGTGGTGAACAACTGAATACGCGCTCTTTCATGGCCTGTTATTCTATATAAGAATGTGAAGTGAGAAAGATGTATTGTTGGCCATGCATAGAGTAAAGAAGTATCTGAGGGAAATATTCGATAAATTTCGGAAATTATTCTTTACGGTGGAAAGTTCAATAAACGTCTGCAGTCACTTGTTTTTGTTTGTTTGTTTGTTTGTTTGTTTTTTTTTTTGCTAGTTTGTAGCCTGCTGTTTTAGTCGCATCATTCAAAGAAGAGGTATTTATAGGATAATTAGCGTAAAATTGTGTCTTGCAATTCTGTACAATGATATGTGAATACTGTTAACTTTTATTTGGGCAGAGGAAGTTATGTGACTTTCATATCAGATTTTTAATGTATGTATACATCTTCCATATTCTCAATCTCCAGTCTTCTCTCTCCTCTCGTAGATTCTCAGGAATGTTTTTCTCCTTCATGTCTTCTTTGGTCTGCCTCTCTTCTTTCTTCCTCACTTCTTTCCATCTGAAGATCTTCTTTGGTAATCTCTCCTCCCCCATACCACACGAGTTGCTTTTCTTTAATTTCATCTATTATAGTGTGTTGTACTTCTATTTGTTCCCGAATTTCATCATATCTAATTCATTCCATCCTAGTAGTTCTATTTGCGCTTCTCTAAAAATCCATTTTTGTTGCTAATAATTTCCTTTCCTCTCTCTTTTTAACTGGCCAAATTCCTGAACCATATTGTACCTTTTTCTTAACTATTGAATCATATAGGGTTACTGTACCGGTAGTTGACCATGCACCTATAGTTGACCAAATCAGCATATAATAAGGCAGTGTTTTGTTGTGCTAAACCAAAGAGTATAAAATTATATGTCATTTGAAAGAGTAGGGATTGCCTCACCAAATACAATTATCAGATACTGAATCTACTGAATGGTTGCCATTCTTTAGCATTGTTTTCTGGTGGTGCAACAGGGCTTGCTTCAGATATTAATAGAGAAGGTAAGCTGTGCATTTTTCTATTATTCTTGTGCAGCCATACTGATTAATGACATATTCATTTCTTTTGTAATTCATATGATTAAAATGCACATTACTTAATGCTAATAACACTGGGCAACAAAAAAGAAACTTTTTTTTGTCTCAGAAAGAAAAATATGTGAATCTGATAGCATTTTTTCTCCTGAATTCAAATATGATATCGGTTTTTCTCCATCACGCAAGGTTTCCGAGAGACAGGCATTTATAATTTCAAACACTTTAATATTTTCTACATTCTTAAATACACAATATCCGAACATTCGGACTCGCCTAGAAAGTAAGAAATGACGATTTTCTGCTATATTTCGCATGTGGAGCATCCCTCTTGATGGTCCAACAATAAATGGCCAGCATATTAGGATTCCATTTGCCTTGATATCTCTTTTCTATAGCTGAAATCTCCTGATGAAAGCGTTCCCCATGCTCATCGCTCACTGCGCCAAGATTTTCCAGGAAGAAATCTAGGTGCGAGTGCAGGAAGTGAATTTTTAAGGACATATTACAGCCCAAATTTTTATAAGATGCTATAAGATCATTGACAATATCACGGTAATTTTCCACCTTTCGATTTCCCAAAAAACTGTGAGTTACTTTTTTGAATGCTTGCCAAGCTGCTTTCTCCAGTGGATTCAATAGTTCCTCAAACTTCTCATCATGCATTAGTGATCGTATTTGTGGACCCACAAATATCCCTTCCTTAATTTTTGCTTCACTAATTTTAGGAAACTTCTGTTTTAAGTACATGAAACCAGGAGTATTGCCCATGGCTTTCACGAAATTCTTCATCAATCCTAGTTTGATATGTAAGGGAGGTAGATACACATTTTTAGGATTACACAATGTGTCATGTTTCACATTTTTCTGTCTAGGAATGAATGATTCGCGTTTAGGCCATTCTTTTCTGATGTAATGGTTTTTTCTGTCCCTACTATCCCAAAGACACAAAAAGCAACAGTACTTTGTGTAACCAAGCTGCAGACCAAGAATAAGTGCAATTACCTTCAAATAACCACAAATATTCCATTCATACACTGCATATTGAAGCTTTGCCAATATAAATTGAAAGTTTTCATATGTTTCTTTCATACTAGCAGAGTGAGCCACAGGTATTGATGGGAATTTATTTCCATTATGCAGAAGCACTGCTTTTAAACTTGCTTTGGAGGAATCAATGAACAAGCGCCATTCTGTTGAGTTATGTTCAATACCAAATGTCTCCATAAGAGAAGAAATGTCATTACAAAACACTAAGCCATTTTATTCAGAAAAATAGCCTTTAAATTGAGAATGACGACTACGATAAGTACATATCTTTGTATTCTTTTGAAGAAGATTCCATCCTTTTAGCCGGGAACCAAGCATTTCAGACTGGTTTTTGGATAATTTTAAAACTCGTATGAGATCGTTAAGATCTTCTTGAGTCAATAAATGAGGCTCAGATGAACAGCTTTGTTCAAAAGTTGTATCACCAAAATCTGTTTCTTCTTCTTCCTTACTTCCATCGGAATCTGAGCTCTCTTCATCTAATGTCACATGTTCTGGAGGCTTTGGTATGGGCAATTCTTCGCTGTGTGGAACTGGTCTCATTGCAGATTGCAAGTCAGGGTACAACACTGCATGTTTTGATTTTTACGTAATCCCTTTAATGTTTGTTAAGCAGAAATAACAGTCAGAGGAGTGATCTTTGGGTTCCCTCCAAATCATAGGGATAGCAAATGGCATGTGGCGTGTGCCATTCTTCCATGCAGTGAGAAGCCTACTACACGATAAACAACAGATATGTGGGGCCCAGGTCCTTGTTTGGTCCCCCACTTTACACCCAAAATAAAGTTCATAACACTCTTTTACTACTGGAGTAAGGTTTCGTCTTTGGGACTTGAGCGTCACTTCACCACATATATTACAAAAGTTGTTAGGATGATTTAAACAAGTCATATTCAATTGAAAATTATTTATGGTCCTATTCTTTCCACTATGATTTTATTAAAAAATAATATAATACAAACAATAATACTTATTTACAATAGTGGATAAAACAATCCCCTCAAACACACGTTTCAACCTGCCCTCCAGGCCTTTCTCAAGTGTACTGAATTGAAAAAATCATAAACAAACTGCCGTAACTATGTAGCACCTTTTTTGTTTTATGATTTTTTCAATTCAGTACACTTGAGAAAGGCCTGGAGGGCAGGTTGAAACGTTGTGTGTTTGAGGGGATTGTTTTATCCACTATTGTAAATAAGTATTATTGTTTGTATTATATTATTTTTTAATAAAATCATAGTGGAAAGAATAGGACCATAAATAATTTTCAATTGAATATGAATTGTCAAAAAATATTGGTCCAACAACTGTTAGACTGCAGAAAGAGAATTTCAGTCCTGACCACGAGGATTAGTTTTCTACGTGAATGCTACCGTAAAAGTGTGGTGCCGAACTTTCTTAAATGGGGTTTTGCCCCCATGTCTCAGAAGACCTGTAATTTTAAAATTAAGGCTCAGTTGGGTATGCTGCACGAATGTATTGATGAAGCTTACATGGAACTTAACCAAGCTAATATTGAAACATACAGAACGCATTTGAGGTTAACAGAGATTGTTCATAAAGATCAGTTATATGGGGTGATTCAGAGACATCAACATTTGGTCTCTGAACATATGAACTGGCTAAAGGCCAATATTAAAAACAAATTTATGAAGTATGGCCTAGAAGTGGTAAGGAAGAGGTCAAAGCAGGAAATGAGTGATGATAAAGACCTATTTGTGAACCTTACAAACAAAGATATACCTCCGAGGGTAATAAAGGTTTTTAAACATGGTTTTAAATTTGCTCCAAAGATGGGAAATGTTAGTATTGAGGATTTAATGGCTCCTGCTATCCAAGGAGCAGACATGATTGAAGGAGTGGAAAATAAAAGTAGATTTACAAGAGAAATATCTGTAGCTATTGAAGAGGCGTTCAACAGAAAGGAGGATATTATTGGGAGTGAAAAAGACATTATTTACACCAAAAACTGGTTAAGAAGACACGAAGTTCTAGTTATAAGAAGTGACAAGGAGAATAAACCGGTTTTTATTGATTATGTTACGTACCGAAACAAGATGATAGAATGTTTTAAATCACCGGATTTTAATGTTGTGGAAAAAAACCCTTTGAGGAGTATTCAAAGGGAGGTTGAAAGGGTAATCTGTAGCAGCATATCCGTGAGTGAATATATGAAGAAATCGATTATGAATACTCAACCTGAGCTACCCGTATGTTTTGGATTGCCAAAAACACATAAAGAAGGGGTTCCAATGAGACCCATAGTCCCCATGTACAACCACCCAGCATATAAGTTGGCTAAACTGTTAGTAGAACGTTTAACGGACATACAGAAAAATACAAAGTGGTCGATAGATAATTCATATGAAGCAAAACAGGTTTTGGATAAAATAAAGGTGGAAGGCGAGCTATGCATGTTCAGTTTGGATGTGTGCAACCTTTACCCCAGTATACCGAGAGAACTAGCGGGTGATTGCCTAATTCAATGGCTAACTGAAAAGGGCATTGACAGAATCGTAGCCAACGAATACTATAGGTGGTACGAAGTCTGTACTAACCATAATGTTTTTCAATTTAATGGATTGGTATACCAACAGAAGGAAGGCCTCAGTATGGGTAACCCGATTTCTGGGTTTATAGCAAATATTTTTATGCATTACATTGAGAATCCTATTATCGACAAATACTCTAATGATTTAGTTACCTACATGAGGTATGTGGACGACATTTTTGTAATTACTAGGGGTGAAAAGGCAGAGAAAATGACTGTGGATTTCAATGATTGTCACCCCAGATTAAAATTTACATGTGAAAAGTCGGTAAACAAGTGCCTGCATTTTCTGGATTTATGCATAAAAATGGAGGACACTGGAATTAAGGTGGGGGTATACAGGAAGCCCAACCAAGGCGAGTTTTATATACACAAAAGATCTTTTCACCATCACACTACTAAAAACAACATATGGCGCAACTTCGTTATTCGTGCACTCAGGTTGTGCAATAACAGTTGTGATTTGGAAAAAGAAAAGAATGAAATTATAAAACTTGCCATTAAAAATGGATACAAAGAAAACAAGATCCGGAAGATATGGAGGAACGTAGAAATGGGTAATGCTGAGGGGAGTGATAGAGGTGGAGAGAAAACACGGGACTTGAATAGAAGATATGTGTCTGTTAATTATATTCCTGGTTTGAGTGAAGGCATGTGCAAAGTGCTAAGGAAATATGACCTGATACCAGCATACAGGCCTATAAGGACCATTGGGAACTTATTTCCACAACACAAAAAATTTGGTAGCACCAGGAACAAGGAAAAGATGGAAAAACCGGGAATCTATGCAATTTCTTGCAATGATTGTGAAGGGATATATATAGGGGAAACAGGCAGAACATTTAGTGTAAGACTACGTGAGCATGAAAGAGATATAAAAAACAAAAAATGTTGTACAGGGTTAAGCCAGCATATGATTAAAGAAGGACACAAAATGGGCGAATTAGAAGTGGTGAAGATAGAAGCCAACCGCTTACGGAGGAAAATTGGTGAAGCCGTGACTATCATTGGAAGGAGGGATAATTGCGTTAATAATTATGAGGGAGACTTAGGGGTACAGTGGATTAATGTGATTAAGAACTTAAATAGAACATATAGAGTTCCAAGATTTCCCTGTCCAAGATCAATTTATGATAATAATTTTGATATCCCGAGGGAATGGATAAATGAGCATTTCAGAGATAACACGTTTAGGGAGCGGGAAGTAGAAAACAGTGGAGACTGTAATGATCAACAACAACAACAATAGTAACAAAAAACAAAAAAGGTGCTACATAGTTACGGCAGTTTGTTTATGATTTTTTCAATTCAGTACACTTGAGAAAGGCCTGGAGGGCAGGTTGAAACGTTGTGTGTTTGAGGGGATTGTTTTATCCACTATTGTAAATAAGTATTATTGTTTGTATTATATTATTTTTTGATTTAAACAAGCTCTAGGCATTTTGTAACTAACAACAAATTAAAAGAAATAAATTTGTAAATATGTAATATACAATATACAATAATCCAGACACAATGCACTCACAATTACGTGTTTACTGGTTCACTGCTCTCTCACAACTGACATCGTTTTAATGAATGCATGCATGATCATGTTTGTGCCTGTCTGTACAGTCTGAACTTGCACAACAGTAGCAACGGTACCGTTTGAGTTAGCTCATTTGGTTCCATCACATTTACAATGCTCTAGGAGTTTTTATTTTACAATGGATAAATGGCCGTTTATTAAAAAAATATATTTAAATCCATTAATTGAAATTGAAATTTAAAAAAAACTGTGGGTGATGGAGAAATTCCGAATACATATTTGAAAACATGATAAAAAACTGCATTAAGTACAACTATTGATACTCATGAGACAAAAATCATGTTGACCAGTGTAACCTATTGCTAACAACCAGTTTTTGATTGTTAGGGCAAGAAAAGGTTGGACAACTACTGGAACACCAAAATGGCCGGGTATCTAGTAGTTGACCACTAGAGATCAACAAATGGAATCCCTTACTCTAGTAGTTGACCAGCACCTTACAAGTGATATTTATGGTCCAACATAAGAAAAACTACAAGGAAATATGGCATACCAAATTCTTCATTCCTAATTAAACTAAAATGTACTGTTCCATTAAAAATTTAGGAAAATTTACTTGTTTCTTGGGATATTTTCTTGTGCAAAAAGAAGTGCCTGGCAATAAAAAGGCACACAATGTTTGAAACTGTTAAAGAAACTGCAAAACAAGATTTTAAAGATAAATGCAAATAGAAAAATTCCTTTTAAAAACAACAAACCAGGTAGACGTTGGTTCGAATCGTTCATGGCGTGGCATCCAATAATGTCAGAAAGGTATTTAGAAGGTATTCATACTGCTCGAGCAGATGTGGAAGAAATAGAAACTGGTTCAATGAATTGCATGCTTATGTAAAAGAAGAGAATGTACTGGATATTTTGAAAGATCCTTCAAGAATGCTTAATGTGAACGAGTTAGACTTTCAAACTTGCCCCAAAAGTGGACATGAAGGCCCTTAAATTTCTAAGGAATTGGTAGATCAAGAAATGGGTAGATAACAGGTGCTATTTATTATGAATTGCCTATATTGCAAATGTGTTGATTTCATGGGTGGAGAGTTAGCAAATTATGTTTCCGATCCTTCTATTAGCGAATGGTTGTAAGGCACATGTTACATAGGCCTACAATGTGTCTAAACTTTGTTCTGAGAATGACATTATGCAGTCTGCTTTATTGCCAAATGCAACACATATTCTGCAACCTGCAAACATATCAGTTTCATATATTTTCCAACAAAATTCATTAATATAAATTGTGGTCAAGAACTGGGTAGTAGTGGTCAACTACAGGTACATCACAACAAATTATTTTTGACTTTAGATAAGTAGTACACCAATTGTTTAATATTGAAAACTTTTATATGCATTTTGTAAAGCATCTTTCAAACTTCCTTTTACATAAATTACTTATTCAGTTCTTGCAGTATTGTGTATTATAGTCTTTATCAAATAAATAAAACGCCTTAAATGGTCAACTACTGGTACAGTAACCCTATATACTGATATTTCACTGAACGAAGTGCCCGAGATGGTAACATCTTGGACTTACATTCGGGAGGTCCCAGGTTCAAATCCCATGGCTGACCAATTTGACATGGGTTTTTCCATGGTTTCCCCAATCATAATGGCAAATGCCAAATTGGATATTTACATACCATGAATCATCTTCACCATTTCATCCTGTATCATATCCATTTAAATTAATATCAGTTGAAATTTACTCCTTAAAAATACACCAATAATAGAAACAATTGACAAGCGATAGTTCCATGGCCTACCCAACTGTATAGACACACATTCCAAACTCCTGGTAAAAGGAGTATAAACACAGCTGAAATTTCTTTCCTGTGATATGTCTGCCCCACAGTATCCCATTTAACAGAGATTTTGCTTTTCTGCCCTGATTGTTTCTATTCTGAATTTCTTTCTCCATTCCACCATTTTTACAAATTTTAATATGAAAATATTTGTAGCCTTCTGTGTTTTTAATAATCATTTTATTACTTAACGTTGTTTAACGTTTTATTATTAACACTTGCTTATCAACGCAATGTTCTTGTCCCTTGGTTAACACTATAACCAAGTTATACAATATTTTGTTATTGTTATTGACTATGGATTATGTATAGACCCTCATTTTTATGTATGGTTTCAGGGGGATCAAGATGTACGAATGTCAGTTCGAGAAGCTCTTGTGAACATGGCAGACGCCTTTCGTGCAGGAGCAAATGGGGAAAACGACATTGTGATGCAGGCGTTGTTAACGAGCCAGGTTGAATCTGACGAACCGATGGCAAGGGTTGTTGCTATTAGATTTGCAGCAACTGTTTTTCCTCAAAACCACGCACCCTCAAGATATATATTGCTGCTAGCTTGTGGTGACGGGTAAGTGTAAAGAATCACATTAGCATTGGAGAGGAAGTTGGGTTTCATTCTCAACAGCATATGTTATACAATGCCGGGGATAATGTAAAATGCACACAATAATGCAGATTTTGAAACTACAAGCAGAGCAACTACATTTATTCTATATAAATACGTACTGTATTGGCCTGGATATAAGACAATATTTTTTCCTTCAAAATGTGCTTATAAAAACTATACTTGTTGTACAAATACAACCGAAGGACTACTATGTTGATGTTTACCATCCAAAATTACATCCATTACCATCATGGTCAGAGGACCAAGAATTTGAGTAGTAAATACGGGCCGAGGACCCACAATTTATGTAGCTATCTGCGACGAGGATCAAAATTATATTAATCAAATTATTTCCAGTTATTTTGCAAGTCGAACCAAGCATCTTGACTGTGTGTTGCAAGGATCAATTTCAAGGAGACAAGTAGACTGTATCTGTAGTAAGATTGAGATTGGAAATATACACACTAAACTTCACTAAAAGGTATATTTACCCAGGATGATTATTTCAGTGGGTCTTCCCACCATCATCAGCTGATTCCAACTGGTCCTCTAGCGGCGGGTGAATGAACTTGGCAATCAAAGTTCCTTGTATGCCAACTGAAGTGTCGAAGTTTAAGAGATTTTTTCGGTTCTCTTTAATGAATATTTTTTCCCAAACTATAAGTCCTATTGGTTTTTCAGCTATTACATTTTCAATTTCATGGCCTACTTCCCAGAAATGCATTTTTCAATTTGTTTGTTCATGGTGTTCCTAAAACAATTGAAAAACCAATAGACATTTATTAACTAAGCATACTTAAAGTGATAGTAATTGCTATCCGGGTTGGGCCGTGTCGTGTTTTTGGTGTCTTCTGACGTTTCGGACATTATATCGTGTCCTTCTTCTGAGAATCGCAATAAAAATAAGTGCCTGTGAATAGTAAACAGTCGCAGTTGTCATGACATCAGTTTTAAAGTTTTAATTGTTTCACACCAGATGTCACTGATCTTATACCCATCTTCCCTGTTTATGTTATGGGGATGTTTAATGATTTCTATGGCTTCTGTGACAAGTCTAGGGAATCTTCTGTTTTCATGTTTAAGAAGAGTTATGCCAGCTTAATCGGCTTTGGTTCGGGAATTTCCGTGTACACAAAAAGCAGTCGACAGCTTCCTCAATATTGCCGGCATCCGTTTTGTATTATGTGAGTATTTAGTATATCAGTGTTCTCAATAGTATTGCATCTACTTTTAGAATTATTTTTTATGGCATATTCCATTGTTGAAAAATGTGATAGTTATTTAGAAAAGATCAAGACATCTATACAAAATTAGTATTTAAGAAAGTCATAGACAGTTAACAAGAAGATAATAATGAGTATATAAAATTACTCTCATTTTGTAATGTTGGCTGCCTTCTTCAGAGGCGTTTTCTTTTTGAATGACCGCGCCAACACATGTTAACCTATAACATTGTAGTGGAGACAGTTGTTAATTGGCAAGCCACTTGACTTGTATACATCAACAAGTTGATGATAAACATTTAACATATGTTAACTGCAACATGTTGGTGCTAAATGTATATCAATGGAGACGCAGCTTTATATGCGCAGCCTAACAACTCTCCATTCATCAATCCATCTTAACACCCTATTACTTCATCCATCACTACAATCAAATTACTTTCATACATGACCATCTCACTTTCCATGTAACTTAAAAATTTGCAAGCTAGAATGTGCAAAACATCTGAGACCCCAATGTCTTAACCTTTTAAAATCCGTGTGGAATAACCCATCTGCAGGAATTAGCAGTTCTTAAAAATCGAATTGAATTTATGTTTCACCGTACCTCAAAAGTTTGGGAAGCCAAAAAACTTGACAGTTTGTTTTCATGTGAGATTTGTCTTCGCTAAATTTATTGTTCTCTGTGCTTTTCTCCACGTCATTTTTATTTCAAGTTGTTAATTCTAAATTTTTGAACTTTGCCCGGTCACGTCATCTGTCATGTTAAGTTGGGAGTTGCCCTATGTTGGAGACGAGAGATCGCTGCTGGATTCCATCCTGATCAGTTGTCTGCATGTCTGCCTGCGTTTGGTTATGGGCATAAGAGTAATACACAAGCTCCCCTTCCACTCTATAATAAAAAATCCCTTTAGGCAGGCCTACAGGCTGAGGTAGATTTCAAAGTGCTTTTGGTTTAATTTATTATCGCTGCAAAGCACTCTTCTTTTTTAGCCTTGGCATGGCAAACCCGCAGTAATAAGAACTGAATTCGGTAAAGAGGAAGAGACTACAATCATTTGTTTTGACAACAAGAATAGGATATAATATTCTGGGAGGCCGTGCGCAAGATCAGCAATGAATAAAATTAGCAAAGCCGCTAAACAAGACAAAATTATGATATTATAATAATTCTTTTAAGTGTTATTATTTTCAAACATTAAAATCTCGCGTCATATGAGAGCTATCAAGAAACTAGTTATTGATTTGTAGAGTACTCATCAAGAGCTTTTCAACGATACCCCACAAGACGTGGTTTCAAAAGTTTCGAATTTTCATCCCCCACCCCCACCCTCACTCGAACCCCCGAATCGTTGGTGTCACTGTGAACTCCATAGGGAGTACTCTAATTTATTCAAACAAAGTTTCCCTCTATAGGCCTACTTCATAGAGGCCGAGATATACATTTTTAAAAATTTCAACCCCCACCCCCTTGGGCCAATTTTGCTCATTAACGAACTTATCCGAACTATTGGGCCTAGAAATAACATATTAAAATTTGGTTCAAATATCTTCAAAATTACGGCCGCTAGCGTGTAAAGATATATATATATATATATATAAATATCACAATTTTTTTTTGAACGGGCGGTGGTTTCGTACTCAGGGGAGCATGAAACGTAAAGATATGAAAGAATTTTTCGAAAATCATGACATGGTATCCATTGCAATAGGTAGATTTTTCTTCGAAATCTACCTAAAAACCCTTGCACCACACAATATTTCACAATTTCAAACAACAAAATAATAATATTACATTGTATTGGAAGTTAACACAGTGAAGTTATACCTAGGTATAACATAATTATATAAGAGTTGAATTTTTACACAAAAACTTCACTTTTGATATAGTTTACTTGTACTAGTTTCGGCGCCTTTGCTACCATTATCAACAGCTATATTTGAACGTGAAGTAAAGTTGTTGACAGTGGTTGCGAAGGTGCCGAAACTAGTACAGGTAAACTATACCAAAAGTGAAGTTTTTGTGTAAAAATTCTACTCTTATATAATTATTAAACATAATAATATTTCATAATAAAAAAAGACCCTTCCACCAAAAATCATATTTCACAATTATAGGAGTAGGAGTGGGGGACTCGAAGGGGGGGGGGCAGCAAATATTACCTTTTCTTTGATTATGTTGTCAGATGAATTATTGTATACTCCGACTGCTCAACAGCTACTCATGGGTTTCAATCAAAGGTTTGCCATTTTCTCTTCAGTTGAGTTATGTTTGGTTATTGTTGCTTATTTCTGTGCTCTTAAGTGTAGTGAGTTAAACTTTTGTTTCGTTTATTCAGCACACCTCGTAAATAATTTATTTTGTTTAGTTTTCAGGTTTTTTGTTTTCTGAGGAAAAGCATGGACACGGACGATACAAACTATGCCCCGTTTGATGTTCACTATTATTGGGAGGGGAATATTTGACCAGGATGATCTATTTTTGCTCTAGTTAACTCTTGGTTGAATTATTTCAAGGTCTTTAAATTTTACTGCTGCTCTTCTGGCATTGTTAATAAAAGGTTGTGTCATTAATTTGTGCTTATTACTTACTAGCATGTGCCCACGGCTTCGGCCGTGATAATTATTTCAAAAATTAAAAATTAAGAGCATAATAGTTAAATCATTATATTATTTTATTAACACCTAAACCACATGAATTACATACCACGATTAGATAGCGTCGCATGGTAAAAGCAACCGCAGATTTGAGTACCTTGGCCCAGAAAACCCCTGCATAGTGAGTTTTGTTCAAATCGAACAATGTTTGACCATATTTAGGCCTATATTGATTATCCCTCTTCCGTGAAGATTGAAAATTTCATATGCCTACGGGTCTTGACATTCTAAACAAATTAATTGACCAGCGTGAGCTTACAACATTCAAGTGATAGCAATGCTTTTATTTCCAAGCTATGACTAAAATAGCCAAAGCCAACTGTAATTGATTTCACATTGAAATGTATTACTCAAAACTGATGTTTCGAAAACGCAAAAAATGCATTTTTTCTGCCCGTTTTCACTCATAACTCACAAACGAAAGCGAAAATTAAAATTCTGGCTTCGAGGTGCATTTTCCGACCCTTCAGTCCACCTATGTTTAAAATTTCAGATTTCTGTGTTCAGTAAATTTCTCTGGGCATCGCGGACAGACAGACAGAATGACAGACACTTCCTTTTATTAATATAGATTGGTGAACTTTTGTAGTTACCAGTTTTCTTGAGTTTTCCTGTTGTTTCCTCTTCCACGGGCTTGGGATAAATTGGAAAATACAATATCCGGCACAAAGCCTACAATATTTTAAGACACATGTTGTGTGTGCTTGCAGGAAGGACGACACTTCTCCAGAAGCATTGAAAGCTCTGTATGGAGCATATTATCAGGAGAGTATCAGTAGTAACGACAAAGAAAGTGAGAAAAAAGAAGACGAAATTGAGAGACCTCAGCTGCCAGAGTTCTGTGACATAGCCAGATATATCATTGACAAGGCTGTGGTTCGTATGCAGAATGCAGCTACTCGTCATACATTTGGCAACCATGTTCTGCCGTTCAGTCCTTCAACTTTTCTAGAGGTGAGTTTTTAGTGTCCACAGTGTTTTTTTAAAAGCTAGAATTGAGTACCTTTATATAATACGATATGGAATGGGTGTCACTTTTTAAAGATTCTTTTTCCAAGAACTTCCCCTGTCTGCCGCCATCCTAATCCTCTTCGACCTTTCAAACAGTGAATAGAAAGGTAATTAGTAGGGACCGGATTCTTTGGTTTTTACCTATTTTTTTCCTTACTTCCAAAACAAAAAGGGCTCATACACTTTTTCGAATCATGTCCATAGGATTCATCCACATTAATTCTGTGGCACCTAAAAATACCTAAATGGGGTATAAAAACCTAAATATACCTAAACGGGATATAAAACCTAAAGTATCTAATTTAGGCTCCTTTTTTGTCTGTTTTGTTTGTCAGTTGACAAATCAATATTTTGCAGGGAGAGAATAATTATTGTCGGATAGAAATTAATACCACCAGCGTTTCATTCAACCCATTGTTGTCTAGTATGGACAGTATCAAGAGAGGAAAAGAGTACCGGCGTATTCCTTTTAAAATATTCGTACGAGCAACCATTGTTGCTGTGTCTGAACAAGGATATAGATTTCTGTGTTTTAAAGCCCTTGTTTACCTTTATTACTGCCCTATTATTCATACTGAGCGGTCACACTGTAAGTTTTAAGAAGACGTGTTAATTATGCCGAAACAAATGAAATCGAGTTTATTACGGCAGTGGATTGACGACGATCTGAATTTCACTACAGATGGCAAAGTAATATTTTGTGAAGCCTGCCAGAAACACGTATTATTTACCTTTCTAGAAAAGGGAGAAATTTTCGTCCCTAGTTGATCTGTTGTACGGTTAGCATGCATAACAACCGAAGGAAGGAAAATAATCAGTTTCACATTATCCACATCCAACCATAAAGTATTTTACTCACTAAATTAGAAGCATCGGATTCGAATCCTGAGAAGGGTAGTATTAACTATTAACTAAGAGATAACAGAAAGAACTTCATAGTGGAGAATCTTAAAACATATTTGGTGATGTACTGTAACCAGGAAATGTGAGGCAATCTTATTTTCATTGCTTCTTTTGATTGTTTATGCTTTCTTTCTTCAATTGTGTAATATTGTCTTAAAGCAAGTTTATACAAATTTAAGTCAATTTTGAAAAGTCAAACTTTACAAGTAGGCCTATTATGTATTCAATCCTATGTAGCACATTCAAATTCATTAAACCAATTATTCTACCCGAAAACGATATTTTGGACAAAAAACCTAAAAAAAACTATTTCACTTAATGGAAAACCTAAAACAGTGTTTTTAAAAACCTAAAAATCCGGTCCCTAGTAATTAGGCACATTCAGTCTGCAGTCCAGTACAATGTTGCCAAATACGTACTTGTCATTTTAACAGTGTAGTGAATGACAATGACAATACTGGGGAAAACCCCGCGGCTACCAGAGCACCTGTTCTTTGTCAGAGTCGAAGTCTGTGCAGATTTTTGGATTAGGGAACATTGCTGTTATATTCTTTTCTAGATAGACGATGGTTTGGGACGAGGCCTTCTTAAAATGGCACCAACTATATCATAGGTATCCACTTTATACCCTCATTTAGAATAATAATATCTTTGATGCTCTGCCTTTAACTCACTAGCTTTATTCTTATGGTACAGTATTTCTTAATAGCATCAGAATACTCTGGACCAAATTACAAAATTATTATTTAAGATTCTAAACGATTTAGGCCTAATTTTCTTTTTTGCCCTTAATTTTGATTAAAATTTTAATCAAAATCAAGGGCAAAAATTTAATGCCATAGCCGGGATTTGAACCAGGATCTTCAGCTCTCCGTGTCATTGCTCTTACCAATTGAGCTACTATGGCAACATGCCGGTACAACTGACTCACATGTCCCGGTATTCTCAATATGAGATAACAACCCAGTGGTTTTTTTCTTTCACAGCCAGTGTGAAAGAATTATCATTCACTTAGGTATGTTTACCTTAGTACATACTTCAAATGGTTTTCCCTCCATCATCAGCTCATTCAGACTGTCCATCTGGTAGCTGGTGAACGAATTTGTTGATAAAGTTCTGCTCATGCCCAGTGTTGTCAAAAAGTTTGAGTTTTCACAGTTTTTAGGAATGAATAATGTTACCCAGGTTTGTTTGGTTTTAATAATAATAATTCTATTTCAGCTCTGATTTCTTGACCTTCTCAGAAATGGGCTGCTGAAGCTGACTTTTCTGTTTGTCTGTTCATAATAGTTTTTTTCAGAGTATTACAATCTTTGCAATATTCCAGATTTATTATACAGAAATGATTAGCTTTTATTAATTTTTTACCCTGAATTTACTCCAGGGTACCAGTTTAATGTTAATTTCACTGGAAACTTTTTGAAATTTGTAGTTAGCCCATGGATGGTGTGCACATTTTTTGTAATTTCCCTATTTAATATTAGAATATATATATTTTTCTTTTTTGTTAGTGGCTTTTCTTCTGATGCCTTTAGGGGAAGAATCACATGTATTCAAACAGGACAATGAAAGATTAGCTCCATGACAACAGACTAAGAAGATGGGGAAGGAAATGGATGGTCATGGCCTTGATTACAGGAGCAAACCGAGGAAAACATAGTAATCCCGGTCTCTAGGATTGAACCCTGGAACTCCTGAATGCAAGTGCACATCACAATATTTTTTGTTTACTTTAAAACATGTAGCTTGAGTCCCAGATTTTAGGTCCCAAGAATTTTTAATTAATGAAGTTTATTCTTACTTACTCATTGGCAACAGATAATTCCTCAGTAAGCTAAAGGAATATTAATCTATTTTATGGAACCCGAAGGTTCATTGCCGTGCTTACCTGAGCCTTTTATTCAACCCTATTCTGTGCTAACTCCATCCAACCATCCCTCGCAAATCCTACTTCCCTTAAATCTATCCTAATATTGTCCTCCCACCTATGTCTAGGTCTTCCAAGTGGTCATTTGCCTTTGGGTCTCCCAGTCAATACTTTTGAGATATGTCTTTCCTCCCCCATGCATGCAACATGTCCAGCCCATTTCATCCTCTGTGATTTAATTACCCTGACTATATCCGGTGACGAGTCCAGGTCCTGAAGCTTGTTATGCAATTTTCTCCAGTCCTCATTTTCACCTCTCTTAGGCCCAAATATTTTCCTAAGCCCCCTGTTTTCGACACTCTCAGATTATGTCTCACATCCATGTAATACAACCGGCAGGACAATTGTCTTATAAATCTTTATTTTTAGATTTTTACATTTAACTTGTGCCTTAATATTATTTGTGTCTGTAATTACTGCTCCCATATATTTGAATTTTTCCACTTGTTCGAATGATTTACCGGCTATTCTAATATTTTGTTGTGCATTATTTTGACGTTCCATGATTATATACTTGATTTTTTTTTTATAAAATGTTTTACTGATTTATTTTTGGGTTCAATAACTTCTGTTTTTTCTCTTATTTTTGTCTTTAGTTTGAAGCCAACATTACAGTTATTCAGGATGTTCACCAGAGCCAAAGAACATATTTATTTAAATTTAGTTTCTCTTCTTTTTTTAGATACTGAACTATTTGCATCTGTGCCTCGCCCAGAGTGCGGGAGTTGTGTTGAAGACTAGAGAAGTTATGCAGCATCCGTCAGGATCAACGCCACTTATTGGTCGATATTTACGCAGTCTGCAGGGCAGTGAGATTGTACCGCAGTACCTGGAGCTAGTGCAGCAGCTGCTCACTGCAAGCGCTAGTATTGTGCCCCTCACGTGTCTCTTAGAATTAGTCGGCACGTTGCCTGATGTGCTGGCTTCCAGGTTCACTGAGAAGCTCACCTGGCTCAAGGTATGCATGAGTCAGACCTCACCACTGTTAAGTCAGTCAGCCATATTTCAGAATACAGTGAACACTGCTTAATGCAATTGTGGATAATGTTATCAGTCGTATAATGTTATCACTTTTTTGAAGTCCCGTACGGATTAATACTGGTAAATTGACAAAATGCTATGTTTTCAAAAACAAATTGGTTGATCTTAACACACTTTAGACTTCACTTTTACCTGTATTCTGCAGGACGATCGTTTCGCAGAGTTTTTCCACATTTTCAACTGCTAGTCAACTGTCGGAGATTTGGGAGAAGATTTTTATGAGAAAATTTGAAGACAGGTTAATAAACTTTGAAATACTGGAAGAAAAAAATTTAATCAAGAAGTTTGTAAAGTCTACACCAGAGGGCACATCGGGATGCTCTAAATGGAAATCCAACAGTTGACTAGCAGTTGAAAATGCGGAAAAAGTCCGCGAAACGATCGTCCTGCAGAATACAGGTAAAAGTGAAGTCTGAAGTGTGTTAAGGTCAACCAATTTGTTTTTGAAAACATAGTACAGTGCTTCACTGTTAAAAAGTTCCACCAAGATACTGTTTATTAATTAGATTGATAAAAAAATGCTGTTTATTATAATCAAAGATTTGGTTTATGTTATCACACTTAACTTTTTGTGGCTTTATTTCCAAGTACAGTCAACTCCCGATTATCCGGGTGCGGATCAACCGGTTTGCGGATTAACCGTTGAGCTATTCCTTAAAAAAATTTAAAACATCTTTATTTTTTTATTTATTTATTTTTTACTTTTTTACTTTTTTTACTTACATGGAGTAAGTAAGTGTCTTGAGTGTTTGTTGGACTACTTAGAAGAGGAGGAGGCTAGTTCACTTAATGATAAGTTGATGTTACGCAGGCTCCGTTCCTATATTCGCAAGAAGGAAAATGCGGTCAAAAAACAAAAAGTGTTAACAGACTATTTCAGCAAAGTGTAAAAATTCCTTGAAAGTGCCAAAACCAAACTGTTAATACAGTAACTGAACTAGTTAAATATTATATTAACACTTAATGCTTCACTTACGTCGCTGTTTATGGGCAGGACATGTTTCGGGATTCTTATCCCATCTTCGGCTGCTGGTCAACTGGCAATTGGCGATCATGGTTAGTGGTCTTTATGGTTTGTCCAGTGCTGCCCTCTCTTCTCTTGGCTGTAAGCTTGATGACATCATCCACCGGCGGTATTTCAAAATTCATAACATTGCTGCTGTTCTTAGTGATGAAAATCTTCTCCCAGGTGTTCAGTTCTGCCCGTGTCTTGACTTGTTTTAATAGTTTAACATCCTTTTTGATGTGGTGGTTTTGTGTCCAGGAGTGATGTGCTACAGCTGATTTGTCCGTTTGCATGAATTTCACATTCCTAAGGTGTTCTTTCATTCTAGTTGTTATATTTCTTTTGGTTTGTCCAATGTAGGTCAGCTGGCAGTTTTCACATTCCATCTGATAGATTCCTGATAGTTCTGTTTTGGGTGTGATGTCTTTTAGTGGGTGATTGAGCAGATTTCTAATGGTATATTTGTTCTGGGGTGCTAGCTTGATGTTGTAGTTTTTGAATACTTTCTCGAATTTGTAGAATGTTTTTGGATGGTAGGTGTCCTGCCCATAAACAGCGACGTAAGTGAAGCATTAAGTGTTAATATAATATTTAACTAGTTCAGTTATTCATGTGCTCCACTGTGTATATTACTTCGTTTTAATTATTATGTTAATACAGTACCGTAGTCTTAGTGTTTCATTGTTGTGCTGAAACAGTTTTTGACCTCTGATGGTGAATGATTCTAGCACTGCAAGACATTTCCACATAGGCCTATGTAAGTTTTAAATAATTTTTCAATTACAGTGTGTTCAGGTATAATTTTGTTTTAACCGTGTTTTCGTTTATCCGTGAGGTGGCTACCACCCATTATGCCGGATAATCGGGAGTTGACTGTACTGTACGTCATTCAAATTTTTCTTAGGGGTTTTGTTTCAAGTTCAACTGTATTGTGTTGTACTGGAGGTAGCAATTCTGTTCCCAGTTCACAGGATGACCAGTTCGAGGGGGTGGCATAACATAACTTTCTCTTTTAAGCCATGAAACATGTTTCACCCCTCAGTTAAGCTCAGCTTTTGATTTATGAAGATAACAGTGTTGACTTGCAGTGATGGCTAGTGTAAAATGAAAAGACAGACATTACTTGTTTTGCTACGTGGTGTAACTTTCAAAACCACCATGAGTATGAAATATTGGTTAATGGACTTCAAAGGGAAAATAGAAACAATTGAAAACTTTTTATTGATTACAAAAATAGTTGCTTAAAGTTTAATACTGTAAGCGGGAGATTCAATTAATAGACCCATGACATAGCATGTTAAAATGATGTTCCTAAAGGAAATAAAAAAATTGACTTTTGGAAAAACAGTAACTTATGTGTTAGGCAAAATCAAATTACAGATTTGTTTTTTTAAATAATACAGTATACCTAACACACATATTTTCATCAAAAGGGCAAATTTCATGTTGCACAGTGTTATTTGTAATTGTTTATCCATTTATGATTACAAAAGAAATTTACAACTTAATTCAGCACCACCAATTTGCACATTGAATAATATGCTAGTGGTGGAAAGGTTAATTGCCATCATCAGACGTTCATTAGCATGAAAAATAAATTCTGATTATTCTGAACACATCTTTTGTTATAACTTGTATGTATTATAAATTTTGTTATTTTTTCTTTTAAGGGACTGCTTTTCTCGGCAAAAGAAGAAATACGCGAGACTTGTGCTGCCTTGTATGGTGTGATTATTGCCCATGGGTTAGACGGAGCCCCATTTGACGAAGCCACTCAAGATTTAGTAAGCAAGTTAGAGGGTAAAAGTCATCTGGAAGCTCAGCACGGTTGTCTCCTTGCAATAGCACATTCGTTGGAGAGAAAAATCACTTTGATTAAAGGCAGTGAAGAACAGTTGACAAGATTCTTGACAGGACCTGTATATAAGAGTGGGATCAGCATTATAGGTAAGCCATAATATCATTGTACCTCTATTAACCCTATGCGAGTGGTGATGTTTTATGGCTGTGGGTGGAAGGCTTATTAAAAGAAAAAATAAGTTAATGAAAAACAAATTGAAAGTAATTTAAATTATACATTCAACATACTCCTTGGATTCTGCCCCTAATCTGCTCTACAAATGCTATTTATACCTCTACTAGCATGTGCCCATGGCTTCGCCCGCGATAATTATTTCAAGAATTAAAAATTAAGAGCATAATCGTTAAATCATTTTTTTATTAACACCTAAATCGCATGGACTACGTACCACGTTTAGATAGTATTGACTAGAGATGGGAATCTGTTACTTTTTTGGAACAGTTACGTTACTGTTACGGTTACACGAAAGTAACTGTTATTTATAACCGTTACCTGTTACTTTTCTTGTATATTACGTAGTTAATCGCCAGATCACTTCCCACTTGTAGGGGAATGCCCTTTATCTCCCCCCCCCCATAACGGTTATGGACGTAGCCAAGGCTGGGGCTCTGGGGAGGGACCCCCCGAAATAAAAAACAGTTGTAAAATTTAGCTTTCAATTAGGGATGATAATCGATAGTTAAAATATCGAGGTTAAAACCGGAGATAACCATCGATATGACGATAATGTCGGCCTGAAAACATCGATGTATTTAGACAAAAAACATCGATGTATATTTAAAAAAGGCCATGGTATCAGAAAATTAGGCAAAATTCATAAATAAACAGAAGTATTTCCATGAAAACAATCGATGTAAAAAATCAATGTTTTGTGAAATTAAGCTCATGTAAATAAAATTATATCGTAGAACCAAGGTAGCCTATTAATCTTCTTTTTGTTACAAAAACATCCATGTCGGGGAGAAACATCGATGTAGCAAATACATCAGTTGTTTTCCATCGATGTAAAAAACATCGATTATCGTCATGAAAGTAAACTTTTTGGAATTTTCCTGTGGTTTACAGCCTAAAAGATATAAGTATACCAAATTTCTAGTTTCTAGCTCATCTGGAAGTGGGCAAGCATTCATGTCAGTGAGCGAGCCCTTTTTTCGGGGGTTTTTAGGGCTAAAAATATAAAAACTACTTTTTGGAATTTTCCTGTGGTTTACAGCCTAAAAGTTATATGTGTACCAAATTTAAAGTTTCTAGCTATAATGTCAGTGAGCGAGCCCTTTTTCGGGGGTTATAGTGCTAAAAATTTAAAAAAATACTTTTTTTGGAATTTTCCTATGGTTTACAGCCTAAAAGCTATATGTGTACCAAATTTAAAGTTTCTAGCTCATCTGGAAGTGGGCAAACAGTAATGTCAGTGAGCGAGCCCTTTTTCGGGGGTTATAGGGCTAAACATTTTTAAAAATTACTTTTTTGGAATTTTCCTATGGTTTACAGCCTAAAAGCTACATGTGTACCAAATTTCAAGTTTCTAGCTCTTCTGGAAGTGAGCAAACAGTAATGTCAGTGAGCGAGCCCTTTTTCGGGAGTTTTTAGAGCCAAAAATAAAAGAAAACACTTTTTGGAATTTTCCTGTGGTTTACAGCCTAATAACTATATGTGTACCAAATTTCAAGTTTCTAGCTCATCTCGAAGTGAGCGATCCCTTTTTCGGAGGTTTTTAGGGCTAAAAATTAAAAAAATTACTTTTTGAAATTTTCCTGTGGTTTAGAGCCAAAAAGCTATATGTGTACCAAATTTAAAGTTTCTAGCTCATCTGGAAGTGAGCAAACGTTAATGTGAGTGAGCGAGCCCTTACTCGGGGGTTTTAGGGCTAACAATTAAAAAAAAAAAAAACTTTTTTGGAATTTTCCTGTGGTTTACAGCCTAAAAGCTATATGAGTACCAAATTTCAAGTTTCTAGCTCATCTGGAAATGGGCAAACATTAATGTCAGTGAGTCAGTCAGTCAGTCAGCCGTGTGGCTTTATATTATAGGGATTTCATTATTAGTAGTAAAATTATCAATATTATTTCGAATAACTTACTACAGTTATTGAATTCATATTTCATGCTATATACCCACATTCTAAGTTTAAATTATCCAGTAAAGGCAATATCGTATTTTGATAAATTTTTTAAGTAAAAAATTTAGTAAGTATTTTTTAAGTAAAGCAAGAAATATATATGAGATCAGACAGCATGAATTCTATGCATGAACTCTTTACGCCCATTAATAATTAAGAAAATAACTTTTTTTAAATTTATTTATTTTATTATTTTTATTTTTTGTTATTTTTTATTCTTATTTTTTTTATTTTTATTTTTATTTTTTGTTTTTTATTATTTTAATTTTTTAATTTTTTATTATTTTTATTTTTTAAATTATTTTTGTTTTTCAAATATTGGAAGTAACAGATGTAACGAAAGGCGAAAGTCACGGATAAAACACATGTAACAGAAATATTAGAATTAACTGTAACAGGTCAGAGTAACTGGAGCAGGTGGAAATAACAGTAACAGGTCAGAGTAACTGGAGCAGGTGGAAATAACAGTAACGGGTCCGAGTAACTGGAGCAGGCGAGAGTAACAGTAACAGGTCAGAATAACTGGAGCAGGTGGAAATAACAGTAACGGGTCCGTGTAACTGGAGCAGGTGGAAATAACAGTAACGGGTCCGTGTAACTGGAGCAGGTGAAAATAATGTAACGGGTGTAACTCTCGACACGTTACTTTGTTCCAGACCAGTTACATTCGCTCGACACCGACAAATTTCTCAACGCAACTAATAATAACAATAATAATAAGTAAATAAATAAAATAAAAATCAAAACAAAAAATAAAAGTATTAAAAAAACCCTGAGAAAAAGGAGAGCTGCTGAGAAATTTGGAGAAACTATACAGAATTCTTATATATTTATATATCTTTACACGCTAGCGGCCGTAATTTTGAAGATATTTGAACCAAATTTTATTATGTTATTTCTAGGCCCAATAGTTAATGAGCAAAATTGGCCCAAGTGGGGGGGGGGGGGTCGTGGGAGGGGGATGAAATTTTGAAAAAATTATATCTCGGCCCCTATGAAGTATAGAGAGAAACTTTGTTGGAATAAATGAGAGTACTCCCTATGGAGTTCACAGTGACAGTAACGATTCGGGGGTTTTAGGGGTACGAGTAGGGGTGGGGGATGGAAATTCGAAATTTTTGAAACCACGTCTTGTGGGGTATCGTTGAAAAGCTCTTGATGAGTACTCTACAAATCAATACCTAGTTTCTCGATAGCTCTCATATAAGGCGAGATTTGAATGTTTTAAAAAAGTGCTCTTTCCTCTTTTTTTTGCAGTTATTATTGCGGGTTTATCATGCCAAGGCTGAAGAAGAAGAGAACTGCGCAGTGACAATAAATTAAACCAAAAGCACTTCGAAATCTACCTCAGCCTGTAGGCCTTCCTAAAGGGATTTTATTTCACTTCACACAAATGCAATTAATAGGAAATGATCAATCTCCGCCATTTCATGCAGATGTCTAAACTTAAATAGATGAATTTTCGCTTCTCATTGTAATGATTGCTCGATGGCGTAGTGGGTAAGATGAAGGGCTAATATGCTAGCGGTCCCGTGTTCGGATCTCCTTGGGTCGAACATTTAAAGGATAGGAATAGATAGGTAGGGTAAAGGAGAAAACGGATTGAATAGTAGGAAAGGGTAAAGAAGTGGCGAAAGGGGGGGAGTCAGAATTTCCAATACTGCTAGTAGTTCCACCATTCACATCTAGATGTCTCGAGTGGGAAGAGCTAAAGGGAAGACCTGTTTTTCCCTCGTTTTTTAATAAAAAAATCCCGGGGGAGGACCCCCATTTTTTGGATTTCTAAATAATAGCAAACTTTCGTCTGTGTCGGTCCCTCCTTTCAGTATTTTCTGGTTCCGCCTTTGGTTGAGACGAAAATAAGATATCCTAGGAGGAGCTTTGGTAACCGTTACTTTTGATTTTTTGTAACAGGTCGTTACCGTTACATACATGTAACAGTTACAAAGTAACAGTTACAAGAAATATTCCCCATCTCTAGTATTGACTGGTAAAAGCGACCTCAGATTCGAGTTCCTTGGCCCAGAATACCCCTGTATAGTGAGTTTCGTCCAAATCGAACAATATTTGACCGTATTTAGGCCTATATTGATTATCCCTCTTCCGTGTAGGTTGAAAATTTCATATGTCTGCGTGCCTTGATATTCTAAACAAATGAATCGTCCAGGATGGACTTACAAAATCAAGCGATGGCCCACGATAATTATTTAAAAAATTAAAAATTAAGAGCATAATAGTAAAATCATTATATTTATTAACATCTAAATCACGTGGACAACATACCACGATTAGATAGCGTCGCCTGGTAAAAGCGACCTCAGATTCGAGTTTCTTAGCCCAGATAACCTCTGTATAGTGAGTTTCGTCCAAATAAAACAATGTTTGACCATATTTAGGGCTTACAACATTCAAGCGATCGCGAAAGTTTTATTTTCAAGGTATGACAAAAATAGCCAAAGCCAACTGTAATTGATTTGACATTGAAATGTATAACTGAAAACTGATGTTTCGAAAACGCAAAAAATGCACGTTTTTTGCCCGTTTTTCACTCATAACTCACGAACGAAAGCTAAAATTAAAATTCCGGCTTCGAGGTGCATTTTCCGACCCTTCAGCCCACCTATGTTTAAAATTTCAGATCTCTGCGTTCAGTAGATTTCGCTGGGCATCGCGGACAGACAGACAATTCCTTTTAATAATATAGATAACATGAATTATATTGATCACGGCCTCCTAAAGGAGGCATACAATAAACGAGGCCGTGTATTGATACCTTCTCTAATTTGTCAAACTTCCATTTCATTTAATCCAAACCCATCTGATAAAACTGGCAACAATATGTTCTGTGATTTTGTTTCGATAATTCTGTGTAAAAAGGGGTTAAGTATTCTCAAAAACATTTAATTTTTGGCATTTAGAATCAGAATTTTTCAAAATCCTTTCTTAGTGAGCACCTACATTATGAAGCGAAGGTACTGTCAAAATTCCAAGTCTCTACCTGTTATAGTTTAGGCTCTACGTTGATTCCTGTCAGTCAGTCAGTCAGTCAGTCAGTCAGTCAGTCAGTCAGTCAGTCAGTCAGGATAAAGCCTTTTATATATATAGAGACTAGCATGTGCCCGCGGCTTCGCCCGCGATAATTATTTCAAAAATAAAAAATTAAGAGCATAATAGTAAAATCATTATATTTATTAACTCCTAAATCACGTGGACTACATACCACGATTAGATAGCATCGTTTGGTAAAAGCGACCTCAGATTCGAGTTTCTTGGCCCAGAAAACCTCTGTATAGTGAGATTCGTCCAAATAAAACAACATTTGACCATATTTAGGGCTTACAACATTCAAGCGATCGCGAAAGTTTTATTTTCAAGGTATGACAAAAATAGCCAAAGCCAACTGTAATTGATTTGACATTGAAATGTATAACTGAAAACTTATGTTTTAAAAATGCAAAAAATGCACGGTTTTTTGCCCGTTTTTCACTCATAACTCACAAACGAAAACTAAAATTAAAATTCCGAGTTCGAGGTGCATTTTCCGACCCTTCAGCCCACCTATGTTTAAAATTTCAGATATCTGGGTTTAGTAGATTTTGCTGGACATCGAGGACAATTCCTTATATTAATATAGTGGTTTAGGTTAGGTGGCTCTAGGCCATTAAGCATGAAAAAGATATAAAAAGGAGAGGAAGGTGCCAGAGAACTTACCAATTGGCAGGAGAAGCTGGTCTTCAATTGGTGCTGGCTCTGGTATCATAGAAACACATAAAAAGAACAATAAAAACGAAAATTTTCGGACAAACTTTGCCCTTTGTCAATCACTTAGAGAATGGAGCTTGAAGAGAAAGTGTAGGGTTGCCAACCTAGCCAACTGATGAAGAATGGCATCTTATGTTCTCTGGCCAGGAGGGAAAAGGTGTTATCTGATGTTGAGGTTGGGGGGGTTTCTGGATTTGGTTATCCACTGGTGAGCCAGTTCCCACCTTCTGAGTTGGGAGGGGTTGCAGCTATCAGGGAGGCTTTTGATTACTTTGATGGTGAAACAGTCCTCAAATGATATCCCATGGTCCATGGTGTGTTTGGATACAGGTTTATCTGGATTTTTGCTTTTGCAGTCATGCCTGTGGCCATTCATTCTTTTTCTTAAAGTTTCAGTGGTTAATCCTATGTATTGGGCCGGGCATAGATTGCATTGTAGTTGATACACTATGTTGGAGGAATTGCATGTGTGGTGACCCTGGATCTTGTACTCTCTATGGGTGATTGAACTTTTGAAGTTTTCAGCTGGATGATGAATGGAGCAGGTCTTGCAGGTAGGTCTATTGCATGGGAAAGTGCCTTTAGGTTCAGAATTGGATGTAGGCCTTTCTTGTAAGCGCTTGGGCTTAACCAGTTTTTGTTTCAAGTTAGGGAGTTGTCTAAACATCACAGAAGGGGATTTTGAAAGAAGATCTCTTGTGTGTGGGCTTGCTTGCAAAATATTGTAGCCGTCATGGAGGACCTTATTGAGGTTTTGAAGGCCATGGTGGTATGTGGTTATAAAATGTATATCATCAGATGAGTGTCTTCGTGGGGTGTGCTCACCAGCGGTATTCATTTGTGCTCTTTGAATTTGACCCTGTACTAGAGTCCGCGGATAACCTCGGGAGACGAAAGCATCCTCTAGCTGTTTGTTGAAAGTAGTCCTATCTTTTTCTGCTGTAAAGATCCGTTTTGCTCTTAAAGCTTGGCTGAATGGAATAGAGCGTTTGGTGTTATTTGGGTGGCAGCTATTAAAATCCAGGAATTGTAGTTTATTGGTGGGTTTAACATGTACTGCAGTGCTGATGGACCCATTTTTGAGGCTGACATTGACGTCCAAGAAAGTGACTAGTTCTGCAGACGAGTTCCAGGTAAAGTTCAATGTAGAGTGGTTCTGAAGGTTATTGAGAAATTCTTCCAACTTATCTTGTCCATGGGTCCATATGAGGAAAATGTCGTCAATGAAGCGGAACCAACAGAGTGGTTGAAGAGTCTGCTTCTGTAAGAAAGTTTCTTCAACCCGTCCCATGTATAGGTTGGCAACCTCAACATCAGATAACACCTTTTCCCTCCTGGCCAGAGAACATAAGATGCCATTCTTCATCAGTTGGCTAGGTTGGCAACCCTACACTTTCTCTTCAAGCTCCATTCTCTAAGTGATTGACAAAGGGCAAAGTTTGTCCGAAAATTTTCGTTTTTATTGTTCTTTTTATGTGTTTCTATGATACCAGAGCCAGCACCAATTGAAGACCAGCTTCTCCTGCCAATTGGTAAGTTCTCTGGCACCTTCCTCTCCTTTTTATATCTTTTTCATGCTTAATGGCCTAGAGCCACCTAACCTAAACCAATACATTACAGTACTCATTTCCTCTGTATTATCTTCTCCTTTCAAGTGTCTCTATCAATCCTTCCTATCAACTTTATTCTTTTGTTTGTCTTTCCTCTCCTTCTAAAATGAATGTACACCTGAAGTGGCTGAAACAGTTCAAGAACTATGCCTACAGACTCCCGAAAATCTTGGCTCATATCTGGTTCTTACAAGAATGCCTCACTCTAGGCCTTATCCCAAAAGGCCTGTACAGACCCATACAATCAGGACTACCCAACTACATGAAACAAACCATAGAACATTTATTCAAAGGACAAATAAGGGACACCATAATATACATGATTCACCAATACAAAAATGAAGAAGTTGTGGTTAGGAATGGCCTAGCATCCACCATGAAAATACTACTATTGACCAACCCAAGGTTTTTACCGGATATGAATCACACCATTAGAAATGCTAATGTCTTACTTCAGAATCTAATTAACTCGAAACTACAGAAACTATCCACACTATGTCTTAATGAACTAAAAACCAAAGGCTACATCAAACGACAAGTGAACCCTCCTAGGCCTGGCCTTCTCGGAGAGAAACCCAGCCTTGCCAGCCTCTTGAATCTGCCCACTCCCATTGGACAAAAACCCTTCCTGCCGAAACCTTTTGTCCCTCCCTCGACACCTTTGATGGAATGTACCAATAATAAACCCCAAGACTCTTCAATATACAACATCTCAGACTACCAACTAACAAAACACGAGAAATCGGTATTGGAAAAAGGCTTGAAATTCACACCTACAGCCTCGGTGGATCACTTTAATTTAGTATCAGACATTATGACTTTTGGAAGGAAATTAAGAATAGAGCTTTTCCGGAAGAATAACCCTGAGGCATTTAAGTCTTATGGAGAACTAGATCCAGCATTGGCCAAATTTAAACCACCCTCTAATTGGGACCCCCCTCCGCTACCCCTGATCACCCCCTTGAACTATATCTCAACTTCATCCTTCAGAAAACCTCTGATCCTAGGTACATAGACAACCTCCCTAAGGTAAATAACCTAACACGAGATGAACGTGATGCCATTAAGTCCCTTGGTTCGAACAGAGACATTACCATTCTTCCGGCTGACAAAGGCTCCATGACAGTTGTCATGAACACTAAAGATTATATCACAGAGGCGGAAAGACAGCTGTCTGATACAACAGTCTACAAGGAACTCACCATGGACCCCACAAAGGCCTATAACGAGGAACTCAGCCACTTCGTTCACAGAGAACACACCTTTCAGAATATTTCAGCACAAAACCTGAAGCTTTTAATTAATGACAATCCCCAAACAGCTCAGTTCTATATGCTTCCGAAAATACACAAAGGGACCTCACCCCCACCAGGGAGACCCATAGTGTCGGGTTGTAATTCGTTCACTGAACGCATCTCAGCTTACGTTGACTCTCATCTACAACCTTGGGTCAGGCTTCTCCCTTCATATCTACAAGACACTTCAAACTTTCTCGACCGTTTGGCGTCCATACCTTCACCTCTACCCGCCAACTCAATACTCGCCACAGTGGATGTAACATCCCTCTACACCAATATCCCTCATACCCACGGATTGTCATCATTATCTAGAAAAACGACCAAAGAACACCAAACCCACCACCGGTTTCCTACTGAACCTGATAAAATTTATCCTGGAACACAACAATTTTCAGTTCTTGGACAGAAATTTCCTACAACTAAAGGGGACAGCGATGGGCACAAAGATGGCCCCATCCTATGCCAACCTATACATGGGACGGGTTGAAGAAACTTTCTTACAGAAGCAGACTCTTCAACCACTCTATTGGTTCCGCTTCATTGACGACATTTTCCTCATATGGACCCATGGACAAGATAAGTTGGAAGAATTTCTCAATAACCTTCAGAACCACTCTACATTGAACTTTACCTGGAACTCGTCTGCAGAACTGGTCACTTTCTTGGACGTCAATGTCAGCCTCAAAAATGGGTCCATCAGCACCGCAGTACATGTTAAACCCACCAATAAACTACAATTCCTGGATTTTAATAGCTGCCACCCAAATAACACCAAACGCTCTATTCCATTCAGCCAAGCTTTAAGAGCAAAACGGATCTTTACAGCAGAAAAAGATAGGACTACTTTCAACAAACAGCTAGAGGATGCTTTCGTCTCCCGAGGTTATCCGCGGACTCTAGTACAGGGTCAAATTCAAAGAGCACAAATGAATACCGCTGGTGAGCACACCCCACGAAGACACTCATCTGATGATATACATCTTATAACCACATACCACCATGGCCTTCAAAACCTCAATAAGGTCCTCCATGACGGCTACAATATTTTGCAAGCAAGCCCACACACAAGAGATCTTCTTTCAAAATCCCCTTCTGTGATGTTTAGACAACTCCCTAACTTGAAACAAAAACTGGTTAAGCCCAAGCGCTTACAAGAAAGGCCTACATCCAATTCTGAACCTAAAGGCACTTTCCCATGCAATAGACCTACCTGCAAGACCTGCTCCATTCATCATCCAGCTGAAAACTTCAAAAGTTCAATCACCCATAGAGAGTACAAGATCCAGGGTCACCACACATGCAATTCCTCCAACATAGTGTATCAACTACAATGCAATCTATGCCCGGCCCAATACATAGGATTAACCACTGAAACTTTAAGAAAAAGAATGAATGGCCACAGGCATGACTGCAAAAGCAAAAATCCAGATAAACCTGTATCCAAACACACCATGGACCATGGGATATCATTTGAGGACTGTTTCACCATCAAAGTAATCAAAAGCCTCCCTGATAGCTGCAACCCCTTCCAACTCAGAAGGTGGGAACTGGCTCACCAGTGGATAACCAAATCCAGAAACCCCCCCAACCTCAACATCAGATAACACCTTTTCCCTCCTGGCCAGAGAACATAAGATGCCATTCTTCATCAGTTGGCTAGGTTGGCAACCCTACACTTTCTCTTCAAGCTCCATTCTCTAAGTGATTGACAAAGGGCAAAGTTTGTCCGAAAATTTTCGTTTTTATTGTGCTTTCTTTTTATGTGTTTCTATGATACCAGAGCCAGCACCAATTGAAGACCAGCTTCTCCTGCCAATTGGTAAGTTCTCTGGCACCTTCCTCTCCTTTTTATATCTTTTTCATGCTTATATTAATATAGATAATATGAATAATAATGATACCTTCTCTAATTTGTCAAACATCCATTTCATTTAATCCAAACCCACCTATACCATTGGCAACAATATGTTCTGTGAATTTGTTTCGATAATTCTATGTAAAAAGGATTAAGTATTTTCAAAAACATTTAATTTTTGGCATTTAGAATCAGAATTTTTCAAAATCCCTTCTTAGTGAGCATCTACATTATGAAACGAAGGTACTATCAATATTCCAAGTCTCTACCTGTTATAGTTTAGGCTGTACGTTGATTCCTGTCAGTCAGGACAAAGCCTTTTATGTATATAGAGATTAACCCTATGCTAGCGGCGATGATGGCTGTGGGTGGAAGGCTTTTTAAAAGAAAAAATAAGTTAATGAAAAACCTATTGAAAGTAACTTAAATCATGCATTAATGCATAAAAACAACGTATACCTTGGATTTTTGTCAAATTCTGTCCCTAATCTGCTCCACAGACGATGTTCTATTATTTTGCATGAAAATGTTTATGCGGAAATGGCACAAGTCTCACTGAGTGCATTATAAGTAGGGACCGGATTTTTAGGTTTTTAAAAACACTGTTTTAGGTTTTCCATTAGGTGAAATAGTTTTTTTTAGGTTTTTGTCCAAAATATCGTCTTCGGGTAGAATAATTGGTTAATGAATTTGAATGTGCTACATATGATTAAATACATAATACTTGTAAAGTTTAACTTAACAAAATTAACTTAAATTTGTGTAAACTGCTATAGGACAATAATATACAATTGAAGAAAGAAAGCATAAACAATCAATAATCAATCAATAATCAATAATCAATCCTAGTTACAATTTATCACTAAATATCTTTCAAGATTCCCAACTGTGAAGTTCTTCCTGTTATCTCTTAGAATACACTTGAAGGCAGAAAATGTCCTTTCAACCTCACATGACGTCAACAATGGTTGTTCGTATGAATATTTTAAAAAGAATACGCCGGTACTCTTACACTTCCTCTCTTGATACTGTCATCCTAGACAATATTGGGATGAACGAAATGCTGGTGGTATTAATTTCAACCCGACAAAAATTATCTCTCCGCAAAATATCGATTTCTCAACTGACAAACAAAAAAGTAGCTTAAATTAGATATTTTTAGGTTTTATATCCCGTTTGGGTACATTTAGGTTTTTATACCCCATTTAGGTATTTTTAGGTGCCACAGAATTAATGTGGGTGAATCCTGTGAACATGATTCGAAAAAGTGTATGATCGCTTTATGTTTTGGAAGTAAGGAAAAAAATAGGTAAAAACCTAAGAATCCGGTCCCTAATTATAAGTTTACTTAAGCCTAGAGTAGGCTATGATTTTCAATTGGATCAGTATTTTTATCAAAATCAGAAGGCAGAACTGCCCTTGCTGGATATTGTATATTGTAATGGTATGTGATGGGCCTGCATCAAAATGACTCACTTCCATTCAGCCAGGTGCACTATTACCACATACGTCACTCTCACTCTCACTAACGCTGCCAGTAGCAATCTTGGAAAAAGATCCCATAATATCGCTAAATAATAATTCATTCATTCATTAATTCATTCATCTTTAGCGCTACAGTCCATGGGGGTCCCGGTCTTCCTCAAATGATAATTCTTCACTATCACTTTGAATACTTGATTCATCAATTTCAGAACCGGTAAGACACTTTCTACTTGCCATTTTACAAAAAATAAGGGAAAAACACAGAAGAAAAGGAGCACACTATTTACTAGTGAAATCCTCTATTAAAATCACCCTGGGAATGTACAGTGAGTCTCAGACAGATTGCACCCGCTTTGCCGTGCGCCGTGCTTCTCTTGTGATGACTCAACACTTCCCGCGTCGTGGCCAGCTGTGTCCCCGCAGATAAGTCAACAATTCCTGCATAGCCTGCAGTTGAGCATTGTTCTCATGTTGTACTGACATGAAAGTGTTATTCGGTAGTTGTCACAACTAAAAGAAAACATTAGGATAGAGATAAACTCAATAACGGAAGAGAGCAATTAATGCGTGTTAATTGTAATTTCCTATCACGATGCCAAAAATGTGTGATTGTAGGAGGAGGACACTTCCCGCATCTCCTGTAATAAGGTAGGTGCCTATTTTCCTTATTTTCAAACTTATTTCATTTATTTTCATTGTCACGCACGGACAAGTCAGTCAACTGCCGGGCTGTTCCTTTGGTGCATACCGGGGATAGGAGCTTCATCTGGGGGGAACCCAACGCGCGGCCCATTGGATCCAATCTGACTGAGACTCACTGTATAATCACAGTTATTATTTATTCGTTATTTTGCTTATAAGGCCTAATTCCTCTCCCCTTGTTTTGGTATGTAATTGTGGTTATGTTGTTTACAGTAAATCATCTGACACATGAGCGTCCATTGCTTAACTCTGCTGCGTGCACTGCTGTCGCTGAATTGGCTCGGTGTGCTCCACTTCAGCTGTCTGATCCTGAGAAACTCAGTCTTGTTAAAACTCTGCTTGGCATTATCAACAATGTTAAAATGTCATCCAGGGTGAGTAGCGGCCCTCGGGTTTCTATTTTACTTTTACTTTGAAGTAAACTTATTTGAAGTGAGAAAGTTGTTTTACCTACATTTCAGGGTAGAGAAAGTGATGTGAATGTATGATGTCAGATTTATTCCCCAGGTTAGAGAACGTGCTGCAAAGGCTTGTGGGTGTTTGTGCATTGGAGAGGACTTCCCGTACAGCAGGAACATAATGCAGGACTTCCTTGATGTGGCCAAGGAGGTGAGTTTCAGAATGCTTGTAATGTGCTCTACACAGAAAACACAGAACTGTTGTATAATGGCAATTTATTTATTAGGGAAATTGGTACATTGTGACTCACCCGAGTCCCCCACTCCTACTCTCAATCCCTCCCCTAGCGGCAGCATTTGAACTACTACTATTGATGGTAGCGCCATCTCTTAAGCAACTGATAAAACAGAAAAAATAAATTATTTCTCCTTTATTATCTTCTTCTCTTCCTTTCCTGTCTCCTTCCTCTCTTCCTCTCACCTCCTCTTCACCCTACCTACCTATTTGAGACCTATTCCTAATAGTAAATTTTGGATCGACTGGGATTCGAACCCGGGACCCCTAGCATTATAGCTAGGAGTCTTGACCACTACGCCACGAGTAAATGTTGAGTACTGAAGGAAGCTTTCATATATTAGAGGTATGTTAGGGGGATTTCATGAGTTTTAACGCAAGAATCTGTTTTTATAAGTAGTGTTGGTACAAGGGAATTTTCCTGCATCAATTAAGCCACATTTTATGTTATAATACGGCGTTTTTTATAATTATGAAATATTATGTATGGTACAAGGGTATTTTTTGTATTGTGAATAGCCTATTTTGTTGGAAGGGTCGTTTTTATAATTGTGGAACATTATGTGGAGGTGCAAGGGGCTTTCTTTATTGTGAAATATTAGGTGACATATCAATTGCAATTATGCATTACCAGCATTGAGCTACAGGCGTGAAGGTATGCTTTGCGGGGAAGCGGCCAGGTAAGTGGCAAATGGAAAGGGGAGCAGGGTGAGTCACAAAGTACTAACTTTCCATTCATTAAGTATGCAAAATAATGCGTTAGTGGATGAATCTAGTTCTGTGACCAAGGCATGAACCGAGGCTGAAATATTGGATGAGTCCGATAAAGATTTTCATGCATGGTATATGCAATATTTTTTTAGTAAGAGCTCTCTAAATTATACGAAATAAAACAAAAATACCGTATAATTAATTATAATGAAAGGCAGTCAACCATTTGCTAAAGTTATATTCTCATGGCCGTCTGAATCATAAAACAACAATGACCGTACGTATCAATACCAAATGTGGTAGTATAGATGCATAATATATGAGTCCCTTGTTTGTAAACAATATTGCATAACAACTAGTATTTATGAAAAGCTTGTGAAAATATAAATGATAATCCCGAGGAAATTTCAATCCAAGCCAGATACATTGAACTGAAGGTGCTGACAGCAGTAGACTATGAGAAGAAATATATTGCAATTAAATGCTGGTGCATCCATGGTAAGCAATGTTTCTTATGTGAACCAAGATTTGAAAAGTTGTTGGCTTATATTTGTTGTTATATGATGAAGTAGGCTACCGTTTTTTGCGGAAAACCCTGGAAAAGTTTCTGATTACTGTAAAGAAAATGTTGGCTTAAATTTGTTGTTTTATAACCATTTATTTGCTTAAATCCATTTTAAGTTGGTGTGACTGGTCAATGCCACCTGGACCTTGTTTATACATTGCCATGACGACTATAGCGTACTAGGCTGATAAAACTGCATTTTGAATGCAGTTTTACACAATTTTAGCGGCTTTGGTTGTTTTAGAGAGCATGCACTAAACATTTGTTTTATTTTTCAGAGTCGAGATGTGGAAGTGCACTTCACAATAGGAGAAGCATTTGTAAGTTGTGTACAAGGAACGTTGTCACCGCATGGTCGTGATGCATGGACTACTCTAGAATCCGAATATCATCCTCAATGTCCAAGTCAAGTGATGGAAACAAAAAACAAGGATTTGCATTGGCTTCTCCTGGAGCTTGTCAAACTGGCTCGACTTCCTCACCCCAATTCAAAACAGGTTTGTACATTGCCTGAATCTATTCCAGGCTGGCTTCTTTGGTATTCATTTGTATAGGTAGAGGTCAGTGAAAGTGGTTTTATTTTCAGGGAAAATTAATTTTAAAATTTTTATATTTTGAGTATTTTTTATTAAATATTAATTATTACCGGAAGTTAGTAACAGTGAAGTTTTTCTAATATAGCAATATAAGAATTGAGTCAATTTTTGTGACACTTACTTCACTTGAGTTCTCTATTTGGAGACTAGTTTTGGGAAATTTTTTCTCCCATATTCATTCCATTTTGAATGGAATTCCATCAAATTCCATCAAAATGGAATGAATATGGGAGAAAAAATTTCCCGAAACTAGTCTCCAAATAGAGAACTCAAGTGAAGTAAGTGTCACAAAAATTGACTCAATTCTTATATTGCTATATTTTTTATTAATTTGGCAGTATTATTTTAAAAATTTTATATATACATACATACATACATACATACATACATACATACATACATACACATACACATACACATACACATAAACAAGGGTGTTAATGATAACACCAAAATATTTTACCTGTGTTTTGAGGGGACATAGACAAGCAACTTTTGTTAGGAGATTTTTGCTCTATGACATAAAATGTGTATGCTACAGGGCATTAAAGTCATTACAATTTGGTCCTCATAAGCCAAAAATTAAGCAAAATAGGGTTAACATTTTCATTAAATTGACTTCACGCCTTCTTAGTGATTGATAAAAACCAGATTCTTAATCATTCATCAACAGGTAATCATAATTTAGTGTTTTCTTAATCTGCAAAATTTACAGACTAATCACAATGCATTAGTTTTTTTTTTTCATAACTACAGTGTTAACAGAAAAGTTCCTTTGTTTTGCATTTTTTCAAATCTTAGAAGTCAGTGGCGGCCAAGCCCTGGGAGAATTTATGCTGTAACAGGAAAAATTGAATCTATAGAGTGAAAATTTCCTAATAAAAGTTATCAATGTCCCCTCTATACACAGGTAAAATATTTCGGTGTTATTCATTAACACTGTATGTATGTGTGTGTGTGTGTGTATGTGTATATTATATATATATATATATATGAGCCCCTTAAAGCCCAAGTGGTGTAACTCACATTACTGCTGTTCTAAGATATTTAAGGTTTTAGCTGTCATCAAATAGATGGCTTTATTGACAGCATAAGATTATGCTCCTGCCTACAGGGTTGCTATGCAAGTTATGACTTACACCATTTGCGCTATTAATAGAAGAACACTTTCTGAATAGGATCCTGACCATAACTAAAAAAGAATAAAAAAACTGGAGTTACACCACTTGGGCTTTAAGGGGCTCATATATACAGAGTGTCCACGCTAGAGGGATCGAGAGTAGTAAAGAACCTGTTTCTCGGAGTGTTCTGTCCCATTGGAGAATCGCTTTATGACCAGGTGGATCCACATTCCACGTACGACGAACACAGCGTAGCACCCGAGTAACAGATTTCTCTTCTGCTAGCCATAACACGCACTGAACTTTCTGTTGCAGTGTCCATATTTCGAGACAAAAGCTCTTGACGCGCATGCGCATGCGCGTGGAGCTGTCTGAAAACAGTGTTGCACAATCTCGGAGAGTTTCCCTTTCCTGTCATATGCAGAATGCAGCAATAAACTTATCTCGTTTTAACTGGCGGGCATTTATTTCTCGATCCCTCTAGCGTGGACACACTGTATAATGTAATCTTTGTAATTCATCAATTACAATTATTATGAACTACTCAAGTAATTCCTGTGGTCACTCTGATCTTAAACCAAACATTCCACCGCTTATATTTTAGTTTATTATGGGAAATACTGATTTTAATTTTGTTATAACTTCATAATGAATTATGTCTGCAAGGATTTTGGAAACAAACATTACTTGAGAATTCAATTGTCATTATGGATTTTCTTAGTAGACAGTCTTGATGAATTAAAAAAATTCAATTGAATTTATAAGCTTTCAACTTAAAAAAAAGAATTGGCATTGGCAAAGGGCTTAGAACTTGCGGAGCAGAGTATGATAGTGCCAGAGTGCACTTGGTACGTTGATCCTAAGTTTCTTCCTCTTTGGCTTTCTCAGTGAGCTGTTCGTTTTGGAGTGAAAAACTGTTGCTTTACCTCTCCAAGAGGAAGTATTCTTCTAGGCTATGCTATCATGGTCGTTGTATTCACTTCGTGTAAACATCAGGAGAAAATGATAGAAATTTCGAAAATATTGTTTAAAAATGGGTTAATTTGTCCAAGTAAAACAATCTCGTTGCCAAAATTTGTCTAAAAATTGGAATTATGTTTACTTTTGTGCTTTGTGAAATTCTTATTATTTTATGATACAGAACTGCTGTTTTTTGGCAGTTAAAGATGTATTTAAAATATTTCTAAAAACAGTGGATAAAGGTTAAAAAACACGTTTTGACTCCTCCATAGAGTCTTCCTCAGGTTACACACCACACTAGACTGCTCATAAGGAAGATGAAATTTTATGTTAACTCGTTTGTCCATCAATTAAAAACATTGTCCCTATACTATTTCCAACTAAAGAATAAAGTAGATGTAAACAAACACACTGATATGTATTACTCCGCGACCACGTGTTCGTTGACACATTGCAGACGACGCAATTTCAATGTAAGAGGAACTCGTTAATATTGATCAAAGTAAGCTAGCATCTACAGAAACAAAGCTGGATATCACAAATATTACATAGGCCTACGTTTTAAAATGCTAATGCATTGTAATATTTTAACGTCATAATGAAAATCCACTTACTGCAAAATGCATTAAAAACATTCAAGAACACTGTTTTTTCGCCATTATTTAATGGCTTTCCCCGCTTGTGCTTAACAACACAAGGTGGTGAGGTTTGATTAGCTTCAGCCATTGAACTGTATTGCTGTCTTTTATTATTTATAATAGCTGTGGTAAGCTTGTTTTCACCGTATGAATTAAACGTTAACTGTCTTCGAGGAGTACATGACAAGTGACTGTTATTTTTTCATACCTTTGTTGTCTTCAGACATGTGCGTCGCATTACATTCAACCGATAATATCAAATAATAATAATGGTATTGCTTAAATCACATAGAAAGTGTTGCTACAAACTTGAGAAACGTGCTTAATTTAGTCGTACATCAAATACATTACTTACTTTTTACGTTTTGAAGAATCTACATTAATACTCAGAAGAAGACGACAAGCAAGAGCCTGAAGAGGTTGTGCGTCCAACTGCCAATCAGAACCCATCATGTCACGTGGTTTTGTTTACATCTACTTTATTCTTTAGTTGGAACTAGTATAATATATCTGTCTTTCCAATCCTTTGGAATATCATACATTGCTTCCTCTAAGCATTCCACAGGGGGCAGGGTAAATTTTACCATCGGATTTTCCCTTCTCAATCTCATTATGTTCAACCACTCCTCCCCTTCATCTCCATCATATCTATTCAAACACACCCCCTGGATGCCTCATAGACTTTTCTCTTTACACAATCCTCCTCAATTCTTAAAATATTTATATCATCAATGTTATGTCTTTTCTATCATATGTTGGCAGAGTCCAGTAGAGCATTTACCACTACCTACATCCCTTACATGTTCTGCGGATTCTAGTTTTAAAGTCCCTCCTCGCATATAAACGTTTTGGTACGAGTAATGGCAAAATGAACTTTCCTGGAGTGTATTCAGTAAAGTGTGGGGATTGTGAGGGAATTTATGTTGGGAAAACGGGGAAGGACTTTAAAAAAAGGACTTAGTAGCAAAATTGAATTTACAGACGTTTCAACATAAAACTTAAATTCTCTAGTTCCATAATCATCTATCATTACAAAATAGTTCAAGGGTAAAATATGATTAAGAAAACAATACACTTAAATTGTTAACATCTCTCTGCATTTATTGAATCCCCAAGTAACACTACACTAAAGTTTTGCCTGTATTCATTTTAAACACTCCTTACTTATTTATGAGCCAGTATTAATGTATTCGCTGACGGTTTGTTTACAGTTTGAATGTGGTTTCGCTGTACTTCTGTCTAACCTGTACAGCTGTGCAGCTATCACCTACATGTCATTGAATCGTATAGAAACATCATTAATTGCTGGTGCATTGTCTGAAATCTGCATATCGTCACTTAAGAAACAATACCGCGTAACTAACAAAACACAAATTTTACAGGAGAAGCAAAAAACTGTTTATTTTTGCTTTTAGGCGTCGTACAATGTTTACATTTTCAGGATAATAAACAAAACGTATTTCTAATTATATGTTCGCAACATTGAGTCGAATTTTAGTTTTTTGGCACCGTGGTGCTAGTTACGCGGTATTGAACTCTTAATTATTTTACGAAAATGTCAGTTACGCGGAATTAAATATTTTTATTTCAGAATAAAAGAAGCATTTTTTAAGAAAAAATATTTTATTTGAGTGTAGTATAGTACTATAATTGTTGACCAAATTATTTTCTTTATATATTTTATACTAGCATGTGCCCGCGGCTTCGCCCGCGATAATTATTTCAAAAATTAAAAATTAAGAGCATAATAGTAAAATCATTATATTTATTAACTCCTAAATCACGTGGACTACATACCACGATTAGATAGCATCGTCTGGTAAAAGCGGCCTCAGATTCGAGTTTCTTGGCCCAGAAAACCTCTGTATAGTGAGATTCGTCCAAATAAAACAACGTTTGACCATATTTAGGGCTTACAACATTCAAGCGATCGCGAAAGTTTTATTTCAAGGTGTGACAAAAATCGACAAAGCCAACTGTAATTGATTTGACATTGAAATGTATAACTGAAAACTTATGTTTTGAAAACGCAAAAATGCACGTTTTTTGCCCGTTTTTCACTCATAACTCACGAAAGAAAACTAAAATTAAAATTCCGGCTTCGCGGTGCATTTTCCGACCCTTCAGCCCACCTATGTTTAAAATTTCAGATCTCTGCGTTCAGTAGATTTCCCTGGACATCGAGTACAGTTCCTTTTATTAATATAGATAATATGAATTATAATGATACCTTCCCTAATTTGTCAAACATCCATTTAATTTAATCCAAACCCACCTATACCATTCGCAACAATATGTTCTGTGAATTTGTTTCGATAATTCTATGCAAAAAGGGATTAAATATTTTCAAAAACATTTAATTTTTGGCATTTAAAATCAGAATTTTTCAAAATCCTTTCTTAGTGAGCACCTACATTATGAAACGAAGGTACTGTCAAAATTCCAAGTCTCTACCTGTTATAGTTTAGGCTCTACGTTGATTCCTGTCAGTCAGGACAAAGCCTTTTATATATATAGAGATTGAAATAATCGTGCTCTAATATAAATAAATCAAGTATACATGGTACAAATACAGTTTCCTGATACAGTTTTTGTATTGAAGTTACAATTTGGAGATAAAGAATTTTATCACACTACTGATGGCAAAATAATAATATAACAGTGTGGGCTTTCGCAGCCGGCTACATCATGATTGCTCAGATTTCCCGGGCTTGTAGGCCGTGGTCCAGGACCAAGGCCTACAAGCCCGGGAAATCTGAGCAAGCAAAATAATAACATACAGGAAAGCCAGAAGCCTAATGAAAATTGTTCAATAGCCTGAGCAATAGATTAAATAAATAAACAATAACAATTTTGATGCTATGATTTACAAATGAGGAATGTTGTCATAGAATAGATGGAAATCATGAGGAAATAATTTCTTTAGTTGCTGTAAGTGATCCCACTTAGACTTCTTGATCTTCAGCCTCTCCATGTAGAGCCTGGAGAATTCTCCTTCCTTGAGAGTCTTAGGCCGCTTAAGCAACTCCTGAAAATCTTCAGTGTAGTCCAGATTATAATGTATGATACCCTTAGGTTCATATTTTATTACTCTTAAATAAAATGCCGTAGGGTCATTTGGTTTTCGTTCAGGACGAATGGAATAATAAATCCAGAGCTTATTGACACTGTAGTCTATGAAGAATGTGTGATCACTGATCACCATAAGTAGCCTTGTTTGGAAATGATTTTATTCTTGCTTCTCTTGTCACAGTTGGATATTGACTAGGGAGGAATATTTCTTTAGATTTTGGCCTGCATTCTGTGACACTGATCACTGAATCACACTTCATTTGGATGTGACCATTTTCCAAAAACTTCTGGAAAACAGTAATGTTTGTTTTTATTGTGAATTTCAGTAAAGCTTTCGACAATACTGCGTTCCTATTTTGATATGTGCAGCCATTGGAATATAAAAAGATGGGCACATTACTTTCTTCAATGTGTCAGTAACACACAAGTGGAAAATGTTGATGCCACTTGCTCAGCTTCACTTTCATCGAACCCATCATGATTAGCCAATTCATACATTGTAATATTATGGACTGCCAATTTAGTTTTGTAATATATTGCACTGGCTTGCAAAAAGGGAGCTACCTTTATAGCCTGCGAGTCCATCGTAAAAACTCTACATGTGCCTGATTCGTCCGCTGCCTTATCTTTTGTATTTTCCTCCCGATCCTTTCCTTTTTGATAATCATACTCATTTACATTGCCGGTTGGATATCCAACACATAAGTCGCAGTCGTCCTTTTTGGGCCTATATTCGTACTATATTCATGTCTGATAAAATATCATCAAGTGTGTGTCTACTTATTGTCCCCTTGTTCATTTCTTTAAACTTTTTCTTTGTATAGGTGATACAGTTGGCTTATAGAATTTATTCCTGGCTCCAGATAGAGTTAGTAGACATTTTCCTAAAGTAATGCGATGACAATTTCGGGAAGTTTTCTAGAAATTCCCTAACAAATGTCTTATTTAGTCCCCAAAAAATTCACTTTCATCTGTTTCTCACTTTCTGTATGATTTCCCGAAGAAGTCCCTGAAAAATGATGCTCATAACCTAGGTCATCTGTCATCTACGTTATAGTCGGAAGAATAGTGGATGTGTTGTGTGCAAAAGAAAAAAAGCAATAATATAATAATAATAATAATAATAATAATGATAATAATAATAATAAATTTAATTCAAAATACGTTAACTTTTCTTTTGTCATTATTGCTTTAAAATGATTATTTTTCCTTTTATATCAGTCAAACCACTCACAGAAGGTCCTTCAAAAATATTTTCTTCAATCATAGGTAGGGTCTCTGCCTTGCTTCCCTCTGGTACACATAGAGATTAATCTGCGATGAATATATAAAAATGCTAATAGCATAATCGTGGATAGTAATAGATCTAATTTTAAATTAAAACAGGCCTTGTAATACAAAAGTATGAACTATAGATACAGGTTTTAATATTTTTTCATATGAATTGCAAGTTATATCTCATATTACAATTTCCGGTAGCTGTCCTTGTTTTAAAGTCCCGGTATTGTCGGCATGTTATTAGGGCGTACTAAAATAAATTACAAAACACACTGTCTTCAGATATCGATATGTTCGATTCCCCTTCCTCACCTTCATTTACACAAATTGTCTTATTTATGCTTTCTTCTGGTGCACCAACCGGTGAAGATATCCCCGGCAGTTTCTTCTACTAATGAAATACTTTTTTTGAAATATAGCGTTTAAAAAATATACCAATGTTAATTAATATTCATGACTTTTTGAGCCAGAAGATTCTCGAGAAAACTATTTTGAATAAAAATGTCTGACATCAGTTATTCAAAAACTAATATTGTACTCATATAGGGTACTTACTTCGTTTTATCCTGGTAGAATTTCTAAAATTACTGAATATAAATCCTAATTTTGCAATTATTTCTTCTTCAGTAAATAATCCATCTACAACTTCTTCAAGCAGATCCACGTCATGTACAGAACTGTACCTGTGTGTTCGGCACGATTTCAGGCAATCTGTTTGAATACAAGATATAATTTTTTTTTAAATAATTTGTTCGTGTTAATTACAAGAGAATGTGTAAAATCGATTCATACAAAACATCTTAAATAGGACTTACCATGTAATGTACCTTCTATCGTCAGAATAGATCTTAACTCATACTATGAAATATATCTTCTCTCATCTTGATGTAAAAGTAAACTGACAGCAGCCTAATAATGTTTAATCCACAGGTGCAGAAACGGAAATGGGTGAGCCCAAATAAAAATCAGAGGGTTATATGTCACCTTATGTTGCATTAGTAAACTAAGTTGAACCGTGCGCCGTATACGACAGATAGGCGGTATTATATAAAGTTTTCAATGAAATCAGATACGCGGTGTTGTACACTAGTTCAGTTACGCGGTATTTCTGAATTTTCTATGTTGCTTCAGATATGCGGTATTGTGTATGCCTCTTTTGCAAGGTCATGGCACAAAATTTCATCTTGGCCGATATTTCATCATAAGCACGCTATTTCAGTGATGCCAACAGTATAAAAATGTCATTTTCACCAAAAGTGTCAGTTACGCGGTATTGTTTCTTAAGCGACGATATATTTTTAAGCATTTCTTATGTGATTATAAATTACTGTTTAATGGTGAACCTAATTACTTAGCTAAAGTCCAGTTTGGGTTTACTACAGTGTGTTTCACATACAAGTTGGCCAATCGTGTGGATTTCTGCATTGCGGTGACCACAGCTCTAACTCCCGAGCGAGCAGATGAAATGTTTAAACAAATAAAGAGGCTAATGGTTCAGGTTCTCACAATTACAGTTAATATTACAATGAAACTAACCACGCACCTCATCACAAGAGATGTTGGAAATGTCCTCCTTTTGCTTCCACACAACACTGGCACCATCTCAGGAAATTTTCTTTCACGTGCATAAGTTCAGCTTCTGAGATAGATTACTCATTAAAGTTCATTCAAGACATTTTTCAAAAGTGAGTAATTAAATAGGGGTTTATGTCCCGCAAGGTCCCCAGATCTAACCGTATGTGACTATTATATATGGGGGAACTTAAAGACAATTTCACAAGAGAAATTAACTCTGTCTCGCAAGCTGAACTTATGTGAATGAAAGAAAATTTCCTAAAATTGACCCAGTGTTGTGTGGATGCAAGAGGAGGACATTTCCAACATCTCTTATGATGAAGTACGTGGTTATTTTCATTGACTCATTGTATTTGTGAGAATCTGAATCAGTACACCGTTAATGACTTTATTTGCATAGATACAGTGTGTTTCAAAATGAATATCATGTTTTTAATTTAGTACATTTAACATACAATTATAAATAATACATCAAATGAAAGAGCAACTCAAACAGTTTTTCCTACAGGTGTTCAATGTGAGCACCATTCGTCATACGGCACACATCGAGTCGATAGGCGAGTTCTTCCCAAACCTTGATCAGTGTGCCTGGAGTAATAGTTGCAACAACTGCTTCAATACTGTATCTTAAGTTGTGTCCGCATTAATTTCCGGGGGCTACGCGTGAAAGACTCCCTCACTCGTTCAACACGTTTTTCAGTCAATGTTGGTCGTCCCATACTCTTCCCTTTGTACAGACAGCCGGTGTCTTCAAACTGATGATACCATCTACGGATGTTATTATCACTTGGAGGATTACAATGGAACTTACCGTAATATAGAAAGCACGTTGCACTGTTACTACAGATTCCGTCTTTGCATACTGTAACACACAAAAAACTTTCTGCTCAATAGTCACCATCTTTGCAACTAACGCTTTCTAATGGCATACAGAGGATTCAGTGCATGCACACAGGAATACCAACAAAATTGTTTGAGTTGCTCTTTCATTTGACGTATTATTTATAATTGAATGCTAAATGTGCTAAATTAAAAACATGATATTCATTTTGAAACACCTGGTTTTTCACCCGATTGCTTGGGAGTTAGGGCTGTGGCTGCACCACGATTCAGAAAACCACATGATTGGCCAACTCGTACGTGATACGCACTGTATCTGTATAATAATATGAATTGCTTTATATTGCAGGCTTCGAGTATCTGGCTGCTTGCTTTGCTGAAGCACTGCTGTGATCGGCTACCAGTTCAACAAAACTTAGACAATATTCAGAAAACCTTCATGGACCTGCTGTCAGAAAACAATGGTACTGAATTTTGCATGGTGTTTGTAGTAGATACAGGGTGGAGAGAGAATTCACACTGGGGATCATGTTCTCTGATGCATCATTAATGAATGGAAAGGCAGGTTTTAATGACTACTTAGCTCAAGAATCAGTGATCAGTCCAGTGTAAGATCACATCGAAATTCAACCAATTACAAGTGTCTATTGTCATAATTTTATCATGGGTAAACCCATGAGAGTTTACAATTTTATCAATAGATTCACGACTGCACAGCAGGAGCAAATTAACTGATGAAACTCGTCAACTTGAGTTGGAGTTAAGACTATTTCATGAATAAAATGTAACGGATTATAATAATAATAATTACTTTTGTGTTTTGTTGTTTAAAAACAAAACTAACAGCTGCGATATCACAGCCTACTATGAATCAACCATCCATGTATCGATTCGAGCTACCCTGGTATAGTCAGCACTACCAATGGTGCATAGTTAACTTAATTCAGGTAAGCTAACAGCAGAACAGAATAAAAGCACATGAACTGGCTTGCACCGAATTGAAATTGTGTTTTTAATCAATGTACGTTTATATTATTTCAATTTCCAAACAAGTTATGTTGTATAAAATCTTCTGCTTTTGTGCTGTTTAATGGCAGCATGTGATGTATTAATCATGGCACATTGATGCTTACGTGTCCAGTAATGAGCTGACGTTTTATGAGATAAAATAGCATCCTGATATTAATAGCAAGCATTTTATAAGATAAAAAATTGTGATAAGTCTATATCCAAGGAATTGCTAAATGTTATTGGTCAATATCAAACATGAGTGGAATAGTCATTTTTATCTCTTTTATTTGATCATATCTATGTGCAGTTGTTTTTCATCTAAATTCAGAAAAACACATTGCTGAAACATCTTCATACTTGTAGCTTCTTTGATAAAAAATAATTAATCATTGAACGCAACGATTAGGTATATATATATATATATATATATATAAATAAGCTGCTTTTGAACAAAAGGAGATTTAAGAACAATGTATAATTATTGAAGTGTGTGGTGAAGCATTTGAATCTCGTATAATAATAGTATTACGAGGGTTGATCCAGAAATAAGGTTCCCATCAATTTTACAAATAGACAACATTGTTTATTCTCATAGCAATGTACATCGTTGGAAAGAAGACTCTTTGCTCTATTTTTCAACATAATCGCCATCTTTTTCTAGGCATTTTTGTAGACGGTGCTCCAATTTTTGTATCCTAATGTCGTAGAACTCTGCCGCCAGCCCGTTGAGGAAGCGTTTCACCCCGTCTTTTTGGCTTCATCGTCGATGGGTACCGCGTATGTTGACAGAAGAACACAAGGAGAAACGCTTTGCCTGTGCTTGCCAGTTTCTTCAAAAATGTCAAGTAGATAAGGAAGGATTGTTGGACTCCATTGTTACAGGAGATGAAATGTGGGTGTTTCATTTCACACCCGAAACGAAAGAAAAGTCCAAACAATGGCGTCACCAGGGTCAAAGAAGTTCAAACAAACTCCTTCTGCTGGCAAAGTCATGGCCAGAGTGTTTTGGGATCAATTCAATCAAGTTTATTGTCTGTAGACCTAGGTACAAGGTATTAGACAAATTCAAGTTACTTCTTAGACAAAATTTTGCAGGAGTAATTACAAGTAGACTTAATAGCTATAAGTATAAAGTTTGACAGTAAAGAAGATATGTCAAGAAGGGGATACTGCTGATCGATTTCATGGACCCTGGGACAACAATCAACTCAGGCAGACCTCGTGCCTAGCGATTATCACGTCTTGTTCTCGAAGTTAAAGGAACACTTGGATGGCCAACGACGATAAAGTCAAAGACGGGATGAGTAATTGATTTTTATTCAGGCACCCTTCTGAACAAGGCACAGAAATCTCTACCTTGAGCTTTGCAGCCACTGTTCGCACTGCAAGTTCCTTGGGTGATTGCAGTGGCCATGCAGTGGGTTCCGTTCTCCATATCCATTACACCAGGCTTCTCAACTCAACTTTTACTAAGGGCCAACTCGACTTGATAGATTGAAGTCCAAGGGCCGCACGCTGAAATGAAAATATGAAATATAATGAAATGAAAATATAATGGTATTTTGTAAAGAGCAAACCACCCAACCTTTAAATTTTATCACACCATAGAAAAAAACACTACACATCATTCTTGCCATTTGATGCTATGTGTATTACGAGGTTCATCCAGAAAGTAAGGTCCAGTTGCCAATAAAGAAAAAAAAGCATCAAAAAGTAGGAAATATTCATTGCAATATTTACATAGATCCACTGGCTACTTCTCTACATAGTCGGCACCGTTATCAAGACATTTATCCTATTAGTGTACCAACAGTTGTATATCTGTGTCATAGGACTCTGCTGCCAACGTCTGGAGCCATGAAATCACTGCCGTCTGTATCTCAGCGTCGTTGTGGAAACGTTTTCCTGCCAGAAATCGTTTCATGAGACGGAAGATATGGAAGTCAGTTGGCTGTAGGGTGTATGGTTGAAGATCTCCTTTCCAAAGTGAAGCAACTGATTCCATGTGGTGTTGGCTGCATGGGGCCGTGCATTGTCGTGCAAAAGCGTAATGCCTTTTCTCAGCAGTTGGTGGGAGACAATATCAGTATAGCTATTTTCTCCTAGCACTGTTCAACAACTACTGGCATCACCCCCTCTCTACTACTACACATGTGCAACCACGTCTGACTAGTCATGCCATTTCTGGACTAGATCAGAACTTACGTTCTGGATGAACCTCATACATTGAATACATTTTAAAATTTCTAAACGATGCATCAGAGAACATGATCCCCAGACAAGACCTCATTTCTAAATTTCTACTACATGGAGGACATCTGGTGGATAAAGAAGGAAACACGACAGTTGAGCTGTGGTAGAAACGAAAATAGGAGCTTGTCTTTTTTGCAGGCTAGTGATTAATCAGTAGTAGGCCTAAATCTTATCTTCAGTAACTTTAAAAAATAAACATAGGCAATGTGGGTTCAACGAGTTCAACTAGACTGACCGGCTAGAATTTAGTATAAAATTGGAGTTTTGACTTACAAAATATGTGTGAATATTCTTATTGATTATATATAAAAGTTTCTCTTGTTGGTGTTGTCACAGGTGAGAACAGCTGATGATGGTGAGAAGTTACTTATTGTCATTGTGGACAATTTTAGCAGTCTTATGGTCTTTAAAATACGGTATATAATAAAATGAATTAATTAAAGCACAGTTATACAGTTTTATTTTAAAGGAAGATTATTATGAAAGCGGATACCATTATAAAAATTCCCTTTAGGCAGGCCTACAGGCTGAGGTAGATTTCGAAGTGCTTTTGATTTAATTTATTGTCCCTGTGCAGCACTCTTCTTCTTCTTTAGCCTTGGCATGACAAACTCGCAATAATAACTGCAAGAAAGAGGAAAGAGCACTTTTTCAAACATTCAAATCTCGCCTTATGTGAAAGCTATCGAGAAACTAGTTATTGATTTGTAGAGTACTCATCAAAAGCTTTTCAACGATACCCCACAAGACGTGATTTCAAAAATTTCAAATTTCTATTCCCCCACCCCCACTCGTACCCCCAAAACCCCCGAATCGTTGGTGTTGCTGTGAACTCCATAGGGAGTACTCTAATTTATTCAAACAAAGTGTGAAGTGGACTTGTGTAAAGGAACAGATATCTTAGATATCTTACAAACAGTTTTAATATGTGGCTTGTTCTTGTACTCTGAAGGATGGGAAATTGTTCATTATATTGTCCCGTAAACTAAAATTCATAACTTTTGTTTTCGAGTTGTTGAAAACCAGTTCCTTGCAATGTTAAAACTCTCTACAGTTAAGGTTCTTCTTTATTGCAATGACAAATTCTTTAAGGTGGTATCATCTGCATATAAAACTCATTTCTGGTAAATTATGAACAAAATCATTTATTATAACTAAGAACAGAAAAGGGTGAAGAATACACTTTACACATATATTAGTGATAACTTAATGGTAACTTATCTTGTTTCAGATCTCATTCAGGATGTAGCTTCAAAAGGGTTGGGTTTGGTGTATGAATCTGGAGATGAAGATTGTCGTAATCGTCTGGTTGGAGAATTGTTAGATACGTTAAGTACAGGCCGTCGCAGTGTTGCTCAAGTAACCGAGGATACTAAGGTGTTTGAAGATGAATCGCTTGGAAAATCACCTACAGGGTAAGTAATGCACTAAACTCGAGCATCCTTTATACAATATCTGAGGAGTATCGTTGCAAACTGTATTATGTCCAAAAAGCAAACCTTTCAGGAGAACCTAAAAATAAATTACACTTGACATTAAAAAATTAAAAGTCATGAAACTTACCTGTACATTCCATGTCAAGCGACTCTGCCTAATAAAAAATAAAATTTAAATCACCATGAGGGTTATATCTTTCTGAAATCAAAAGATCAAGGAACCAAGCCCACATTCTGACCTGAAAAGTATACAACAGTTTGAAACCTACAGTTGGTGTTAGTAAAGACAAAAGTTAATTTTAACTTGAGATTTTGGTACTCCTACAGACTGGTGACCTTGAAGTTGGATGTTTATATGTTGTGGATATTTTGTCATTAGTTTCTGAGAAACTTCTGATGTGTTTTTAAACCCAGAATACAGGAAAACCTTTTTACATTCCTGCCATTTACATAATTTTCGGCTGATCCCATCTTTTATCCTATACTGACAACACATAGCGTTCCTGGCATTAAAAACTTTTAAACAGTTGTACTTCCTGCCTTTTACATATTTTCCCCATTGACAGTACAGATTTTTGATGAAAAACTGCTTTCACTTAACCAAATTTTCTGCTATGTTGCGAACTCTCTTAGAAGCAGTATCAGTTGCTGTTTGCATTAGACCAGGTGAAGTTGGTTTCTTTTGTGCGTGTGCAATTTAATGATAAACCTGCATATAGCAATATTTTTGTTTGGTCCCGGCGAATTTCCTGTCTTAATGTTAAATGTTACTATGTCGCTGAAGCTATTTTAGATACACCCTTTTGTAGTGATATTTGGAGGTTGAATTGTTACTGCAAGCCAGTAGCTTAGCCCTATGGATGGTAGCTGGTAACAGATCAGCCACCAATATTGTTTTCTTAGAAATTCCAGAAAAGAAAGGTTCATGAGGGGTGGAAAATAGGATCACTGAGGCAGGAATGCTATGTATTGTCGATATAGGATAAAAGATGGGACCAGTGGAAAATTATGTAAATGGCAGGAACGTAAAAAGGGGGTTTTACTGTATTGTGTGTTTAACAATACACCAAAAGTTTCTCAGAAACTAAAGACAAAATATCCACAACATATAAACATCCAACTTCAAGGTCACCAGTTTTAGGAGTGCCAACATTTCAAGTTAAAATTAACTTTATTCATTACTAACACCAACTGTAGGTTTCAAACAGTTGTGCACTTTTCAAGCCAGAATATGGGATTGGTTCTTTAATCTTTTGGCTTCAGAAAGATATAACCCTCATGGTGATACAGTTGAACCACCATATAAGGAACATCAATACAACGATAAACCCGCATTAAGCGATATTTTTGTATGGTCCCAGCAAATTCCCTATCCCAATAAAAATAAAAAATCTTGATAACGTTACTTGTCCCTCGTTATAGCGATTAAATATTTTGTGAATGCCCTTTTATAACGATATGATTTTGAAGGGGAATTGCCATTCTAGACCAGCAACTTAACCCTGGAGGCGGTAGCAGATAGCAGATTAGTGTCCTTCCCAGCTGGTGCGAATCTTTTAAGCCACGTGGAGTACAAGGTCACTGACCAATGGGATTGTTCTGTCTTTCTTCCCTCTCTCTTTTCGCTCTCTTTCTTCCCTTTTTCCACCCCCTTGCGACGTATTCTAGGCAATGTTAAACAGCTAACTAGTCTTTAAAGTTATTTTTCAGTGTACGGGCGAAAAATAGCTATGGCCAGCGCTCAACGAAAATCAGTAATTCTCAAAACAAAATTAGCAGCGTTTAAAGATTTGGATGATGGTTTGAAGCAGACAGAAATTGCAGAAAAGTAAGGACTTTCACAATCTACATCGGCTATATTTCTTAAAAAGAGAAGAGAAATTGAGGAAAGTGTTGTGTTTGTTACAGTATATGTTAAATTCTTCCGTTAGGCTGTGTAAATACATAATTCGGTTTTTTGTTTTGCATGCAGTTTTCATAAGTTATCCCTTGATACAACAATAACTCCCATATAACAATATGATTTCCTAGGGCCTGCAAATATTGTTATAGAGAGGTTTGACTGTATTTAAATTTGTTTATTGGGTAGGGTTGCTTGACATGGATTGACCCTTAGGCATTTCCTGTTTCAGAGGCAGTTTATCCACGTACAAGGAACTGTGTTCGCTGGCTTCGGATCTCAACAAGCCTGATCTCATTTACAAGTTCATGCAGCTTGCTAATCACAACACCGTGTGGAATTCCAAGAAGGTAACCATCACTATGTGTCTGTGACAAACACTAGTGTTGAGAATTATTGGGTTTATTTGAGTTATTTTTATTATCAGTAATAATAAATTTATTGCTACAAATTACAGTATAAAATCTTGGACAAATGTGAATTCGAATGCCACCCTAAGAAGCAGAGCTTATGCTCGGGGGCGATTCAGTTCAATACAGTGAAATAACTTACACTAAGGGCCTGTACGACGACAAGCTGATATCATATTTATCTGCCAGATAGAGAATCTATCTGGAAGTTTGCCAAGAATTGCGTATTATGGTCTCTTGACAAAATCTGTCTGGCAAGACAACTTCCAGATAAGCTAGCAGGAGGATGGAGTGGCTGACAAATTTTTAACTGCTAGTTAGGGAAGCTTGGTGGAAAGAAGATGGCAGCACTCCGAACCTTGCTAGCCATCTCAATTTTAGAATTGATGCCGGAAGATTTAATTTACATAAAAATGTCATTTTATGCTCACATATGAATGAAATAGAATTGCACAAATCGATTAATGCACTTAAAACAATATGTTCTTGCATAATATAATTGTACAAATACAAATCCGAGCTGCCGCACCTAGCGGACGCCTACCGAACTACAACAAACACACCTCTTTGCTCAATGAGCTAAGGACCATTTTACAAAATTTTACTGCGTTCTTGCTGGTAGCAGTTCAGCGGTGGTATTACAAGACATCTTCTAGTTAAGCTATCTGGAAGTCACGTATCGGGAGGAATTGTCAGCATGTGGTAATACAGGCCCTAAAATAATTATTTATTCTAATACAGAAAATTGATTTACAGACAGTATGTGTTAATCTTGAATGCCACTAAATTTGCTTTAATGCTCGTTATATTCAAAGTTTTCATAACAAGTCTGCATTGACTTAGGCAAAGGTCTTAAGACCTGCTACTTTGTCAAACGTATCTTCTTACCGATGGCGGCCTGCCTTATTCTGGCAGCCCTTGGTCATGTCACCGATGAAATCTGCCTAGCAGTAACAGAGACCTACAGCCAAAAAGCTGCCAGACACTCTTCCCCTCACCTGGCTCGTGTTGCTGTACAGTAAATTATTTTAAAGAGGGAAGAGAAACAGCCCAGACAATCAGCCCATGGGTGATTTGGAATTTGCTGCATATTTCCCTCAAAATATTGTCTGATCAACCTAGCACCCCTGTTAATAATTCTTGCAATGTTCATGTACAATGGTATTTCCTTTGAGCAACTCAAATTAACTCTTTGTGAGCGGCATATGGCTATATTCATGGATGACAAGCTGATTTTTATTTTTTGTCATGATCACAATACCTTCTTTGTACTAAAGTTAAGTTATTCCTCAGGTTCGCGAGCTACCCCTGGTGATCCCGTAAGGGGATATTCTCAGCTTATTTGTTACCGGGGTGCGCCAGTCCCCTACCTACTTAAACCTAAGGACACACACACACACACTTACCATATTTATCCTAATATAAGCTGTACTTTTTTTTGCCTAGATTAAGTCCAACGAAATATACCTGATATACTATGCATGATGGTCCAGTTTTCCACTGTACGTCACAGAATAAAACGATAAAATGATAGATAAAAGAATAATTACCAGTGGATGCAGTTTATTAATCTCATGACGTTTCGACCCTCTCCTTCGGGTCTTCATCATGAAAATTGAGCTGAACCCGGGGGGAGTCAGGTTAGGAGTGTATAGAAAGAAGAATAAGGGGGACTTATATATTCACAGGAGTTCGGCACATTATTATGGAACAAAGAACAATGTTTGGCGTAATATGGTGCATAGGGCAGTTAATTTGTGCAACAATACTGAGGATTTGGAATGTGAGAGAGAGGAGATAGTAAGGATTGCAAACAGGAATGGCTATGGTGAAAGGAAGATCCAGGGAATTTGGGACAGTATCACAAATAGAAGTAAAGGGGGTACTCAGGATGAAGGAAAAAGTACAGTTTCACCAGAAAGGAGGTATGTTGGGATTCCGTTTGTACCGGGGATTAGTGAAAACATTGGCAAAATCTTTCGAAAGTACCGTATTTACTCACCTATAACACCCCCATTTTTTCACAATTTTCAACTTCTAAAATGGGGGAGGGTATAATAGGTGAAAATTTTCACATGACATAGGTTGGGTTGTCATGCTTCAAAAGCGGAAAAAGACACATTTAGCGTCTTTAAATCAACACGCAAAATAGTTTAAATCCTTTTTTTATTTACAAAAAGTTAAATTATCACGTCATTTTAACTTTAGAGTTTTAAACAGTTTGGTATAGCTCCCGCCTGCATTACTGCAGCTGACTGGGTCACGTGACTAAATGCTGCGCGTGCCCGCATGGTGTTCAAGGTTAACTCAGCATTGCAATGTTGTCATCCAACTGGGCAGCAATTGCCTAAATTTCGTATCTCCCGTTCTTCACACCACGGAATGATTTCAACATTTTCTTTGCTCCTGATAATTTGTCTTTCTGTTTACGCCAATAAGATATCATACATGGCTGCATATTCTAACACACTCAACTTGAAGGATACCGTAAAACTTGCTCTACAACTCATTTTTCACGTGCTTACTAACTCTCAGGCAGGCACCAAAACACGCGTACGGCGGAAGTTGAACTCAGAAACCTGAAGGGCATTGAGAAATCTATGGGGGAGGTGAGAGTAACTAAGGCCAACACACAGGTGGCAGGGAAGCGTGGGTTTTACCGTTAACAGGAATGTTGCAGTTGCCGATCACTTTAAAAGATTTTCTGCATTTTTTTTTTTTTTTTTTTTTTTGCGCGTTGCCGAAAATTGGGGGGGTATTATAGGTGAGGGGGTGCTATAGATGAGTAAATACGTATGATTTGACCCCCGCTTATAGGACAAAAAAGTCAATTGAAAAAATGTTTTCACAATACAAGCGGTTGGGGAAACAGAAAGATAGGTTGGATCTACCAGGTGTTTATTCCATAAAATGTGTAAATTGTGATAAAGTTTATGTGGGAGAAACGGGAAGGAGCGTGAAGATAAGGCTAAAAGAGCATGAGAGAGACATTAAATATGGGAGAGCGTCCATGGGATTGGCCCAACATATGATTGAAACAAAGCATAAAATCGGAGATGTAGAACTGATACAGGTGGAGAGGGATGAAACTGTGAGGAAAGTGATCGAAGCATGGAACATCATTGGTAATAGAAATTGTGTATGAATAGATATGAACGGGATATTGGAGAGGATTGGTTGGCTTTAATCAGATCTGTAAGAGACAAATGGAAGTTTAAATTTCCACCGCCCCCTGCATGTGAGGTCGAACAGTGTGAATATGGTGTGCCCTGGGAGTGGATTTGCAAACATAGTAGGAACACGAGCTTCATGGGTAACAACGCACCCCAGTGGAGGTGTGGTGAGGCGACATCTTGTCCAGTCACCCGATGAAGACCCGAAGGAGAGGGTCGAAACGTCGTGAGATTAATAAACTGCATCCACTGGTAATTATTCTTTTATGTATCGTTTTATCGTTTTATTCTGTGAAATATACCTGCAGCTTAGAATCACATACAAGTGTTTTTGGGTAATACTGGTAAAACGCACACAACATAGTTGGTTGATCTACCATGGTTCCCCTCCTGCAAGTATCACCACTTATCAATTATCTTGAATCTCCAGGAGTATCGATATATTGATTGATTCAACACTGAAAATACATCAATTTTAATCAAAGCATTGTACAAAATGCGTAAACTGCATAGGCAACTGATGTTCCTTTTATGATACAGTCAACTCCCGATTATCCGGGATAATGGGTGGTAGCTACCTCACGGATAAACGAAAACACGGTTAAAACAAAATGATACCTAAATATACTGTAATTGAAAAATTATTTAAAACTTACGTAGGCCTGTGTGGAAACATCTTCCAGTGCTGGAATTATTCACCATCAGAGGTCACAAACTGTTTCAGCACAACAGTAAAACACTATACTGTTTTGGCACTTTCAAGGAATTTTTACACTTTGCTGAAATAGTATGTTAACACTTTTTGTTTTTTGACCGCATTTTCCTTCTTGCGAATATCGGAACAGAGCCCACGTAACATCAACTTATCACTACATGAACTAAGTGAATATTTTTTTAAAAGACTTTTTGAAGGAATAGCTCAACGGTTAATCCGCAAACCGGTTGATCCGCACCCGGATAATCGGGATTTGACTGTATATGTTATTGCATATTTTATCATTTTAGGCAGCGGTATTACGGAATATGTGTGTACTATGAGTTGCTCAGAAGCAAAAAAATGCAAATAGTGGTAATTTCTAACTGATGGTAACTAAAAGTGCAGTTATGAAAAATAGAAAAACTGCACGAAATTCAACACTGAACGTCATATGAAATGTAAAGCACTAATTTCTATTTTCTTTTCGGTCAGTTTTATTTAATTATATTAAATAAAATTAGAATTTCACAATTTAAGTCAGCCGATATTTTTCTTTTTCTTATTTCAGACCTGTTTTCAGCTAAAAAGTGTGTTACTTTAATATTATGAAAATGATGCAATTTTTTTTTGTTTTCACTTTGGGGTTAATTTAATAATTGTTTTCCTTTATTTTAGTGTTAAAAAGACAGGTGCGGCTTAAATTCACGGGCAGCTTATATTCGGATAAATATGGTATATGCAAGAAAGTAAGATGACTTTAAAATGTATACAAATCTTCACATGAAGGTCACTCATTATCTGATGGGAAAGTGAATTGTGCAAGCCCCTGTGTATTTCAGTCTTATCTCAGAAACATACTTCATTGTTATCAGAGTGTGATGTTATTTTGATTTCAGGGAGCTGCTTTTGGGTTCTCTACCATTGCAGCCTTAGCTGGAGAACAGCTGTCTCAGCATTTATCAAAGATTGTACCGAGGTTGTATCGATACCAGTTTGATCCCACGCCAAAAATACAAATTCCTATGTCAAGGATTTGGCGGGCTCTTGTGAAAGAAACTCAGAAAACTGTAAGTAATTTAAGCTGTTCATCCTTTTAGCAGATAGAGAGAGTGGAATCTGCCTCCCAGCTGTAGCATGGATTTATAAAGGTTTGCCAGCTTGTGTTGTTACACGATGCCAAGCTAAATTCCCTACTTCATAGCTACCAATATGATAGGGAAAATAATATAACCATATATCATATATAAATTAATATAAATAAAGTGATTTATAATTTTATAAATATAGTTTATTTATATTCATTTAATAGCTGAGGCTGAGGCTGAAATACTGGATTAGTCTGATACAGTTTTTCAGTGGCGGATCGTGGGTGTAGAAAGAGGGTGTTGCACTATTGTGCAAGAATTAAATATATACAAATACCTACTGATAATATACAAATACTCGCTTCGCTCGTTCGGGGGTCTGCCTCTATGGTTTTCATAAAAATTGTTTAGCCATACTTAACGTTTTTAAAAAGTGTAGAACGACTTTAAGATTTTTCTGGGGTAAAAATTTAAATTTTTTAATGTTTTGTAATTTTCTCGTCGGTTACACGCTAAAAGCTACAAGTCTGTCAAATTTCAGGTTTCTAGCTCATCTGGAAGTGAATCAACATTAGTGAACATTTTCAAAATTTGGGGGGTAAAAAGTTAAGATTTCGAACTTTCTGGAATTTTCCCGTCGATTATAGGCTAAATGCTTATAAGGCTACCAAATGTCAAGTTTTTAGCTCATGGAAAAGTGGGTAACATTAACGTCAGTGAATGGGTGATTTAAACTGTGCTAGATGTGAATGGCGTTAGGCTAAACAGTCAGTTTTTCCACACTTGTAGGGCAGCTAGAATCACCAAAATTTGGCATAATTATGAAAGTTGGATGTACCAATATTTCTGCCACATTTTATGACTCTAGCTGTTCAATAAGTTGTATAGAAAATGTACACAATTTAGTTAAAATAAAAATATCATACTCTATCTAAGGCATAACCGATGGAGATACTACAAAAAGACATAGGAGCAACTTGTAGAGCTCCCAAAACCCATTACTTGAAGTGCAATCGGTTTTATGATAAGACTTACCGTTTACCTACTAGGCCTATAAGTCTGCAGCGGCATTAAAGCTTCACCCGCCATTTTGAAGGTTTTTGAGGGGCATAAAATAAAATAAAATAAGTGTTTGGAATTTTACCAATGTTTTAAGGCTAAAAGCTGTAAGTGTGCTAAATTTCAAGTTCCTATCTCATCTGGAAGCGAGTAAACATTGTCAGTAAGTCAACCATGTGACTTTAACTATAGTGTGCTTGGGATACTATAGTGTGCTTGGTCTCGTGGTTAGCGTCGCTGGCCATGGATCCACAGGTTGGGTTCGATCCCCAGTACCTACTCGAACTTTTCTGAGGTAAGGAGGTCTCTAACGGGGTGTACCAGCCTCGTGATACAAATTGAGGAGCGACTTGATTGAGAAGTAGTGGGACTTCATATCTCGCGCTCTTGGTAAAAAGGAAATCTCATGCAGCCGACGCGAAGAGAAGCCCGTGTGCTTCAGAGCGCTCTAACGGTGAAGACAAGAATCACGCTTTGTTGTTGCACCTTCCCCTGCAACGGCCAAGCCCTGAAAGTACGGGAGATTTACCAGGCAGTCAAGCCTCTCGCACACGGGTAGCACACGCTGCTCGCCCACAGAATGAGGCAGGAAGGTGTTGCAAACCCAATGCAACGGCCAACCCGAATTTACACGTTTAAATGATTTAAAATTGCAAAATATCTTGTGAAGCATGTTTTTGGTCAATAAGAACCTATCACAAAGACGATTTCGAAGTAGTTTAATAGTATAAAGTAATAAAAAATCTAAATATTCTTTACATTAAAAACTGGTCGTTGTGCAACACTGCAACATGATCAGAGGCCGCCACTGCAGTTTTTGCATATGTGGTGCATACAATATTTTTTAGTAAAAGCTCTCTAAATTATATGAAATAAAATAAAAATGTTGTATAATTAATTGTAATGTAAGGTAGTCAGCCATTCTTCTTCTTCTTCTTCTTGTATGGCCCTACAGCCCAATGCGGGCCTTCGCCTCCTTCAATGTCCTCATCCACACTCCTCTATCCTTTATCAGTTGAGTCCATCTCTTTATTCCATATTTCCTGATGTCGTCCTGAACCGAGTCCCACCATCTGTTCCTAGGTCTTCCCCTCGTCCTTCTTCCTTCTGGTTGCGTATAGCAAACTTGATGCACTTTTCTGTCATTCGTCATCCTACCAACGTGTCCCACCCATCTAAGCCTGTTTAATCTAATGAAGGATATGATGTCTGTGTCACCATACATTGCCATCAACTCTGTGTTATATCTTCTCCGCCAGTTAGCTCCATCATATATCGCTCCCAGTATCCTTCTTAATATCTTTCTTTCAAAAACTGCAAGCCTATTGCAGATTTCGACATTTAGTGTCCATGTTTCTGAACCATACAGGACAACTGGTCTAATTAATGTTTTATATATTTCGATTTTAGTTGTTCTATAGATATTCTGACTTTTCAGTATTGGGAGAAGTGCATAATAGGCTCTATTTGCAGCTTTAATTCTATTACCTATTTCATTCTTTAGTTCATTGTTACTGGTTAATACAGAACCCAGATACACAAACTCATTCACTATCTCAAAGGAGAAAGGGCCAAATGGTTCCAACTCCTTAACACTCCCTTGAGGCATTTTGGAAGCTGTCATGAACTTAGTTTTTATTTCGTTCACCTCTAGGCCGAATTTCCTGGTTTGACATTCCAGAGCTTCAAAGGTCTCCTTAACATCTTGCACTCTCCTGCCAGAGCCTCTCCTGAGGCTGAAATACTGGATTAGTCTGATACAGTTTTTGCATATGTGGTGCATACAATATTTTTTAGTAAAAGCTCTCTAAATTATATGAAATAAAATAAAAATGTTGTATAATTAATTGTAATGTAAGGTAGTCAGCCATTAGTTAACATCATATTCTCACGGCCACCTAAATCACAGAACAACAATGAACCGTAAGTACCAATATGAAATGCGGTATAGATGCTTTATACATGAGTTCCTTTTTGTAAACAATAATGCATACGAACTAGTATTTATGAAAAGCTTTTGAAAATATGAATGATAATCCCGAGGAAATTTCAATCCAAGTCTGAAACATTGAATTGGAGCTGCTGCCAGCAGTGGAATATGGGAAGGAATATATTATCGCAATTAAATGCTGGTGCCTCTTTGGTAAGAATAGACTCTCTTGTGAACGAAGATGTGAAAAGTTGTTGGTTTATATTTGTTGTTAAAGTTGGTGTGACTGGTCATTGCCGTCTGGATTTTGTTTATAGATTACCATTTCGACTTTAAAGTACTAGGCCAATAAAACTGCATTTTGAATGCAATTTTTCGGCGTATTACCAGTCTGACAAGCAGCTGTTTTTTAGTGATTGTACTAAAAATATAATTTGTATAATTTATATTGTTTTAAAACTTGTACAGAGTCAACATTTATTTAATATTTACTACACTTCTTGCTCCACTTACATTTAATTTGCAGGACTAGTTTCCAGGGATTACTCCCTCATCCAAGTTTTACAACATGCTCTACTGTTTATAGTACTTCAATTAATTATTTTAACACTTGAATTATATTGTTTTGTTAACAAATATGAGTAATGTCAAGGGGTTTAGTTCAGAAAATGTTGGGTGTAACACTGTTACTACATGTATTATAAATGACTGCCTTTATACCTTATTTCATCGCGTAATCATTGCCATCACATAATCATTGCAACTTGATTTGTCAGTCCAAAAATGGTGTATAAAAGTTTCATTGCATAATTGTCGCAGGGATATTATGACATATTTCTCTCTTTCACGATAATTCAGAATTTAAAACAGACACGCTGCCTCTGCAATCTAGAGCACCGTTATCCTCCACCCATTATCTATACTATGAGTTTTAAGTTGCGAGTAAGAGCATTAGGGAAAGAAAATGGAAACAGAGCTGTGGAGAGGGAGTATTCAGTGAATGAAAAACTTGTACAAGACTAGCGCAAAATAAAAGTGGTTTAAAACCTTGGCAGCAGATATTCAGGATGCACTTACTTGATTGCTAAAAGCTAATCAGAGGCAAATTGATCTTCTGCAGGCATTAAATCCATGTATTAAGATATTGAAGATGAAGTAATCCATTACAATCACTTCACAAGAAGATACAATGTGATGCTAGATAACATGGGGCAGTTATGTTTAATATATTTACACTTGCTTTGTGTTTTGATGTGAGTAATTTTCTTAATGTGTACACTTATAGGCCTGTGTTTAAAATTCCTGGTTTGCACAAAAAGAATGTTTATAGTCTTTTGCTTCTGAGGCATACAGTGATATAACACTAAGAAATATTGATTACTGTACTGGCTTGAATATAAGACAATTTTTTTCCTCAAAATGTGTTTATAAAAACTATACTTGTCTTATACGTGCAGCCTTAACACTTTCAACATGAATGCAGCTGGGCAGCGGGAATCCCTACATGATGATGTGCATCCGACCCAAGGTCAAAAGTCATGCGGAAATTCACCAAACTTGACCAAATTTTACCGAATTTTATTTTTCCCGAATTTGTGCTTCTGCTTGTACAGCTCTATTCTCTACGCATAAAGCTTTGTATGACCACCAGTCATGGTGGACCATGTGGAAAAGAAAGCATCTTCATTGTCTCTATGCATAAATACAGGCGAGAGAAGAAGTTACGACATGAACTTGAAAACTCTGGGCAAAATATACTAATAAGCTATTTTATTAATTTTTTCATAACTATCCTTAAAAAATTTATGGTTGTCTTACCTTAAATGCGAGTTTGTCTTATATTCGGGCCAATACGATATGTTCTATGTTGCCAGTTGTAAAACAAGATATCCAGGTCATGCCTGGTCTTTGTTTCGGCCATGCCATCGATCAAAACCCCATTTTAGCAATCCACCCAAAGACTTTTTCAGACAATAATGATGATAATTAGAATAAGAGCTTAGCACTTAATAACAAATGAAATGTAACAATTTTCTCGTAAGATAAACTCTAACTGTGTGAATTGCTTTCCTGTATGTTTCAGATTGATATTTATCACAAGGAAATTCTAAACGATCTTGTTACAAATCTGACAGCACCAGAGTGGAGAGTTCGTATGTCATGTTGCGTGGCTCTCGTAGATTTTCTACAAAGAGGAGGTAGCAGAAATTTGTATGATTGTGTGGACAGCTTGCCGGACTTGTGGACGTCATTGCTACGTGTCATGGATGACGTGCATGAGGGAACTAGACAAGCTGCTGGAAATGCTACCAAAGTGCTTTCAAAGGTATATGCAACACTCTACAGAGAGAGGCTTCTCTTTCACGTTGATTTAATTTTTATTAGTTGAAAATAATTACCGAATAAATTTTCAAAACACAGCACAGTTTAAAATTAAACCCACAATGGATTTAATTTTAAATTGTGCTGTGTTCTGAAGTTTTATCGTATATACAATGGAATAAAGTAATTAAATGCAAAACAAAATAAACTAGTTCATGTACTCGCCCAACTTTATCCTGAGGATTGTAAAATGAAAGTTGAATAGTATTTTTATTCTAGACGCCTTGTGACAACCCACAAGACAACAGTGGTTCGAGTTTATTATCTTTAATTGATATTATGATATAAATAATTAATTGATTTCTTATGAACTATTTCAGACTAGCATTTTAACTGTAACTGTGAGAACCTGAATCATTACACTGTTAGCGGCTTTATTTGCGTAGATATCTCACCCGATCGCTTGGGAGTTAGAGCTGTGGCTGCCGCAATGCAGAAACTCGCATGATATGCCAACTCTTGCATGAAACGCACTGTATATTACCTAATATATGTGTTTAATCCGTAACCATAATATGCCAGTTGGTAAATTAGGGTTCTGTACTTTTGGAAATTCAATAATAATCATAATAATGTGTAAAATTGACAAATGTCTCTACAGAACTAAAACTCAGGTTTTAGTCTGCTGATATATTAGGAGGAATCACTCAGAGGCCCTAAAAGCTCATAATTTTGCACTTCATTTTTAGAAAGTTTCCAGGGGAGGACCCCGGACCCTCCATCCCCCCCAGTAATTGGAAACTTCCCCTCATGACAGCCCCTACTTTGGGAACTCCTTCAGAATAGCGTAGCCAGCCATGCACTGCCATTAGCGACCGTGCCCCTCCGAGCCGCAGGCAACAAACGAGAAACGACCGGCGCAAGGGTAAAATTTCCCGTCATATTCAATGTGAGACGTAATAAACTCACCGCTATTCAGTATATTGCTCCTAAACTAATACAAATGTTCCTAACCTAACATTTCCTGTCACTGACCTAGAATTTGGCTGTCACTACTTCTAGAAGTCTTATTACCCTTCCACGTCTTTCGTAAAACATCGTTACATGGCATGAACCCCGCGCTATGCAGAATACTGCTGCTAAACTAACATGACTGTTCCTAACCTAACATAACCTGTCACGGACCTAGAATTCTTAATGCAGAAGCTTTTTTACCTCCACATCTTACATAAAACATCGCTACAACAGCCGTTTATCTACCGAATTCAATCGGCATGTAATCATGTTCGTAATATTGGCGACATTGTAAACTTGGTCCCACTCGGTACGGCCCGGTTATGGCGGCGGTCACCCTATTCTCAAGTTTAGCGCTACTTTGAATAAGTTTGGCATGTAATGTAGGTGAATGAAATAATATGGATACCTTATTTACTCATCAACAAGCTCCACATTTTTAACAAAATGTTCCATAAAAACGAAAGGTGGTGCTATACATGAGAAGTTGTAAGGAAGTACAGCATTGCTGTTGTGAGGAGATAGAGTGTCAAACATCTGACCTCTCTGGCTTGCTCAGAAAGCGATGCTCACTGCAAGTGCAGAATTCCATTTTACAAACAAAAATACCATCTAGGCTCTCTAGAAGTAATTGGCCTCATGATGGGTGGTCAAGGAACTATGCCTGCGGTAATTTGACCCCCTCCCCCCCCCAAACAGCAATTGAGCCACTGGTAGTAATGACAATCAGTGGCGTAGCTTGACATTGTGTTATGGGTAAACTATGTTTTAAAAATTAAATTTATAATGATTGTTTAAACGACACACAAATTTTCAAGTATTAATAGCGTTTTAAATACCGGGAATGTTTGCACTTGTATTCTGATTTCATAAAGGCCTATACCTATATAAATCATTAGTACCGTTATTATTATTATTATTATTATTATTATTATTATTATTTACATTTTATATCCCTTCATCATTCCATTCGTTTCCCGCCAAATAGCAAATACAATATTTATGGTTGTAACTATTAGTTAACCAATTAAATTTACTGTACTAAGATGTTTGAAATGATTGTTTCTTTTCATGCAAGACAATTTCAAGTCCAGGAGATGGTTATTTACTTAAGTTTCACACGTTTCTTCATAAGACAGAACCGAAAACGGGGTTTTAAATAGGTGATCAATTGTATATCGGTGGAATTGTCCACGCAACACTGAGAAATAATCAAACACACAGTTTAGGTGAGCAATGAGAATGTAATGTTTATGTTACCCCGGTTTCAAGCAAGCAGGTATCTGAGGGATGAGACTACGACCTCGATAACTCTTTCTAGTCTCTGCGGTGGTGCCATATGTCGCTCTTGCGTAAGGAATTTGCCTGCCTTCTCTCAACAACGTAGGTTAACATTTAGTGGGAAAAGTCATATTACTCGCACTTGAATGAGACTAGAACTTGGCTGACCACTATCCAGTCTCAACTCGCCTCCGCTGCCGCATCATGAGATTTCGAAGCTATCTAAGCATGCGGAAACATAATTGACGCATAATAACAGTACAAGTGGGGTATGCAGCGGCGAAAAATATTTTAATGATAGTACTAACGGGTTTATAATGATGAATAACTTGGATGACGATGCTTTTATTTATTTATTTATTTATGATTCTACTTTTCTTAGTATTTTATTTAGGTAGACTCAGTCTCAAAGACAACCCTCACGCTACGCCACTGATGACAATAAAAGGTTCCATGAACATATTGAGATCTTATTTGTACAACTCATGTCTTGTAAAGAGTTATTACTTCCTCTGCCCGTACCATAGGTACTATAGGTAGAGGAAGTATTGTTTTCGACCCTAAAATTCGAAGTTGAGTTTTTAGCATATATACACGTTTCAAGGCCCCCTGAATCCAAAAATACTATTTTTGGAAACATGTCTGTGTGTGTGTCTGTGTGTGTGTCTGTCTGTGTGTCTGTCTGTGTGGAAGTTTGTGAACAGGCTAGCTCCGAAACGGAGAATCGTATGAAAACAAAATTTCGTATTTGGGTCAGGTACCTTCTGAAGATGTGATTCGAAGATTGGCGACAAATTTCGCTTATTTTTAAGGGGACTTTACATGAAGAAATTTTCGTTTTTCGCGATTTTCTCGAAAACGGCTCTAACGATTTTCTTTAAATTTTGCGCATGGATTGCTTGTACCAAGAGCTAAAACTTTTATTTGAAACATTTTTTCGAACAAATTCTCTGAAGGGTAGTTATAAGCTACCCACTGTGAATACGTGCTTTTTGCAATACGGCTTCTTGTAAATCGTACGAAAACAAAATTTTGTATTTGGGTTAGGTACCTTCTGAGGCTGTGAAGATTGACTACAACCTTTTCTTATATTTAAGGGGACTTTACATGAAGAATACAGTATTTTGTTTTTTGCTATTTTCTCATAAACGGCTCTAAAAATTTCCTTTAAATTTTGTACATGGATTGCTTATACCATTTCAAAAACATTCTCTGAAGGGTGGTTGTAACCTACCAACTTGCCTGGTGAACAACTCAATACGCGGATATTTAAGGCATTTTATTCTATATAAGCACGTGAAGAGAGAAAAATGTACTGGTGGCCCTGCTTACAGTAAAGAAATGTCTGAGGGGAATATTTGATAAATTTCGGAAATTATTCTTAACAGCAGAAAGTTCAATAAACGTTTGCAGTCACTTGTTTTTTTTCCCCCATAGCCTGCGTTTTTAGTCGCAACATTCAAAGAAGGGGCTATAAGATATTTATAGCATAATTAGCGTAAATGCTGCAAACTTTTATTTGGGCAGAGGAAGTTATGTGACTTTCACATCAGATTTTTTTTCAATTGTATTATACCCTATATTGTCATAGGCAATCTATAAGATAACTTCTGTTTAAAGATTTATATTGTTTTTTGTATTGGCAACCTGCATACTACGAGAGTGAGTCCGAAAATAAGTTTCCCCTGGTGACTGTGTACTATCCGCGCGCCATATCTTGAGCGCTCGGCTCCCTAGTCCTCATTCGGTAGGTTTCGTTCAACTTCGTAGGTTGAGCTGACAACATTGAAACACGAAGTACGCTATACACCCTGACATCTAGTGGCTTCAATACTAAACTTTCATTCTGTCTCAGGAACCTTATTTATTTATTGACATTATCTTTTCTGACGCATGGAGTTATGTGGAAAAATACAATTTTTCGAATTGCTTATTTCACAAACACGTCACTGTACATCCAACACTTTCCTCACCTCTTTAAGAATTCCGTATGTGCTAATTTCTGACACTCCCGTGAACTCTGATGTCAATTTCATGGACTGAAAGTTGAGCGAACTTTTCACAAAACGTATTAAATACGTTTAAAATTAGGCCTCTAATTTTCTCCACTTTTAGATGCCTTACCTCTCTTATGTTTTACAACACGAAATGGTGAAGCATGTTCTGCTAAGACTCTTCTTCATACTTAAAACTAGTCATCCAGTGTAAATATATTGAGCCTATTTATATAACATTCTCTTCCCGGAGGAAAATGATTTATTTCATAACTAAAGCCTTGTGACGTGTTATTAATTGTTACGCAATACCGTCACCACGTTATATTATTGGACTGCATTAAAATCCTTGTCTATTAAATGTCACTACATAAAATAGCGAGGATGATTCATCGGAAATAATTATAATTCGGCATCCACACTTACGCTGTTGACGTGCGCTTACCATATTCGCGATTCTGCTTAAATATGATTTCTTTGGTTGACAACACTGCAGAAAGACTGGCGGAGTAGCTATGTTTTGTTCCCCCCAACCCTCACTTCCCCGTAAATCCAGCGCTCAAGATATGGCGCGCGGATAGTACAGAGATGTGAATGAAAGACAAAAATTATAATGAGACATTAAAGAAAAGACATACCTTTATTTTTCCACATAATTACCACATACATTGAGACATTTGTCAGACTTAGAAGCTTCAAAAAGTCCTCAAGGAAGAAAATCAGGACGCTGCATACGGAAGAAGCGTCGAAATTGGAGGCGATTCGGAAAAAGCGGCCTGGCCTTCTCCAATCTGGCATTCTTATGTTGGATGACAGTGCGAGACCATACTCGGCGACGGCAGCACAAAACCATACTGCAACTCTTGATTGGGAGCACATCCGCCATATAGTCCTGATCTCGCACCCAGTGACTTCCATCTGTTTCCGGCTTTGAAGAAGGCTCTCGGCAGAAGGCGCTTTGGGAGCACTACTGACATCACACAAGTCATATGCAGAGCCCTGATTATTTCCTGGAAGGCTTTTAGAAGCTTCTAAAGCGGTCTAAATGTTTCAATATACGTAGTAATTATGTGGAAAAATAAAGGTATGTCTCTTCCTTAATGTCTCATATTTTTTGTCTTTCATCCACACCTCTGTACACAGTCGCCAGGGGAAACTTTTTTCGGACTCCCCTTTGTATTTTGTATAAATAAATGCAACAGTATCACCATTGTAGGACACTAGTCATAATAATTATGATGGGGCTTATGTCCCCTCATAAGAGCTGCCCCGTTACATATTCATGAAGCTAGACAGAAATGGTTTTCAAAAGTAAAGCATGGCAGAATTCAGAGCATTAACAGTTAGGCATGAGACCTGTATAATGAGATGAGCTTCTTTTCCACCTTTTAAAAAAGTGTGCGTGAAACGCCACATGACAGAAATGAAACTTGTTTTAATTTTTGGGTTTTTGGACTTTTTTAAACTTTAGATTTTGGATTTTTTAAATGTTTAATCTTTTAATTTTTAAATTTTGGAATTTTTTATTTTAAATTTTGGATTTTTTTATTTTTAAATTTTGGATATTTGGATTTTTTAAATTTTGGATATTTGGATTTTTTAATTATGGATCTTTTATTTTTTAAATTTTGGATATTTTGTTTTTTAATTTTGGATCTTTGAATTTTTATATTTTGAATTTTGGATTTTTTAAATTTTGGATTTTTTAAATTTTGGATCTTTAATTTTTAATTTTTTGGATTTTTTAATTTTTTGGATTTTTTAATTTTTTGGATTTTTTAATTTTGAATTTTGATTTTTTAATTTTTAAATTTTTTAAAAATTTTGGATTTTTAAAATTTTGGATAAGCCTAATCATTGAGTTGATTGTTTTCTTTGCAGTCCGTCCTGTCACACCTCACTAATTTCGTGACGATTTTGAGTTTACACAAGCTCTTGATTTACCCCTACCGCGGCTAAAGAAGTTTCACTTCAAAAACTGATACTTTTGAGACAACGAATATTGCTATTTTGAGGATGCCACACTTGTTGAGATGTCAATAATGTAGTTGTCTGTATTATTTTCAGCACTGTGTTCGTTGCTGTGATGAATCCAACAGGAAAGCCAGTGTGGAAATACTACAGAAAATTCTGCCCGTTCTCCTTAATGTGGGCATCTGTAATTCTGTTCCTGAAGTCAGAGCTGTGTGGTATGTGTTATAGTTACTGCTACCTTAACTATCATTACTAGGGACCGGATTCTTAGGTTTTTACCTATTTTTTTCCTTACTTCCAAAACAAAAAGCGATCATACACTTTTTCGAATCATGTCCATAGGATTCACCCACATTAATTCTGTGGCACCTAAAAATACCTAAATGGGGTATAAAAACCTAAATGTACCTAAACGGGATATAAAACCTAAAATATCTAATTTAGGCTACTTTTTTTGTCTTTTTTGTTTGTCAGTTGATAAATCGATATTTTGTGGAGAGACAATTTTTGTCGGGTTGAAATTAATACCACCAGCAGCGTTTCGTTCAACCCAATGTCGTCTAGGATGACAGTATCAAGAGAGGAAGTGTAAGAGTACCGGCGTATTCCTTTTAAAATATTCGTACGAACAACCATTGTTGACGTCATGTGAGGTTCAAATGTATTCTAAGAGATAACAGGAAGAACTTCACAGTTGAGAATCTTGAAAGATATTTAAGTATTATGTATTGAATCCTATGTAGCACATTCAAATTCATTAAACCAATTATTCTACCTGAAAACGATATTTTGGACAAAAACCTAAAAAAAACTATTTCACCTAATGGAAAACCTAAAACAGTGTTTTTAAAAACCTAAAAATCTGGTCCCTAATCATTACTTAAAACTAACATTCATGCTAAGTTTGCACTGGTGGTATAGAACAAACAGTCTGTCGAGTAGAATTGTGAGTTGTTGAGATTTCTAAGTGGGACAGGTAATTTATTATAATATTGAACTCCTTTGTGAGATATACCATTTAGCGCTTTGGTTAATCTATGATGATTAATGTGTATGCGGCAGAAATTCAAGAGAGCAAGCTGAGAGAAACTCTTTATTTGCATGCATACCAGTAATAAATTATATTCTCACTCACCCTTGTCAAAGATCAGTTGTCAGATACTTTAGACAGCTTCCGGGTAGACTTAGCAGTTTTAGAAGAATTTAGTTCTTTCCTCATTTGTTTGGTCACAAAAAAGAATCGGCACTTCATATAGTGTAATACGAGTTTAGGAATAATTTCCATAACTTGATCTTCACTACAGCCCACTTTGGAGGATGGAATAACAGTGTGGTCAAAGTTATCTAAACACTCATAAAATATATCCCCCCCCCCCCATAGACTGTGTTTACAATGAAAGTTTTTCTGAAATAATATTTTCAACCTGTATAAACAAATTAAATACATCTGCCGATGGGTGTGTTAAGAATGAACTGTCAATGTCGGCATTGTCACTGTAATCTTTAATTAAGGTTAGAGCTGCGGCAGGAACTTGTTCTGAGCACTTTCGATGAAGCAGGTCGACACATTTATGACATTTTGTCACTTTGGATGCCTGGCGTACAATATAACCCCCTACGTAGTAAACCAAGCATTCTTTTGCAAGATCCCGACTTTCAATAAGAAGCAAATTATTTTCCCAATCTGTTATGCAGTCAGACGTGTTTTCAGGAACCCTCATATCCAATGCTTGTTTTATTTTACCCTCTGCCTCCCTTACTATTTCCTTATTCTTCTGTTCTGTTTGTTTTGCAAGGGTCCTCATTTGATTTACGAATGATGTTAATGGCATGCCACCTTATATTCACAATTAGTACCTGAAGATAAACCTGACTGCAGCATACGAAGATTAAGAAAATCTACAGTTGATGGATGGTCATCACAGCTGTGAGAGCGTATTATACCAAAATGACGTTCTAGAGGGTCTTGAATAAATTTCTTTGTGAGGACATAGGTAAACCCCTTTCTCCATAAATGGTCAGAGACCTGTATAGGTCTGTTGGTATAGGTAGGGATCCAAGAGTTCTGTCAGAAGCAAAGGTGTTCTGACTTTCGTTAAGATTTTCCCTTCATGTATAGAGGGTTTGGTGACCAATCGGTTCTTTATAAAGTGCCGCTGATGGAGTACAAGGATTTAATATGTCTGTTAAATTATTTACAAGATGTCTCGGTAGACTCGCTGCCTTCAAATCCTTCTGATTTTATTTCTTCTCCCTAATATCTATACAAATAACATAACAGGCAAGGCTCAACAGTGCTCAACTAACGATGGTGCTACTCCCTGCTGGCAGAACCATAAACCTCCAACCCGACTAATGGTAAAGGAGCGAAGTGATCACACTTTTCCTTCTACTCATTATGGTAGGCTATCTATACAGTGCAGCTGTGGGATATGATGGTTTTTATAATGCACTCGTTTCTAGCGGTTTTGAGTGAAGAAAGCAGCAGTGTTAGCAATGTGAAGCAATTGTTTATACAGTCGAGTTTGGATAATTCGACGTTGGATAATTTGAAATATTATATAATTCAAATAAATATTCATTCCCCTTGAAATTCCTATATAAATGTATGTTAAAAAATTGCAATCAATTTGAGTTTTTTAAGCTTAATTTGGATAAATCGAAGCCAAAATTTGTCTCATGTTAATGTTGTAAGGATTCCAAGAGTTCATTACTTCCCCAGATTCCGCAAGAATTTTCTATTTCGCTGAAGAATCCTAGTCGCTACCAGCTAGCAGGTACCATACTAAAGTGTATTTTTAACCACCGTTATCTTCCTCCTGCTGAATAAATGTTCAATGGAATGCAAAGATCACTCCCTCCGCTAGAGTCTTGGAGGGATTCAACACTTCTATGAAAATTTTAGTGTTCATTCTTATCTCAAAGTGTGACTGTGTTTGAAAATGTCAAAGCATGGAGCTTACACCAGTTTAACGCTTGCAAAAAAAAGCGGAACTAAACAAATCAATACAAAAGAAAATCACTCACTTTTTTAAGTGAGCAATCAAATCGTGTGCTGTATGTGTTACCTAAGTATAGCCTGTGCATTTAGACGTGAGCACTCGCATGCGCCGCAGACATAGGGCAGACGGAAGGGGAGTGTATTGCTAGTATGCATTACGTGATGACTGATTCCACTGCGCATTGTGTTTACAGTGCTCACGTCTAAATGCACGGACTATACTGTATAAAGAAATTGTGTTCCCTTATTTAATTTAGGGTTACAATTTTAGTGTGGAAAAAAAATGGTTTTATTTAACATCATAACAACAGGATGGCAGTCATTGAGTTTATTTTTACATTTTTACGGCATTTTTGTTTAAAAAGTTACAGTTTTGGTTAATTTGAAATTTGGATAATCCGATTTTTTTCTAATTCCCCTTGGGGTTCGAATTACTAAGAATTCACTGTATCCCCATGTATTGTGATCCTGCAAGGGGTGGATAACTAGAAAATGAACCACACTGTCACCATCTATCCACCTCAGGGTGGACCCCAAATGCATCAAGGCAATGGGGCTGGTGTTAGACAAACTTGTTATAAACTTAAGATAAGATAAGATAAGATAAGATTTATTGCTGTTCTGCATAATGTCAAGACATTTCAGAACATTGTCAAATTGTGTTTTTACAAACATACATATGTACTTTCAAAGCTGAAAACACAATAACAAAAGTTTAACATACCATGCAACATTCACACACTCATCCTATATACAACAAAATCTGCCATCTTCATAACGACATACACTCAGCACATTTACAGACATATATGCTTAGTCTAAGTTTGGCAGTTTAATCTAGCTTAAATTGGGCATTAAGGAAAGACAGTAAAACAATGAAACACTAAAACATACGTTATTTATGGTTGTTTGCTTCTACAAATTCGTCAATGCTGTAGTACGCTCCATTCAGGAGATATTGAAACAGCTTTTTTTTAAATTGTTTATTGTTTTGACATTCTTTAAGAGATCTGGGTAACAAGTTAAAGAATTTGGTCCCTGTGTAGATGGGAAGCTTTTCGTATAACTTCAGTTTATGACCGATAGTTGCAAAATTGTCTTTGTTTCTTGTATTGTATGCGTGGATCATGTTGTTTTTAATGGGTGAATTGAAGTTAATTGTAAATATTATTGCCTTATAAATATAGAGACTAGCTAATGTCATAATTTTTAGATTATTAAAAGCCTGTCTACATGTTTCCCTATCTTGTAAGTTGGCCAAATAACGTATTGCTCTTTTTTGCAGTACAAAGATTTTGTGGAAGTTAGTTTTTGAGGTGGCACCCCATAGTTCGATTCCATAAGTAATAGTCTTGCATCAAGGTGTTTAGCAGCAAAGGTAAAGTAAGGTGACCTGATTTTATCAGTCAGTCAGGGAAAACATTGGAAACTCTTGGAAGAAATTTTCCGACAGGAATGGAAAGCTTAACACGTTCAATACCAAGTAACTGCTAGCCTAGCCTTTTAAGCTTGTATTATGTTTACTCCATTTCAGGAAATTTAACATTTTTTAAAAACTATTTAATACAAAATTATAGAATTTTTTAACATACCAACTAGAGGACAGCTAGGAGAATTTTAATGTTCGATATGCAAGGGTGAAGGGACAACTCCACACTTATCACTAAGCCACCCAGTTTCAGAATTTTTTTTTTTTTTAACTTGACATTTAAGTTTGCCGGCTCACACAAGAAGATATAAAAATAATTCTTCAGTAAAGAATCCACTAATGATCAGAAGTAACTAGGCCTAAATTAAAATCAGTATTTTCCAGAATATACGTGGGCAGGAGACTGTTAATGAAGAGGATCCAGATCTATGCTCTGTTCACTTTCATTGCGCCTACTGGTACTAATATTTCCTTGGTTTCTGGATCGTTCTCACTGTCTGAGCGAGTTAAATGTTCCCCAAAATTATCATCATATCAAATACCTAACAATTACGTCTTAGATAACGGCTTATGTTGATGATAACTGCATTTCACTGAAGCACAGCATGGACACCACTTTGCCATTATTCACAGACTGACCATGAAAAGCTTTCTTGAAAACACATGGAATTCACGTAGGAACAAATCCACAAAATTTAGTAGCATGGTTTAGGATAAAGTGTATACAAACACCATCTAGCATCCTAGAAAAGAATTAGAAGTGAAGGTTTGAAAACAACTCAAAATGGCAAGCATGAGTTTTAAAACAAGCAAACTTGTTTACGGTTTGCAAGCATTGGATATTCTTAATTGAGTTAGCTGCTGTCATTGTGTTAATTACACTCTCCGTATCTGTATCTGTTGTCCTGTATCCTCTATGTTGGAGCCAAGGGCCTCCAAGTGGAGGTTTCTGTTACCTATGTGAATTTTGTCGCACTTATTTTCCGAGAGAGGGCAGAGGGACTGGTGGTAACCCATCGTCTCTCAACCCCCCTCTGGAAACTGAGTGAAAGGGCCAAGAAATTTTGTCCAAAGGCTCTAATTTAGGCTTGGAGTTCTTTTACATACCGTAAATCTACAACATGGAGGAGGACTCCGTGCCCAGGATTTTAATGTCCTGAAAAATCCATCGACTGCAGCCGAGTTTGATCCCACGACCTTCGGATCTAGAGGCGGGCACACTACCTCTAGACTACTGCGGCCGACACTTTACACTCTACTTCCTGCAATATGTACCAGTTTGTGTTCTGAATTTAAAATAAAATAATGAATTGGCCTACTGCACATATTTTTATTGTAATTCAACATAAACATGTGACAGTATCTTCCAGTTTCTTTTTAAAATATCAGAATATCAAATAAAAATCACTGATCATTAATTCCGTGAAATGATAACATAATTTTGTTTTTTTGAAATTTTGCTGACTACACTGCACTTTGGTTCACATATTTGAAAGAAGCTTTAAGACAAATACTCATTACCTCACAAAACAGTGAGTGGTCTTGACATTTCCAAACTATATTCTAAGTTGCAGGTGGTGATGTTTTATAATAATAATAAGTTTTTATTTTGCCTGGCAGAGTTAAGGCCATAGGGCCTTATCTTCCACTCAACCAGGATAAATACAAAATACATTAAAGTAATACCTACAAAAAATGAATACACTAGATACCATATAGAATAGTAACGAAATGCTAGCAATAGAATATTAAAATATAATAAAAAAAAAAAAAAAATGAGTCCAATAATGAAAAGAGAAAACAAAGTGAATTAAGAATTACATATACTCGTAATTGGGTGTGTGTATATAATCCTAATATAATACCGGTAATATAATATTCACTAAAACTGAAACCTAAAACTAAGAAATTAACAAATTTAGGCAATATAGGCTAGGTGATATAAAATATTGTACAATATAAATTAACTTAGGCTGTGTAACGAAGATACCTCAGTAACTTAGACTTAAAAATCTGTAGACTCCGACTACCCCTGATGTCCGGCGGAAGGGAGTTCCAGGTGCGGGTCATGGCTATAGTGAATGAGGCAGAGTACAGAGATGTCTGATGGCGTGGAATTGACAGTAGGCTGTTATTCTGAGATCGTGTGTCGCGGTTATGTTGGGAAGACAACAGTGAGAAACGGGAGACTAAATAATTAGGTGCAGATTTATTAAGTATTTGATAGAGTAGAGTTAGGGAGTGTAGTTGGCGTCTGTCCTTTAGTCGAAGCCAGGATAATTGCTCAAAATAACCTGAGACATGATCATATCGACGTATGTTGAATATATGACGGACACAAGAATTCTGAACACGTTGTAGCTTACAGGATAATTCAACACTTAGGTCGGTGAACAAGACATCACAATATGGCTGTAAGTTAATGAAAAACCTATTGAAAGTAGCTTAAATCAGGCATTCATGCATAAAAACAACGTATACTTTGGATTTTTGCCAAATTCTGCACCTAATCTGATCCACAAGCAATGTATAATTTATATTATTGTTTCTCGGGCATCCAACCGGGTGAGTTGGAGGTTTAGTTCCAAGCTTTCGGCAGCAATCACTGCTGCCATCTTCTGGGAGAAGTGAGCTGGATGGGAAAAATTGTTTCTTATATAGGAAAAGACTGGATATATTAGAATGGGTGGTGGGCCAATAAGAAAATTAGAGAGTGGATTCATTGAATGGAGAGTTCTGATTGGTCGGGAAGGAAAAATATAATTTAATAATGTTGAATGTGGAATCGGTCCTCATGAGGACCAATAATTTATTGGGGAGATAGAGTTGCCAATATTGGCTTCCAGGACTAAGCGCTTCTGGAGAACTGGTGGGATAGCTGATGTAGGCAAATTTTGGAATAATGTTCTGTCCCGACATCTTGTATAATTTATTATTTTGCATGAAAATGTTTATGTGGAAATGGCACAAGTCTAACTGAGTGCATTATAAGTTTACATAGGCCTAGAGTAGGCTATGATTTTCAATTGTATCAGTATCTTGATCAAAATCAGAAGGCAGAACTGGCCTTTGCTGGATATTGTATATTGTAATGGTAGATGTTGGGCCAGCATCGAAATTACTCACTTTCCATTCAGCTGGATGCACTATTGCCACCAGCGTCACTTACGTCGCTCTCACTCTCACTAACGCTGCCGGTAGCGATCTCGAAAAACATCTCTTACTATATATCGCTAAATGATAATTCTGAAAAAGATATAAAAAGGAGAGGAAGGTGCCAGAGAACTTACCAATTGGCAGGAGAAGCTGGTCTTCAATTGGTGCTGGCTCTGGTATCTTGAAGAGCTCCATTCTCTAAGTGATTGACAAAGGGCAAAGTTTGTCCGAAAATTTTCGTTTTTATTGTTCTTTCTTTTTATGTGTTTCTATGATACCAGAGCCAGCACCAATTGAAGACCAGCTTCTCCTGCCAATTGGTAAGTTCTCTGGCACCTTCCTCTCCTTTTTATATCTTTTTCATGCTTAATGGCCTAGAGCCACCTAACCTAAACCAATAAATGATAATTCTATCACTTTTAATAATTAATTCATCGATTTCAGAACCTATAAGACATTTTCTTCTTGTCATTTTACTGAAAATAAGGGGAAAACACGAAACCAAGAAAGCACGCTATTCACTAGATAAGCACGGCCAGTGAAATCCTCTAGTAAAATCATCCTGGGCATGTGTATAAGGGAATTCCCAAGTCAGAGTGGTTAAGAGAACATTCTCCTGCCATCTTTAGAAGTTTTTAAGTATTAAATTAATTCGCAGGCTTCTACAATGATATAACTCTACTAAAACATGAAAACAGAAGATTCCCTAGACTTGTTACAGAAGCCATAGAAATTATTAAACATCCCCATAACATAAACAGGGAAGATGGGTATAAGATCAGTGACATATGGCGTGTGGATAAAATTTGATTAACCATAATATTTAAATATGCAAGTGTGATCAGCGAAGTCAGCCAGCACTAACCTAACCTCAACCAAGGAGACGTACACAAACCTACAATGAGTTAAAAATGCCATGTAGATTGTGAAATCCTCACCGGCTCAGGAAAGGCCTACTTAGCTCTATGAAGTTCGCTGACCTTTTATGAATTGGGGTCACCATCTAGCCTTATGGGATACAGGAATGAAACTTATTACTGGAAACCATAGGCTAGAAAATAGAATGTATTATGTAAAAGTCAGTCAGTGTATTACCAATTTTTTATTGGATTTTCATACTTACATACAAACAAAAAGAAAGGCCCTTTGCTGGATAATAATACATATTACTACAATAAAAAATCCTTTTCTTGGTTTTAAACTTAAGCAAATTTGGTCATTTCTTGGCGATTTAGCCATTATCCAATTGCAAAGAAATGTAGGTAATTATTTAGCTTCTCAATTAATGTTTATATAACATTAGTTTTGCTTAACAAAATTAATCACAATGTAATAGTAAATGAAACTTTCTTGAGTTTTTACAAATTTATATGACAATAGCATTTAAGATATTACAATATTCATGCAAAAGGGTATCAAGTTAATACAAGGAAGGTGACTTGGCAACTTATCTTTTTTGTCTGGATTTCATGGAGTTCCTGCCTTGGCGACATCCATATGGTGTCCAGTAGTAGACTGGCCCTTATTCCTACAAAGGCCTTGGATGTACCCGGTTGAATGAGGATCCACATATCATGCTCACATCACCTATCTTGACTAGCAGGCCTTGCAATGCGTGAATATTGTCTTTCAGAATATTCCAACGAGCAGTTGAACAGAAGATACAAGTGTAAATCTCTTCGTTTTCGCAGACCACATGAAATAAGTTCTACTTCTTCCAAATGATAAACATAAACTGCACTTAAGAATTGTCATGCAAGAAGTATAAGATTGATTTCTCTGCGAAGCACTATACTTGCAGGATTCAGTTCAGGATGATATTCTAGGTAAATCACAATGTAACTTCACGATTGATTCGAACACCTTGTATAGAAAGATGGCCGAACTTTCTAGAAGAGATAGATGACGTCATTCTCGAATAAAGTACATCAAATAGTAGAAGGAAAGGCTATAAGAATTCACTTTCTCTTTTATTGAGATACCCAGACACTAACTTATTATCGAATTGATTTACTGTTCGTGATGATAATCTAGGCAGAAATTGACATAGACCATTAGTGCCACGTAATAAAGTTTGCAACGTGGCAGTTGAAATTGCACTTTTCTGACTTGATATTTAAAGTTCAATCTTGTTACGTGTATCACAGTTTTGGGAATTTCACACTAATACGTACTCACTTTATAGCAGAAACAATCTTGCAGTGGAGCTTAGTGTATAAAGAGTACAGAAGTGCTAAGAAAACCTGAATTTGGCTCTTAGTGAAGAAATGGCGATGGTTTCATTATTACACGCCGGTGTATTTTGTCACAATAAGAATACTTGTAGCAATTGCTTCTTAATTAGTTTTAAGAAACTTGTAGACCTGAAGACACATGAGCTTCGATGAAAGTTAAAGAACGTCGCCTTACAAAAACTTGGTAACGAATAGCCATCACATGATTAGACTGGCTCAGCTGGGCGATGCAGTACAAGTTAAGGGCAGCTACTGACTTGAAGTAGTCCCGCTGCAAAGTATCCATCCGCGACTACGTACCACGTCACCAAGGAATGGTTTAGAAGGGTGGGGGGTAACATCAAGTCTTTACAAAAACCAAGATACCCAATACAAACTGTCTATTTGGCTGACGTCAGATAAATGTAGAGAATAAAGAATAGAAATGCAATTAGTTCAGAAAAGCAAATAGAACTGTTACTTAAAAGTCTAAATTACGTATTCTTGAATTATTCACAAGAAGTGTGAACATACTGCCGGGCCGGCAGAAGGACATCAGCCAAAAGTCAGTTAAAAACAAATCATACTTCATACAGCATACTTCATACAGCATACAGGGAAACAGTTTATACTTCGGGGAGAGAATACTAAACTCACATGAATAACAAGTCAAGTTATCTGTTAAAAGAGAGTAACAACATGATTAAAGTAACAGCATGTCCCTATGTCACCTTCGAGTTAAAACTTTGAATCACTGCGATGAATCACGTTGATATGGAACAGGGCTTACTAAGTTTATAGAGCGAGTTATCACTCCAGATGGTGTGCGAAGTTCAACAATACGACAAAACCCATCACTTCCAGAATGTAATTTCACCACACGAGCCAAGTTCCAAACTAATGGCTTCGTACTGTCCTTTAACATCACCAAATCCCCTATTTTTAGATTAGGGGTTGAAGTTTGCCATTTACTTCTGCGTTGTAACAAGTTCAAATATTCTTGTTTCCAACGACTCCAAAATTGAGAGCGAAGCTCTTGCACTTGTCTCCAATGAACATGAAATGTCTTGTCATTGCCTTTAAGACCAGAATCTGGAAGTGAGGTGAAGGAATCACCTATAAGGAAATGTGCAGGTGTCAAAGGCATGAAATCGGAAGGGTCCATGGACAAGGGCGAAATAGGTCTGGAGTTGACAATGCCTTCAATGGAAATTAGAAGAGAGTTAAATTCTTCATACCGAAGATATAGCTTTGTGACAGTTTTCTTGATGTGCTGTTTTACAATTTTCACTAAGGATTCCCAACGACCACCCATCGAGGGATGATACGGTGGAATAAAGTGCCAGTGAATACCATTTTGATAAGTAAAGTCTTGTACATCCGCTTGTCTTTCACTGGAAACTATCGATTTTCTGAGTTCTTCTGCAGCACCAGTGAAATTTCTTGCATTGTCACTATATATGTGTGACGGTTTACCTCTTCGAGATACAAATCTGTTCAGAGCAGCGAGGAACATAGCAGTAGAATAGTTTGTCACTAATTCTAAGTGTACTGCACCTGTCACCATGCAGACAAACAATACAATATATGCTTTTTCAGGAATAGGCTTTCTACTCTTTAGAGAACTCACATTTAGAAAAAATGGGCCAGCATAATCAATGCCAGTTATGGAAAATGGCCTCTGAGGAGTAACACGAATTGCAGGGAGGTCTCCCATGAGTTGATGCAATGGCTTTGGCTTAGTTTTGAAACAAACCATGCATTTTCTTGTAACTGAATTCACAGCATGAAGACCGTTAACTGGCCAATACTGTTCTCTAACAAAGTACAACAGAGATCTAGGTCCTGCATGAAGATTTTTATAGTGCAGGTATCTAATGATGAGTGTGGTTACGTGATGGTTTGATGGCAAGATTATAGGATGCTTCTGATCTTGCAGTAGAGAAGAATGGCTTAATCTACCTCCAACCCTTAGCAATGTATCTTCTCCTAAGAGTGGATTAAGAGATAGTATATGGCTTTTCCTGGGAACAGATGAGCCATGAGAAAGAGCATAATATTCTTCTGCAAACCTTTGCTTCTGAGTGACCTTAAGTATTATATTAGTAGCTTGGTGAAGTTCTTCACTAGACAAATACGTTTCAATTGGTTGTGTTTTATCTAAGACTTTTCTTTTCCACCTCAGAATATAAGCTGTAACACGAATAAGTCGAAGCCAAGATGAAAACTTATTCATGAAATGTTCGTCTTTAACGACAGAGAGATGAATATCAGCATGGGTTTGAGTTTCTGAAGTAGTCTCCCATGTTGAATTAGAAGATATAGGCCAGTATTCTTCAGGTGAAGTTAACCAGTGAGGACCATTCCAGTAGAGATTCTGTGATTGTAGATTAGAAGGAGAGCAGCCTCTAGATATGACGTCAGCAGGGTTTTCTGATGATGGTACATAACGCCACTGTTGAGCTGAAGCATTACTGTGAATTTTTTCAATTCTGTTTGCTACAAAAGTATTCCAGTTAGAGGATGGCTTTGCCAGCCAAGATAACACAATCATAGAGTCAGTCCATAGGAAAATATTGTTGAACTTCATTCTTAAACAGGTAATAAGTTTTGATTTTAACTCGGCTGCCATTAAGGCTCCACATAATTCTAATCTTGGTAAAGTGACCTTCTTTAACGGTGCAACTTTAGATTTAGCACAGAGAAGGGTTGCTGTGACGAAGTGATCCTTCTCACTCACTACATAGGCACAACATCCATAGGCTTTTTCCGAACTGTCACAAAACAAGTGCAAGTTGGTTTTCTGAACACCTGTGTTGTCGTAAACAAGTCTACTAATATTTATTTTAGTTAATAGAGGCAATTCTTCTCTGTATTTCAACCATTTTGACAGCACTGGTGGAGGAACATCTTCATCCCAACTTAATTTGAGAGCCCACAAGTTCTGCATAATAATCTTGGCGGTTACAATCACAGGAGCTAGAAGGTGTAATGGATCAAAGATACTGGCTATCTCTGATAAAATGCTTCTTTTCGTGGTCGAAGGTTGAGACTTCAATTTAACCTTATAGATAAGACCATCATTTGAAGGAGTCCAAAATAGTCCAAGCGTTTTAACCATTATATTGTCTTGGTACATTTCATAGGGCTCCAAAGCCTGATCTTGCTTAGGTACAGATTGCAAGAACTGCTTGGAGTTAGAGTGCCACTTCTTAAGGGAAAAACCACCTCCATTAAGAAGTAAGGTTAAGTCTGACGTAACCTTTTTAGCTTCCTCGACAGAAGTAAAGGACTGAAGATAGTCGTCCACATAAAAATAATGGAGCAAAGCTTCCTTGGCTTCTTTACAAAACAAATGTCCATCTTGCAAGGCCAATTCTTTGAGTGTTCTTGTAGCCAGGAAACTGGAAGGTTTTAAACCATAAGTCACAGTCTTCAATGAAAAAATCTTGATAGGTTGATCTGCACTAGCACGCCATAATATTCTCTGAAGATTTTGCTGTTCTGGGTTTATCAATACTTGCCTGTACATTTTTTCAATGTCAGCAGTAACTGCTATTTTATTAACTCGAAATTTGGCAAGTGAAGAAAATAAGTCAGCTTGAGTAGTGGGCCCAGTCAGCAAAGTGTTGTTTAGAGAATTTCCATGAGTATCAGTACGGGATCCATTAAAAACCACTCTTATTTGGTCTTTTTTAACTTCATCCTTCCAGACAGGGTGGTGAGATAAATAAACTATTTCATGGCCCACTTGATTTTCACTAGGAGTATAAGTTTTTACCACTTCCATATGATTCAAGGCCTCGTACTGGTCTAGAAAGTTGACATATTGTTGTTGGGCAACAGGATCTCCTTTTAGTTTGTTTTCTATAGAGTAAAAACATCTAAGAGCTGTTGACCTTGTGTTCTCTACTGGAGAGAAGTCCTGCTTACGGGGCATTGTAACCACAAATCTACCCTCTTCATTCCGGTAGGTTGTTTGTTGGTACAAATTTTCACAAATTTCTTCTTCTTCTAGAACTTCCTTGGTATTAGGCACTTCTTCTATTTCCCAAAAGCTTTCTAACTTCCCTTGAAGCGAGATATCAGTGAAATGGCATTGAGAATTACTGTGATTGAATTTTGATGGTTGACATTTGCCAGTCAAAATCCAGCCGAGCTTGGTACTTCTGGCTATAACGCCAGGTTGTATGTAGAGGGCTTGGCTTTGGAGTACCTTCCAAAACATCTCTGCGCCTAGTAGTAATTCTACAGGGGCTTGACGATTGAACTTAGGATCTGCCAGTTTTAGATATTGAGGAATTTTCCACTTATCTATGGAAAAGGAAGCAGATGGTATGTTTGACCCTATATGTTCAATGACGAGGCAATTTAAATTGAACTGGAAGTTACCACCTTGAGAATTCCTTAGTTTTATTTTTGCATAACTAAGGGCGTTAGAGGTTCCCTTGTTTATGCCAATAACATTCACATTTGTTTCAGTCATGGGGATATTCAACTGCTTCACGAGTTTATAACATATGAAATCGTGCGTAGCAGCATTATCTAATAAACATCTTGCTTGAATCCACTGCCCCTTTGAGTTTTGAACATGGACTATAGCAGTTGAAAGAAGAACGTGAGATCCTTTAATAGTTCTGGCATTTTGATTCATGCTTTGAACTTCTTCAGAATTTCTACTAGTTGAAGGTCCTGGCTGAGGATCTGACTTTTCAACAGGAGCATATATCTTGTTTGAAGAAATTTTGCTTTTAGAAGAGGACTTTCTGCCTTTAGTGACATGGGCAGATTGCTCTGGTAATGGGTTTGAAGAGGGTCTATGCAACAAGGTATGATGCCTCTGATTACAATAGAAACAATTGCGGGTTGATTTACAATTATTTATCAGATGGCTTGGAGACAAACAATTAAAGCATCGTTTATTTAATTGAAGAAACTTCCTTCGTTCATCAATGGTTTTGGTTTTGAAAGAAGAACATTGATATAAGGGATGGCTGGAGTCACAAAGTACACATTTGAAAGTTTCAGTTACATTGTGAACTCTTGAACTTCTAAATTGAGCTTGAATAGGCTTAGACCTTCTAAGTTCAGGGCCTTGAGATAAGGAGACCAATACTTGACATCTTGTGTGTAGAAAGTCACACAAATTTCTGAAAGTAGGCTTAGCAGTGGAGGCTATCTCAATTTCCCATGACCGTAAAGTGGAAGCATCAAGTTTAGAGGTTATAAGATATATTAAGATGGTATCCCATTGTTCTACTGGTTCTTTCAAAACTTCTAAGGATCGCACTTGTCTTTGAACATCATCTAAGAGGTTTCGAAGAGCAATAACACTTTCGATCCTTATAGGATCCAGGTTAAAAAGATTTCTTATGTGGCGATGAACAGCGAGACGAGGATTGTCATAACGCTGTTTCAACAAGTCACAAGCAACTTTATAATTATCACTTGTTATGGGTATTGAGTCTAAGATCTTAGCTGCAGTGCCAGACAATGATAATCTTAAGTAATGATGCTTTTGAATTAACGGAATAGCACTATTACTATCTACTAATGAATTAAAGAGTTCAATGAAGGTATTCCAATCTTCTATCCTTCCACTAAACCTTGGTAATTCAATTTTAGGCAAAATAGGCTTCGATATTTCACTTTGAGTTTGGTTATGTTCAGTCTGGGGGGGTTGCACTTCTTGAGATTGTTCACTTTGATAAATAAAATCTCTAGCATTTGCAAGAATTGGAAAATAGAGGTCTTCAAATTGTTCCCTGTCTTTAGACTGTTCCCCTTGAAGTGTTTCCAATTCCACCTGAACTTCATCATATTTATCAAAAAGTTGTTCAAACCGTTGTAACCTAACTTTCAATTCACTAGGGCTGGAAACACTAGGATCATAGCGAGACAGATAATTTGAAAATTGTCTCACACGACCTTTGTAATTAGCTCGTGCTGCTACTAATTGTTCAAATGTTTGGGACATGGTTACTCTCTTTATACAGACTAATAAGCACAGAAAGACTTACAGTTGAGTCGTTGAAATGAGTAGTAGAATCGGCCTTGCCTTACCAATTCTCATGAAGTGTGTGTAAAAAGTCTTTCTCCTCATGTGGTACTTAACTTGCTTCGTATTCTCTCCAAGCGGGCGAGTTCTTTCATTCTTTACAATGTTTTTCACACCGACATACAGCTCATAATCTGAAAACATTGACACTGAATTAGAAAAGCAAAACAACTAAGTCTAACCGTCAGGCAGGTTTCTTAGTCAATAGTCAGTCAGTCTCATTAGTTTTAAGAGAGGACCTATTGAAATCAGAATATTTATACATGATAGGCAAATTTTAGGTTAAAAATCAGAAAGTGGAGTGTGAAGACCTGACCAGGAGTTTAACCTGCAGGTACACATCACGTCGGGGTGTCACCAAACAATTTATGGATAAAATTTGATTAACCATAATATTTAAATATGCAAGTGTGATCAGCGAAGTCAGCCAGCACTAACCTAACCTCAACCAAGGAGACGTACACAAACCTACAATGAGTTAAAAATGCCATGTAGATTGTGAAATCCTCACCGGCTCAGGAAAGGCCTACTTAGCTCTATGAAGTTCGCTGACCTTTTATGAATTGGGGTCACCATCTAGCCTTATGGGATACAGGAATGAAACTTATTACTGGAAACCATAGGCTAGAAAATAGAATGTATTATGTAAAAGTCAGTCAGTGTATTACCAATTTTTTATTGGATTTTCATACTTACATACAAACAAAAAGAAAGGCCCTTTGCTGGATAATAATACATATTACTACAATAAAAAATCCTTTTCTTGGTTTTAAACTTAAGCAAATTTGGTCATTTCTTGGCGATTTAGCCATTATCCAATTGCAAAGAAATGTAGGTAATTATTTAGCTTCTCAATTAATGTTTATATAACATTAGTTTTGCTTAACAAAATTAATCACAATGTAATAGTAAATGAAACTTTCTTGAGTTTTTACAAATTTATATGACAATAGCATTTAAGATATTACAATATTCATGCAAAAGGGTATCAAGTTAATACAAGGAAGGTGACTTGGCAACTTATCTTTTTTGTCTGGATTTCATGGAGTTCCTGCCTTGGCGACATCCATATGGTGTCCAGTAGTAGACTGGCCCTTATTCCTACAAAGGCCTTGGATGTACCCGGTTGAATGAGGATCCACATATCATGCTCACATCACCTATCTTGACTAGCAGGCCTTGCAATGCGTGAATATTGTCTTTCAGAATATTCCAACGAGCAGTTGAACAGAAGATACAAGTGTAAATCTCTTCGTTTTCGCAGACCACATGAAATAAGTTCTACTTCTTCCAAATGATAAACATAAACTGCACTTAAGAATTGTCATGCAAGAAGTATAAGATTGATTTCTCTGCGAAGCACTATACTTGCAGGATTCAGTTCAGGATGATATTCTAGGTAAATCACAATGTAACTTCACGATTGATTCGAACACCTTGTATAGAAAGATGGCCGAACTTTCTAGAAGAGATAGATGACGTCATTCTCGAATAAAGTACATCAAATAGTAGAAGGAAAGGCTATAAGAATTCACTTTCTCTTTTATTGAGATACCCAGACACTAACTTATTATCGAATTGATTTACTGTTCGTGATGATAATCTAGGCAGAAATTGACATAGACCATTAGTGCCACGTAATAAAGTTTGCAACGTGGCAGTTGAAATTGCACTTTTCTGACTTGATATTTAAAGTTCAATCTTGTTACGTGTATCACAGTTTTGGGAATTTCACACTAATACGTACTCACTTTATAGCAGAAACAATCTTGCAGTGGAGCTTAGTGTATAAAGAGTACAGAAGTGCTAAGAAAACCTGAATTTGGCTCTTAGTGAAGAAATGGCGATGGTTTCATTATTACACGCCGGTGTATTTTGTCACAATAAGAATACTTGTAGCAATTGCTTCTTAATTAGTTTTAAGAAACTTGTAGACCTGAAGACACATGAGCTTCGATGAAAGTTAAAGAACGTCGCCTTACAAAAACTTGGTAACGAATAGCCATCACATGATTAGACTGGCTCAGCTGGGCGATGCAGTACAAGTTAAGGGCAGCTACTGACTTGAAGTAGTCCCGCTGCAAAGTATCCATCCGCGACTACGTACCACGTCACCAAGGAATGGTTTAGAAGGGTGGGGGGTAACATCAAGTCTTTACAAAAACCAAGATACCCAATACAAACTGTCTATTTGGCTGACGTCAGATAAATGTAGAGAATAAAGAATAGAAATGCAATTAGTTCAGAAAAGCAAATAGAACTGTTACTTAAAAGTCTAAATTACGTATTCTTGAATTATTCACAAGAAGTGTGAACAGCGTGAAACAATTAAAACTTTAAAACTGACGTCATGACAACTGCGACTGTTTACTCTTCACAGGCACTTATTTTTATTGCGAATCTTTCTCCGAAGTAGGACACGATATGATGTCCGAAACGTTAGAAGACACTAAAAACATGATGCGGCTCAACCCGGATAGCAATTACAATCAGTTTTTAATAGGGATGGGCCCTCGATAGTTTCGATACCTCGATACACTCGATACTTGCATGGTATCGGCATCGAGCGATACTTCGGAAAACTCGCTTGGTACTTTTTCGATACTTTAGTAATTCTACAATTTAAGGAAATGCGGTATCTCTTTCTACTTTTAGTAGTCTAATAGATATAGTTAATACTTCTATTTCTCCTTTAAATGGAGAAAACCACTCTGTGACTTTTGCCTAGTCATAAATAAAGACTTTCCGACTTTTAAAATCCCAAAGAAGAGATTCTTAATTGTTTCGTTTACTGCCAAACGTTTCAATAACAAGCAACAAGCAAGCTGACTGCCCAAACCCCATTGTAGGCTAACTTTTGAACAAAAACTTGTAAGTGGACTGTTTCAAAAACTAATTTTAGGTTTAATGTAGAGTTTAAAAATAATTATAGGTTACTGATTGTATTAAATTTTGCCTCATTAAATATGCACACTTAATTAATTTAGTTGGTATTAAACAGTTCTCTCAACTTTTAATTTTTAACGTACCTATTTATTGTAACTGGAAATGTTGACGGTATCGAGTATCGAGGAAAAATCATGTATCGGTATCGAGTATCGACTATCGAGAAAATCTGGTATCGACCCATCCCTAGTTTTTAAGTATTACTTGTGTGAGAAGAGCCAATCACATGAGTCAGTCAGAGAACTCATATATGGGTTTAGGTTAGGGTTAGGGAAGATGTAAAGTATTGTAATGATTCATTTCCAGTTTGCACTGTTTATCGGAGCTGGTGGGTTCTGCTGGACACATGCTGAAAGAACACCTCCCCATTCTAATTCCTGCTCTGCTGGAAGCTACTGGAGAGTTGGAGATCAGAGGTCTGAGCGAGCTTAGTGTGCGTTTTGGTGCAGAGAGACAGACGCAGGAAGTGATCGACACCGTGAGAGCTTCCGCTGCAAAAAGCCAATTCACTACGGAAACAGTTACCAAGGTAAGAATAGCATAGAGCTGAACTTGTGTAGTAATTTGAAATCGAGGAGGAAACAAATGACAATAGTGATATGTGGATATTCTCCATAAAGCATTACTTTATTAATCCTACATCTCTGCTTTTATAAATATAGTGAAACCTCTGTATAATGAAGATTGATGTAACGATAACCCCACATACGAGGTGCGGCAATTAAATAACGAGACATGTGAAAATTGTGATTTATTGCAAGAATGTTACAATACACTTTTATCCCCTTCAACATACTCCCCTTCCCTATCTATACACCGTTGCATACGTACCTTCCATTGTTCGAAGCAATGCTGTAGGTCATCCTTTGTGATACTGCGCAACAACTCTGCCGTTTTTACTTTTACGTGTTCCACAGACTGAAAATGTGTTCCCTTCAATACACTTTTCACTTTTGGGAAGAGATAAAAGTCACATGGAGCAAGATCAGGCGAATACGGAGGATGTTCTAGCACAGGAATGCACTTTTCAGCTAAAAACTGCTTCACAGACAGGGCGTTGTGGGCTGGTGCGTTGTCTTGGTGAAGAATCCATGAGCCGTTCTTCCATGCATCTGGTCTTTTCTTCCTTACTCTTTCCCTTAGCTTGATTAGGACTTCTTTATAGTATTGCTGATTTACGGTTTGACCCTCAGGAACCCATTCAATCATCAGAACACCCTGGATATCGAAAAAAAACTATCAACATTGCCTTCAGTTTTGATTTGCTCATTCGCGCTTTTTTCATTTTTGGCGATGAGGAGGTCTTCCAGTGCATGGATTGACGTTTTGTTTCCGGGTCATACTGGAAAATCCATGTTTCGTCACCTGTGATGACATTTGTGAGCAAGTCTGGATCATCCGCGAGTTGTTGTTCCTGAGTGAGGTTTTTCGGGACCAATTTTGCACAAACTTTTCTCATGTTTAATTCATCATGCAAAATTTGTCTCACTGTCTCTTTGTTAATGTTTAACATGTCGGCAATCATCCGAATACTCAGACGTCGGTCTTTCCGCACAATTTCGTTGACTTTCTGGACGTTTCCTTCACTTCTGAGAATGCTAGTATTTTTTTTAACAAAAACTTGTAAGTGGACTGCTTCAAAAACTAATTTTAGTTTTAATGTAGAGTTTAAAAATAATTATAGGCTACTGATGATATTAAATTTTGTCTCATTAAATATGAACACTTAATAAATTTACTTGGTATTACACAGTTTTCTCAACTTTTGATTTTTAATGTACCTATTTATTGAAACTTGAAATGTTGATGGTATCGAGTATCAAGGGAAAAATCATGTATTGGTATCGAGCATAGGCGTACCGAGGGGGGGTTTTGGGGGTTTGAACCCCCCCATTGATTAAAAAAAGGAAAATCGTATAATTTTTTAAGTCTGCCCATAAATTACTTAATACAAGTATAAAGCGTGGGAAGCTTAAAACTCGTTATTTTGCGTCTTAATTTTTAAAATTTTCCGGGGGTAAACCCCCGGAAGCTTAAAACTCGTTATTTTGCATCTTGATTTTTAAAATTTTCCAGGGGGCACCCCCGGAGGCTTAAAACTTGTTGTTTTGCGTTTTAATTTTTAAAATTTTCCGGGGGAGGACCCCCCTCTCTCTGGGGGGTATTCCTTTATAACCCCCCCTTATGGTCGGCCTGGTTACGCCTATGGTATCGAGTATCAAGTATCGAGAAAATCTGGTATTTACCCATCCCTACTTGTAACCTAACCATTACTGCTGTATGAATGTGGAAGCAGGAACACACACTGCTTTTTCCCCTTAAGTGGTATTTTTTCTGTCTCTCTGTAAGACGAGTTAGGGGTAGGGTTTATGGAAAGCTGACCTAGTTCATAAGGGTTTACTGCCCTTCTATATACCTATTGAAAAGGGAAGTCATAGTTTGAGTCTGAACAACTGGATTGCAGACTTAAACCAAGCGTTTATTCTCTATTGTAAGGCGTTTTCCCTCCACAAACTTAGAGTTATAACAAGAAATATTTCTGCTCATGATCTGAGGATCTGGATTCATTCTTGATCAAAACATGACTGAAATGTTTGAGTTGAGAGACTGGCCCCAGCAGTCACAGTAGATATAATAATTGAAGGGCGTAAGGGACAAGGACATAGTTTTGAGAAATCTTGATGTTTTTAAACATTGTTACCACTCAGAAGTAGGTGGTTTAAAGTTTAATTTTGTAACATATATTTTTGAAGGACAAGCTAAATTAGTGTTCTGCAAATTCACAAGGTAGAGTGTATTGGAATGTTTTACAACTAGAGGTACCTAGACATGTTAAACAAAAACTGAAGAACTTTTACAGTAGCAAAATCTTTTTACTTTGTATCATATTTTTTGTTTTTACTTTATTTTAGTAAAATCCTGTATTATACAGTGACAATTGCATGTTTGCCAATGAATACCAGTATAGTCATTAATGTAATAGATGATAAGTAAAACAATCTACAGTAAAACCTCGTTAACATGAACTCGCTTACGACGAACACTCTGTTAACAAGAACAAAGATTTGATCCCGGCAAAGATGTATTGTTTCTTATGAAAGTTTTGTCGGTTAACACGAATTTCGGTTACCACGAACTGCGAACTGTTTTTCTGTCCCTTGAATCTTGAAATGTCATTTAACACAAACTTCCAAAGCTTTTAAAATTGTTATTTCCTGTTCTTCCTTCGGTAGGTATGCAAGAAATGAAATTAAACGTAAACCTTTATTAAATTCCCGGTTACTTATGTGAATGGCTACGAGTAATTGGATTAACATCAACGCTGGTTGGTGCAATCGCTCGACAATCGGGAGTTGTTATTGTTATGCTATGCCGGTACGGCTGGTCTACAGGATTGCTAAATAAATAAATAAAGCATCGTGCCGCCAACAATCGGGTTATAATGTTTCTTATTTTATTTTTCTGTTCATTCAAACACAACCAGTACGATTTCATCATACGTTGCATTAAAACTTGTAACCCACCTGCCAGGAAGTGTTTGCCGCCATAGCCACTTTATAGAACGTTTGGGATTTGCTGCAACATCCGAATCATCTGCTGGGTTTACTGAAGCTGTGAATACAATTGGCCGTGACGTTTCCAGGCACTCTCATTCCCATCAGTGACAGCGCAACTTGAATTTTTCATCAGGAAATGATCTTTTTTAAAAGGTAGGCCTAATTACATAGCCTACTTTTGCATGTAACAGTATTTTCTACGATAGCGTATACCGTAATTGGTTCATTAAAAAAAAAAAAAATTAGTCCCCGGTTAGCACGAATTTTTTTAACACGAACCCCTCATTTTTCGGTCCCTTGGAATTCGTGTTAACGAGGTTTTACTGTATTTTGAATAAAGTTACACTTCAGAAATGCAAGTTTAATTTTTATAAACATTTGCTTGGATGGTAGCACTGCAGAAAATAAAAACAGTTGATAAACACACCTCAGTAACAAAAAGGAATTGTGCCTTATGCCTGTATGGAACTGTTATGAAGTAGAATGAATGTGCAGTCTCACAGGTCTTTTCTTATAATTGAGCAGAGGTTTAAGGCACAAGTACAAACAGTTCACTGAGTTTTTAAGAGATATGAGAAGGCATAAATGTTAGAAACTCAAAATTAAAGATTTGTGCATTACACCCTTATGGAACTAGGCCCTTCAATTTTAAAAGAATTTATGTGTTTTAAATTCTATTATTTAGGTCTGTGTAGATTGTATCAGTGCTGGGTAGCAGGTATAGAAGTATACTATACAGGGTGATTCAGGACTTTGTGGATCAATAAGTCTCACCAACCAATGTTGCTAATCTGTGCCTTATGATGCTTCATTTCTTGAGCCCACTACTGCCAACAGCTGCTCTCAATCTTACCATCTGCGTTACAAGAGCCACTGCCTTTTTTTATTAACCAAGCTACACCCCTCTAACCTGGTGTGCCGATACACATTGCATTACCTGCATTCTCTTGTTATCATCATGACAGTTACCATTTACTGGAAGGAGGACCTGTTGCATGGCCTGCGCGATCACCTGACTTCACATTGCTGGATTTCTTTCTTTAAGTGCATGTGAAGAGTGTCGTACATGCATACATTCTGCCTTTGTCAGAGACAGCACATGTTGGGCAGGGTGTCGTGAATACATTGAGGCTGAAGGTGAACACTTTGAAGACCTTCTCTGAATTTAATAAACTTATCACGTTTGGTCCTGATTTCCACCATATAACGTATATGTAGTCAAATTAAAATAAAATTGCCTTCAGTGGATCACTTGTTTTTCAAACTGAGGAAGGCCCGGAGGATTGGATTGAAACGTCGTGAAGGTTTGAAAAACACGCGATTCACTGAAGGCAATTTTATTTTAATTTGACTACTTATTCTCTGAGGGGTTCGCCGTAGCGTAGTGGTTGAGGCGCTGCGCTAC